>JAGDQO010001705.1:125000-695500 GCA_018342035.1 Solanum appendiculatum
TTTTTCTGATTTTTTCGGTTTGAAAGTAATAATTTTTTTTAGAACATACGTATCTCGATAGACACAAACACCTAGTACATGAACAATCCACATGAAAGCTACTGTCGATTTAATTAAGCATTAAGCAATACTAAAGTTATTATTATACGAACAAAGTGATTCAATTAAGAAAAAATGTAACTATCTCATGTGAGGTAGGTTAGGTAAAGACTAAAAGTAAAGGATTTTGATGGATTTGAACTTAGGATTGTAATAGTTGGGCGAAAATTTAAGTATTGAACTTGAGAAAATGATAAAGTTAAAGACTTAAGTTGATTAAAATTTAACAAATATTTATATTTTATTTATGAATAATATATATATAATTATAAAATTTATATATCTAATTTATCAGTTCGGTTTGGCTATTTCTGTGGTTGTTTTTTAGTAAAACCAAAACCAAACCAAATATCGGTTTTTTAAATCGATTTGATTCGAATTGCGGTTCGATTTGATTTTTTAACCATAACCATGAACAACCCTAGATATATGTCAATTGTAAGCTGAATCATCTTTTTTTAACGAGAAACATATCAATTCTAAATCACAAAATTAGCGAATTTATTAAGTCCTTTTCCTTTTACAAAAATTAAAACCTACTACGATAATACTTTGTTCTTTCCTTCATCAAGAGAAAAGTAAACAAGTTACATGTTTTTGTAGTATCTCCTTCGTTTACTACTAATCCTCTTGAAAGAGATGCTGATGGAACTGTTTCATTTAGATCAGTTCCTTTTTGTATGAACGATCCTTAATTACTATAAATAAAATTCTTCCATTTTAAGCAACAAAAAAAGAGAAAAGTAATATATATATATATTATAAAAATCAAGACAAAATCCTAACAAAGATTACTAAAGGAATGGTTTGGCGATATATATATTAAAAAAATCAAGACAAAATCTTAACAAAGATTACTAAAGGAATGTTTTGGCGTTCGTCATGAAACTGACCAAATAATAATAAATTACTAATTTAGAATTTAATTTCTTTACTGGAAGATTTTGTATTTATTCAATGTTATTATGGCGTGCGAAAATAAGACATGGTGTTTCAACAACGAATAAGGTTTTCCCCCTCTAGATATAGGATAAATTTAATTAAGGAGAAAATTTTACAAATAGCAAATACATTAAACTTAATAAGTCTCCTTAGCTACAGTTTATCTAATTACGCTTCATAGTTATAGTTTTATTTGCTATGATTATTTTCGTTTATATATTTCGCTTGCCAATATACAACGGGTAAGTATATACAAACTATGTATTTATACATTTAGAAATTTTTTCAGAATTTCGTTTTTATATTTCATTCGCCAATATACAAACAGAGTAATTTATTATGATTTTTTTTCATAACTTATACAAATCAAATGTATCAACAAATCGTATACAAATAGCTAGGGTAAGCATAGACAAATTCTAGATTTATAGCTCGGGTATTGATATATTCCATCAAGAGAAAGGAGGCAGACTGGTAAAAAGGCCAACCACATTGAGGGGGGGGGGACATCTTTGTAAGCGATACCCCGAAAACTCTGACAAATGAGATTGAATGCTAGGTTAGTTCACTTATATCGGGCATCATCTTATGCCATTCATTAAAGCGCTCTCTATAAGCCTTTAATTTAAGAATCAGGAACCGAATCATACAAATTCATAACAAAATTTAAGAAACTATAGCCACAAATCATAAATATCCAAAACTCTAGCTAAATTAAATAATACACTATAAATATTTGTCATTTCGTGTAATTTTTCGATTAAGTACTTAAACAAATAAAAAAAAACTAAGATTGACTTTTCGTCGTGCTTCTTTTTTCAGTTCAATATAAGAGTAAATTAAAAGGAAAAGATATAAGTATTTCTGAGCTATATCTGAACTCTGAAGTATCAAAGATATGTTTTATTTTTAGGGAAAATTGTGCATTATAGCAAACTATTAATTCAGAATAAATGTTATAACCACGATTTCATTTAATTTCAATTCCTAGCAAACTCTCTTGCCATTCGCCTCTCTCCCTTCTCTTTGGAATCATGCTCGCCACTCTCCCTGAATCTCGCTCGCCCTCTCCCTCGCCTCTCTCACTTTATACAAACACAAATGTATAAATTGTGTTTGTGTTCGTATAAAGTGAGATAGACTGTATATACAAATACAAATACATATCTATCCGTCTCAAAAACGCCGTGAAAATTCTCTAGGCTTCATCACCCGCTGCACCCCTAGGTACTTACGGAGCGTCCCCAATAGGTTTCGGAAAAAAATTGACAGGAAGCCGTATCACCAAAATATCCATTGGCTAACACACACGAAAAATAAGAAAAATCGCCTAATTCCTATTAAATGCCTCATAAATACCCAAAAACGCCGTGAAAATTTCCGAGGCTTCACCTGCTGCTCCCCCGGGTACTTACGGAGGGTCCCCAAAAGGTTTCGGAAAAAAATTGACCGGAAGCCATATCACCAAAATATTCATGGGCTAACACACACGAAAAATGAGAAGAATCGCCTAATTCCTATTAAATGTCTCATGAATGCCCAAAAATGCCGTGAAAATTTCCGAGGCTTCGCCTGCTGCTCCCCCGGGTACTTACGGAGGGTCCCCAATAGGTTTTGGAAAAAAATTGACCGAAAGTCATATCACCAAAATATTCATGGGCTAACACACCAAAAATCACATGATTCCTTTAAATGCCATGTAAATGCCAAAAAACGCCGCAAAATTCCCGATGCGTCACCAGCTGCTCCACCGATTACTTACGGAGAGTCCCCAATAGGTTTCGAAAAAAAATTGACCGGAATCCTTATCATCAAAATATTCATGGCTAACACACACGAAAAATGTGAAAATTTGCCTAATTCCTATTAAATGCCTCCTAAATGCCAAAAAACGCAGTGAACAATTTTCGAGGCTTCACCTGCTCCTCCCTCGGGTACTTACGGAGGATCCCCAATACGTTTCAGAAAAAAAATTCACCGGAAGTCATATCACCAAAATATTCATGGGCGAACACACACGAAAAATGTAAAAAAATCGCCTAATTCCTTTTAAATGCATCGTAAATGCCCAAAAACGCCATAAAAATCACGAAGCTTCACCTACTGCTCCCCAGGAAACTTATGTAGGGTACCCAATAGGTTTTTGGAAAAAAATTGACCATAAGCCATATCACCAAAATATTCATGGGCTAACACACACGAAAAATGAGAAAAATCACCTAATTCCTATTAAATGCCTTGTAAATGCCAAAAAATGCCATGAAAATTCCCGTGTCTTCGCATGCTGCTTCCTTGGGTACCTACGGAGGGTCCCCAATAGGGTTCGGAAAATAATTGACCGGAAGCCATACACCAAAATAATCATGGGCTAACAAACACGAAAAATGAGAAAAATCGCCAAATTCCTATTAAATGCCTCGGAAATGCCCAAAAATGCTGTGAAAATTCACGAGATTTCACCTGCTGCTCCCTCATGTACAAACGGAGGGTATACAATAGGTTTCGAAAAAAATTTGAACTGAAGCCATATCACAAAAATATTCAAGGGCTAACACACGAAAAAAGAGAAAAATCACCTAATTCCTATTAATGCCTCGTAAATATCCAAAAAGGCCTTGAAAATTTTCGAGACTTCACCTGCTTCTCACCCGGGTACTAACAGAGGGTCCCCAATTGATTTCGGGAAAAAATTACCGGAAGCCATATCACCAAAATACTAATGGGCTAAAACACACGAAAAATGAGAAAAATTGCCTAATTCCTATTTAATGCCTCGTAAATGACCAAAAACGCAGTGAAAATTCATGAGGCTTCACCTTCTGCTCCCCCGGATATTTATGGAGGGTCTCCAATAGGTTTCTGAAATTTTTTTACCGGAAGCCATATCACAAAAATATTCATGGGCTATTTATTATACACGAAAAATAAGAAAAATCGCCTAATTCCTGTTAAATGATTCGTAAATGCCCAATAACGCCTTGAAAATTCCCGAGTCTTCACCTGCTACTCCTCTGGTACTTACGGAGAGTTCCCAATAGGGGTCAGAAATTTTTTTGACCGGAAGCCATATCACAAAAATATTTATGGGCTAACACACACGAAAAATGAGAAAAATCGTCTAATTCCTATTAAATGCCTCGTTAATGCCCAAAAATATTGTGAAAATCCTTAGGCTTCACCGGATGCTCCCATGGTTAGTTACGGTGGGTCCCAAATAGGTTTCGTAAAAAAATTGACCGAAAGTCATATTACAATAATATTCAATGCTAACATACACGAAAAGTGAGAAAATTTGCCTAATTTCTATGAATTGCCTCGTAACTGTCCAAAAACGCAGTGAAATTCTCGAGGCTTCACTTGCTGCTCCCCCAGGTACTTACGAAGGATCCACAATAGTTTTCACAAAAAAATTGACGGAAAATAATATCACCAAAATATTCATAAGCGAACACACATGAAAAATGAAAAAAATCATCTAATTCCTTTTAAATACCTCGTAAATGCTCAAATATGCCCTGAAAATACTGAAGCTTAACCTGCTGCTCCCCTAGGTACTTATGGAGAGTCCCTAATACGTTTTGGAAAAAAATTGACCGAAAGCCATATCACAAAAATATTCATGGACTAACACACACGAAAAATGAGAAAAATCGCTTAATTCCTATTAAATGTCTTGTAAATGCAAAAAAATGCCGTGAAAATTCCCGAGGTTTCGCATGCTTCTCCCCCAGGTACCTACAGAAGGTTCCCAATAGGTTTCAGAAAAAATTGACTCGAAACCATATTACCAAAATATTAATGGGCTAACACATACGAAAAAGGAGAAAAATCGCCTAATTCCTATTAAATGCCTTGTAAATGCCCAAAAATGCCGTGAAAATTACCGAAGTTTCGCATACTGCTCCCCCGGGTACCTACGGAGGGTCCCCTACAGGATTCGAAAAAAATTAACCGAAAGCCATATCACCAAAATATTCATGGGCTAACACACACGAAAAATGAAAAAAATCGCCTAATTCCCATTAAATACCTCGTAAATGCAAAATATAGCCGTGAAAATTCCGAAGCTTAACCTGGTGTTCCCCCGGGTACATACGGAGGGTCCCCAATAGGGTTCGGAAAAATAATTGACCTGAAGCCATACACCAAAATATTCATGGGCTAACACACACGAAAAATGAGAAAAATCGTCAAATTCCTATTAAATGCCTTGTAAATGCCAAAAAACTCAGTGAAAATTCACGAGGCTTCACCTGCGGCTCCCCCGAATACTTATGGAGATCCACAATAGGTTTAAAAAAAAATTGACTGGAATCCATATCACCAAAATATTCATGGGCTAACACACACGAAAAATGAGAAAAATTGCCTAATTTCTATTAAATGTCTCGAAAATGGCCAAAAACGTCGTGAATATTCCCGAGGTTTCACCTGCTGCTCTCCCGGGTACTTATGGAGGATCCCTAATAGGTTTCGAAAAATAATAAACCAGAAACCATATCACCTAAATATTCATGGGCTACCACCACACACGAAAAATGAGAAAAATAATCTAATTCCTATTAAATGCCTCGTAAATGCCCAAAAGCGCCGTGAGAATTTCCAAGACTTCACCTGCTGCTCCCCCGAATACTTACGGAGGGTCCCCAATAGGTTTCGGAAATAAAATTGACCAGAAGCCATATCACCAAAATATTAATGGGCTACCACATATGAAAATTGAGAAATATCGCCTAATTCTTATTAAATGTTTCGTAATTGACCAAAAATGCCGTGAAAATTCTCGAGATTTCTTTTGCTGCTCCCCCGGATACTTACGTAGGGTCCCTAATAGGTTTCGAAAAACCTTGACCGGAAGCCATATCACCAAAATATTCATTGGCTAACACACACGAAAAATGAGAAAAATCGCCTAATTCCTATTAAATGCTTCATAAATGCCAAAAATGCCGTAAAAATTCTCCAGGCTTCACCTGCTGCGCTCCCAGTTACTTACGGAGGGTCCCCTATAGGTTTCAGAAAACAATTGACCGGATGCCATATCACAAAAATATTCATGGGCGTTAACACACTTGAAAAATAAGAAAAATCACCAACTTCCAATTAAATACATCGTGAATACCCAAAAATGCCATTAAAATTTTTGAGACTTCACCTGTTGCTCCCTCGGGTACTAACGGAGGGTCTCCAATATGTTTCAGAAAAAATTGATTAGAAGCCATATCACCAAAATATTCGAGGGCTAACAGACATGAAACACGAGAAAAATTGCCTAATTCCTATTAAATGTCAAAAAACAGCGTGAAAATTCTCGAGGCTCCACCGGATACTTACGGAGGGTCCCCAATAGGTTTCAGAAAAAATTTAATGAAAGCCATATCACCAAAATATTCATGGCAAACACGCACGAAAAATGAGAAAAACTACCTAATTCCTATTAAAAGCCTCATATATACCCAAAAACACCGTGAAAATTCTCGAAGTTTCACATGCTGCTCCCCAGGGTACTTAGGGAGGGTCCCAAATAGGTTTCAGAAAAAAATTGACCGGAATCCATATCACAAAAATATTCATGGAAAACACACGAAATATGAGAAAAATCGCCTAATTCCAATTAAATGCATCGTAAATGACAAAAAACACCGTGAAAATTCCCGATGCTTCACCTGCTGCTCCCGCGGGTACTTACGAAGGTTCCTAAATAAGTTTCTATAAAAATTGACCGGAAGCCATATTTCCAAAATAGTCATGGGAGAACACACACGAAAAATGATAAAAATCGCCTAATTCCTATTTAATGACTCGAAAATGACCAAAAACGCCGTGAAAATTCCCGAGGATTCACCTGCTACATCCCCGAGTACTTATAGAGACTCCCAATAAGTTTCGGAAGAAAATTGAACTGAAGCCATATCACCAAAATATACATGGGTTAACATACGAAAAATGAGAAAAATCACCTAATTCCTATTAAATGTCTCGTAAATGCCAAAAAATGCCGTGAAAATCTCGAAGCTTCACATGCTGCTCCCCAGGGTACTTAGGGAGGGTCCCAAATAGGTTTCAGAAAAAATTAACCGGAATCCATATCACAAAAATATTCATGGAAAACACACGAAATATGAGAAAAATTGCCTAATTCCAATTAAATGCGTCGTAAATGCCAAAAAACGCCGTGAAAATTCCCGATGCTTCACCTGCTGCTCCCGCGGGTACTTACGAAGGTTCCTAAATAGGTTTCTATAAAAATTGACCGGAAGTCATATCTCCAAAATAGTCATGGGAGAACACACACGAAAAATGATAAAAATCGCCTAATTCCTATTTAATGACTCGAAAATGACCAAAAATGCCGTGAAAATTCCCGAGGCTTCACCTGCTACATCCCCGGGTACTTATAGAGGGTCCCCAATAAGTTTCGAAAGAAAATTGAACTGAAGTCATATCACCAAAATATACATGGATTAACACACGAAAAATGAGAAAAATCACCTAATTCCTATTAAATGTCTCGTAAATGCCAAAACATGTCGTGAAAATCCCGAGGCTTCCCCTACTGCTTACCCGGGTACTTACGAAAAGTCCACAATAGGTTTTGGAAAAAATTTGACCGGATGCCATATCACCAAAATATTCATGGGCTTTAACACACATGAAAAATAAGAAAAATCACATAATTTCAATTAAATGCCCCGTATATACCCAAAAACACCATGAAAATTTACGAGACTTCACCTGTTGCTCCCCCGGGTGCATACGAAGGGTCTCCAATAGGTTTCGGAAAAAAATGATCGAAAACCATATCACAAAAATATTCAAGAACTAACATAAGAAAAATGAGAAAAATCACCTAACTCTTATTAAATGCCTCGTAAATGCCAAAAAACGCCGTGAAAATTTTCGAAGCTTCACCTGCTTTGGTCCCCAATAGGTTTCGAAAATAAATTAACCGAAGTCAGATCACCAAAATATTCATAGGCTAACATAAACGAAAAATGAGAAAAATCGCCTAATTTCTTTTAAATGCCTTGTAAATGCTCAAAAACGCCGTGAAAATTCCCAAGGCTTCACCTGCTTCTCCCCGGGTACTTACGGAGGTTCCTCAATAGGTTTCGGAAAAAATTGGCCGGAAGCCATATTACCAAAATATTTATTGGCTAAAACATAGAAAAAAGACAAAAATCGCCTAATTCCTATTATATGCGTCGTAAATGCCCAAAAAGGTCGTGAAAATTCCTGACAATTCACCTGCTTCTCCCCCGGGTACTTACGGAGGCTCCCCAATAAGTTTCAGAAAAAGATTAACCGGAAGCCATATCACCAAATTATTAATGGGCTAACACACACGAAAAATGAGAAAAATCGACTAATTCTAATAAATACCTCGTAAATAACCAATAACGTCATGAAAATTCCTGAGTCTTCACCTGCTGTTCCCCCGAGTATTACGGACAGTCCCCTAAAGGTTTCGCAAAAAAATTGACTCGAGGCCATATCACCCAAATATTCATGGGCTGACACACACGAAAAATGAGAAAAATCGCCTATTTCCTATTAAATGCCTCGTAAATGCCCAAAAACGCCGTGAAAATTTCCGATGCTTCACCAGCTTCTCCCGCGGGTACTTACGGAGGGTCCCTAATAGGTTTAAAAAAAATGACCGGAAGCCAAATGACCAAAATATTCATGAGCTAACACACACAAAAATTTAGAAAAATCGCCTAATTGCTATTAAATGCCTCTTATATGCCCAAAAACGCAATGAAAATTCCCAAGTCTTCACCTGCTGCTCTCCCGAGGTACTTACTGAGGGTACCCAAAATGTTTTGAAAAAAATTGACCGGAAGCCATATCACCAAAATATTCATGGGCTCACACACACGAAAAATGAGAAAAATCGCCTAATTCCTATTGAATGCCTCGTAAGTGCCCATAAACGCCGTGAAAATTCTTGATGCTTCACTTGCTGCTCCCCCGGTAACTTACGGAGGGTCCCCAATAGGTTTCCAAAAAAATTGACCGGAAGCCATATCATCAAAATATTCATGGGCTAACACACACGAAAAATGAGAAAAATTGCCTAATTTCTATTAAATGCCTCGTAAATGTCTAAAAATGTTGTAAAAAATTTTGAGGTTTCACCTGCTGCTCTCCCGGGTACTTACAGAGGGTCCCCAATAGATTTTGGTAGAAAATTGACCGGAAGTCATATCACCAAAATATTCATGAGCTAACACAGGAAAAATGATAAAAATCACCTAATTCCTATTAAATGCCTCGTAAATGCCCAAAAACACCGTGAAAATTCCCGAGACTTCACTTACTGCTCCTCGAGTACTTACGGAGGGTCCCCAATAGATTTAAAAAAAAAATTGCTTGGAAGCCATATCACCAAAATATTCATGGGCTAACACACATGTAAAATTAGCAAAATTGCCTAATTCCTATAAAATATCTCGTAAATATCCAAAAACGCCGTGAAAATTACCGATGCTTCATCTGCTGCTCCTGCGGTTACTTAGGGAGGGTCCCCAATAGGTTTCGAAAAAAATTGATTGGAAGCCATATCACCAAAATATTCATGGGCTAACACACATGAAAAATGAGAAGAATCGCATAATTCCTATTAAATGTCTCGTAAATTTCAAAAAAAGCTGTGAAAATTGCCGAGGCTTCACCTACTGCTCCCCCGGATACTTATAAAGGGTCTCCAATAGGTTTTGGAAGAAAATTGACCGGAAGCCATATCACCAAAATATTCATGGGCTAACACACACGAAAAATGAGTAAAATCGCCTAATTTCTATTAAACGTCTTGCAAATGCCCAAAAATACCGTGAAAATTTCTAAGGCTTCATCTGCTGCTCTTCTGAATACTCATAGAAGGTCCCAATAAGTTTCGTAAAAAAATTGACCGGAAGCCATATCATCAGAATATTCATGGGCTAACACACACGAAAAATTAGAAAAATTACCTAATTCCTATTAATGCCTCGTAAATGCCCAAAAATACTGTGAAAAAATCTCGAAGATTCACTTGTTGTTCCCCCAGATACTTACAGAGGGTCCCAGAATGATTTCGGAAAACTATTGATAGGAAGCCATATTACAAAAATATTCATGGGTTGACACTAACGAAAAATGAGAAAAATCGCCTAATTCCTATCAAATGCCTCGGAAAACCTGTTTCTCCCCCGGGTACTTACGGAGGGTCCCCAAAAGGTTTCGAAAAAAATTTGATCAGAAGTTATATAACCAAAATATTCATGGCTTAACACACACGAAAAATGAGAAAAATCGTCTAATTCCTATTAAATGCCGCGAAAATGCCTAAACACGCCGTGAAAATTCCCGAGGCTTCACTTGCTGCTCCCCCGGGTACTTACGTAGGGTCCCTAATAGGTTTCAGAAAAACAATTAACCGGAAGCCATATCGCCAAAATATTAATGGTTTCGAAAAACTATTGATAGGAAGCCATATTACAAAAATATTCATGGGTTGACACAAACGAAAAATGAGAAAAATCGCTTAATTCCTATCATATGCCTCGGAAAACCTGCTTCTCCCCCGGGTACTTACGAAGGGTCCCCTATAGGTTTCAGAAAAATATTGACCGGAAGTTATATCACCAAAATATTTATGGTCTAACACATGAAAAGTGATAATTCCTATTAAATGCCTCGTAAATGTCCAAAAACGTCGTGAAAATTCCCGAGGCTTCACCTGCTGCTACCCCGGGTACTTACGGAGTGTTCCCAATAGGTTTCGGAAAAAAATTGACCGGAAGCCATATCACCAAAATATTCATGGGCTAACTCACACGAAAAATATCCCAATTCCTATTAAATGACTCGTAAATGCCCAAAAACGATGTGAAAATTACCGAGACTTCACCTGCTGCTCCCCCGGATACTTACGGAGGGTACCCAATATTTTTCGAAAAAAATTTAACCGAAAGCCATATCACCAAAATATTCATGGGCTAACACACACGAAAAATGAGAAAAAACGCCTAATTCCTATTAAATACCTCGTAAATGCCCAAAAAAATGCCGTGAAAATTTTCGAGGCTTCACCTGCTGCTCCCCCGGGTACTTACAGAGGGTCCCCAATAGGTTTCGAAAAAAATTTGACCGGAAGCCATATCACCAAAATATTCATGGGCTAACACACAAAAAATGAGAAAAACTAATTCCTATTAAATACAATGTATAATTTGTGTTTGTATACAGCGCGAGAGAGATTTAATATACTTATACAATATATAATTTGTGTTTGTATAAAACACAAGAGAGATTTGATATACAAATACAAATGTTTTAACTCGATTCAATTGTATAGGAATTCAAATTTTATGCAGATATACAAACACAATCATTGATACATATACATAGTAGTTACATATATACAATTATTTAACCGATATACATATATTATTCACCTCTCTCCACTCTCTAGCCTCTCTCGCTCGCCTCTCTCCTCTCTCTCCCAATCTCACTCGCCTCTCTCCCCTCTCTCTCCCAATCTCGCTCGCTACTCTAGCTCGATAGAAAACATAATTTAGCTCTGGAGCGCAAATAACAAAACTATAGTTATAGAGCGCTAATATGATTTTTATGTTTGCTATTCCTAAAATTTACTCTTATTTTTATGAGGGTTCTATTACCTTTTAAAAACATTTTAAAATGAAACAGTTATCGCATTTATATTGGAGTCCGATTAAATTCGAATTCGCATCAGAAAGTTCCATATTGAGGTGTAAAACTCTCCCTAACAAGGCCAATTCCATAGCCAGGGAGACTCAAACCCGAAACCTCTAGCTAAAGACGAATGAATACTTATCACTCTACCACAACCCTTGTTAGTGACATAAAAAATTAAATTTGTGGTAGAAAGTGAAATATTTACACACTGCCACATGTAATTTCAATATTTTTTTAAAAAAAGCTTTTTCTTTTTTTTTTCCTTTTTGTTTTCTTTTTTGTTGAAATAAATATCATTTGAGCTTGATTGGTGTAAATTTTGGTGAGTTTTTGTTGAAACTTGAGCTCTTGAAAATATTAATTGTTCTACTATCACAATAGATATATTAAGGGACACCACGAAACTAACTAGGTCAACTATATATCAGTTGTTTCATTTGCTTATTTGAACTATCATCATATACTAAATTAAATGTGGTTTAGTACATAGATGCAAATAATTTAAATTTAAAAAAAGAATAATTGATAATTAAAATATAAAACTCGTAAAAATGTAATAGATCAGATGTATTATTTTGACTTTTCTCTCATTAAATATTGAATTGCATATAGGATAAAGACAAGCGACCAACATATACATATATTTAAGTTGTAACCTGTTAGACTAGGTAGTTTCCCAATATATAGAAAACATATTATAAGGTTACATATTTATTTTCTTACACAAACTTTGTAAACACAACATTATTTAAAATGCTTGAATAAACACGAAGACATAACAAGCAATTAATAGTTCATTCATGGCAAGCAGCAACAATGATTAGATTGAGTCAGAAGCTGAGCTAGTAAAGGCCTTGGAGTTCATCTGAACTCTTTTCTACAGAAAATTATACTTTTTATACACAGTGAAAAATGAAAATTATATTTTATGTATATATAGTAGATGTTGAACTCTGTTTGACTTTTTAATGTGTTTACTTCTTCATAATTTGGACCCCCTTAATGAAAATTCTGACTCTATCATTAATCTCAGTGTTTATGACAAACTAAAATGGGAAAAGAGTTGTAAAAGTTTTGAACCTGAAATTGCAAGAACGAGAGCAATGAAGAGAAAAGCTTGCTTAAATGAGGCCATCTTAATTAATTTGTAATTTGTAGAATATATAGAAGAATTAATGTGTTAATATTGTTGCTTTTATTCCTTATTGGAAGGCTGTATTTATAGGCCAGTATTGAGACCTCTGAGAAAATAACAAAATGGTCACTTAAATATATTTTTGAACTGTTTTGTCCTTTAAGTTTGAAAAGATAAGCACATTTGGTCTACGCCATATATTTAACAAAGTCTGGTTATTAGATTTAAAAAAAAAAATTAAAACAGTGAAAAAAATTAAGGACTTAGCAATAACTACTAAGAAAAAAAATGAAACTAAATACAAACTTTGTAGTAAATAGGGTTTATATATATATGTCTCTGAATAGGATCAGTGATGAATTTTTGTTGTTTAGCTATATAGTTTTTCATCACTAATTTCTAACTTTTTAGTAGTGTTCTTACCTTCGAGATGAAGGTTTTTACCGTAATCTATAACAACACCTTTTATATTATGCTTGATATGCTTACTTGAAATACTTTTATAACCTTTTAGTAGTGAAGGTTTTTACATGGTGTCCTATGTGTATTATGTCATGTAGGACATGTGTGTCTACTTGTTCAATTTTATACAAGTTTAAATGTCTACTTGTGTACACCCAAATTTAAAAAACATAGATGCCAACTGAAGTCAAGTTAAAGGACATTTTTATGTATTATATATGTAAAGTTTTTATTATCATATTCAGTGTTCCAACACGAAACAAATGAAATCTATGTGTCCAAAATGTTCGATCCATATTTTACCTTTTTTGTATTTCTATCACCACTAATGCTCAAAGCAATGTTAGTTCTTTCTTCGTAAGTCATAATTGTTAGGAGTAGTTTTCTTTGACAATGACATCTTTCTTGAGTCTCTTTTTGAATGTTTATGTACAACATATGGAAAAGTGTCCCAAAAAAAAAAAAACTCCAACCTATTAATTTGGCTAAAAATATCTTATTTTTACTTATTGGATTAAATATATCTTTAACATTTTATTTTTATTTAAATATGTCCCTAAAATTAACTATTGACTGAAGAGGACTTTTGTAACGACCTGGCCTGGTCATTATGAGCAGGTCTATAAGGAATGAATTTGAGTCAGAAAATTTTTCGGATAATTGTTATGCCTCAAGCCTTCACCATGAACGTAGCCGGCACTCGAAAACCATTGCTAGTCCCAAGCGAATCCTTGACATGACCGACATACTAAGCGGAAGACTAAATATAAAAGCGGAAGCTTAAATAGATGAACATTTAAAATACTTAACTAATCATCATGCACTGTCTGAAATACTAAGTACGAATAATGAGACTGTTCAAAACATTTGAAAGGAAATAATGAACTGACTCTCTCAAACTTTTTCCATGAAGCCTCTACTAAACTGATGGTAGGTGCCGGGACAAGAACCACAACTACCTCAAAAGACCTAACTGTCTACTTATATTGAAGGAAACACAATAAATGGAGTCCTGTGAAAGCAAGGAGGTCTCACCAAAAGCTGACGAGGTAATGATCTCAACAAAGTGCCTTTTGATGATCATGAACACATGTATCTGCATCATGAAACGATGCAACGTCGAATGACGTCAGTACATGAAATGTAAAATAAGTGATAAGGCTGAATGAAGTAAATAACTGGATTGAATAGATAAATTCAAAGTAACTTAAATGAAAGTAAAACATGAACATGAAGTGAAATCATTAAAATTTTACAATTAGATATGCAATAATTGCAAAATACTAAAATATTATACTTTACTTTTCTTGGAAAGTTTTTCTAACCAACAACCATCAGTATGATCCTCATGATGATACAATGTCTTGCCCATATTTCCAGAACCATCCTATACCTTGTTGGAGCATAGGACGAAAACTCAACTTATGGATCCATCTAAAAAGCCCTCAATGAGTTGAGGAGTTAGCCGAATCAATGACACGATTCTATCTACGTTGGCGGTGTAGTTTATAGGGTTTGAGTTATCTTAACTCTTACCTAAATCGGTGCTCAATACTACTCGCAAAATATGTAATAATGCTCATATAATATTTTTGTTGAGTTAGTATTCAAAAGGACCTCTTTAGGGAAAACTAATCTTTACTTTTAGTGACTGAAATTTATTCTGAAAAACTATTTATGCTCTTCATAAAATAACAATACTTTTCTCTATGCAAAATGATACATTTAGAACCATTAGTGTTCACTTAAAACTCTTCTCAAATGATAACTTAATACACTTGGACTCACTTAAATTCTGAAATCAATGCATGAAAATAGTTGCACAAAGGCTTTCAACAATTCTCATTAAATAGGGTTTATGTGATAAAAGAAGTATGAACAACAACCCAAGAATCAAAATACATAAAATATCATAGTCTCAATAATAAGGAATCAGAACTCAGAAATAAGAAATAAAAGCCAAGTTCAGAATTATGGAAACTTTGGGTAATACCCTAAATTTAACTCTTACTGACTGAATTTAGATGTAGGGCATGAGGATGAAGTTAGTCCATCACTATGAATAGACTTACATTCCTGGAAGATCAAGGTTCTTGTAGAAGCTTGAAGAAGGTGCTTGAAATCTTAGATTTCTCCTCTTGAATTCTTTCTTAAGTCTTGAGAATGATTATGTGAGTGTTAGGGTCGAACTAAACTGAAAAATACCTTAATTAGGGTGGAAAAAGACTAGAATTACCTCACCTAAAAGCTGACAGAACCGTGTGTGAGAGGACATCTATGGTTCGTACGAACTTCTACGGACCATACTGTCCACCCGTAAATCCCATTATTGAAAGTCAAGTTTGTGATGAATAACCATAGTCACCATCTACGACTCGTAAACCACTTCACGGATCATAGACACCTATCGTAGAAGGGGCCTAGGATGAAGCCCAATCTCTGGACCACGATCCTAACTTATGGGCGGTAGAACCCAATCTCTGCAACCCAACTTTCTCATGGGCTAACCACGAACACATCATCCACGAGACATAGACCAATGTATGACCCGTACTTAGCTTCCATAGAACCAAAGTACTGAATTCACCAATTTCTGAAGATCACAACCTCGAGCCCAACTATGGCTCGTGTTCCTGACCATGGGTTGTATTGGTGATTGGTACAACTGAGTCTGAGACTTAACATTTTCCAACTTTCAAGACTTCTATCCACGAGCCACTTTTACGACCTGTAAACCTTATCATGGACCGTAAAAACCAACTCATAAACACTAAATCGATATTTTCCCAATCTAAGTGTCAACCAAAAGGCGCATCTACAAGTCGTACATCCATCCACGGTCTGTACTATGCCCTCGTGAAATGTTGCACCAATAACTTTTTTGTAACTTTTCAACTCCCAACTGATCTTTGCACTTTAGGTGTTACAGTAGTAATATAAAATTTCTTGGCTAGGCCAGTCTTAGACAGAATCTGGGTTAGGTGAGGTTAGGGTCATCCAGGAAGAGATGGGGTCTTTTGTTGAGATTTTACTGATGTATACTTGTAGCCAAGACATTAAGGAGTCCATAAGGTATTTTGAAATTGAATTCGGGTAAGTAGAACTCCCAGAATTAAATTTGGCGTGAAAGGTATGTGTCAGGACACCAAGGGAAGGAGTTGTGTTGTAAAAAAGGCCTTTTTTCTAGATGTTGAGTTGTAGATCCCTCATCGATCTCTCTATGGCATAAGGTTTCCCGCTGTACTGGCACTCAGACTGCTATAGCTAGGGGTGTCAATGGGACGGTTCAGTCGGTTATTTTCAAAAAATTATACCATCCCAACTTTCAAATTTTTTATAATGTATAACCAAAATTAGATTTTTTAAAACCATCCTAATCATATCAGTTTCTCTTCGGTATCGGTACGGTTCAGTTAATTTTTAGTTTTTTTTACTTTTAAAATATCACCTCAAAATATTCTATTATTAAAATATTTCTTTCGTAAATATGTTCTTGAAGAAGCACTTCAATTCTTCACCAAGAAGTCAAGAATGTAAATCCTTGTTGCCGTATTGTTTGATCTTATTCTATTATTAAAATATTTCTTTAGCAAATATGTTCTTGAGAAAGCACTTAATTCAATTCTTCACCAAGAAGTCAAGAATATAAAACCTTGTTGCCGTATTGTTTGATCTTAAACATTGAATATGAGTGTTTGCATATGTTTTGCTCTATTGTTTGATAGAGTATCTATTATAGTATCTTTTAATTTTAAACATAATTAATTAAAGGCTAATTAAAGAGTAAAGACCCAAAGTTGTTCAGTTACTAGAGGCCTAGGACCTAAGTTATATGTATATTTGAAAAATGTTATAAAATATTTTTAATTATTAAATTTAACATATTGTAAATATAGAAAATATATTTACATACACATAAGGTTATTCGGTTCAGTTCGAATTTTTTTTAGTTTTTTTTCATAAATTAAAAAGGCCATCCCAATTATTCGGGACGGTTATACACTTAAATAAAAGTCCACGATTTTATTAAAAAAATAATATAAATCGGTTCGGTTCGATTAGGCTCAGTCGATTCGGTCGATTTTTCATATTCTTTTGACACCCCTAGCTATAGCGGGGTAAGTTACTACTATAGCAGCATCGCTATAGCGAGACTAGGACCATTATAGCAACCGCATCAGGATTTTATGCAGAAAACAATCCGAAACCTTATTTTCTGCACTTTGAGTTCTTGAAATTGGGAAGGGTGATTTTGGGCAGTCCACATCAGTTTTCCTATGAAATTCATCGGTAAAGATAAGAATTCGACTCTCCAATCTCGTAAATTTTTTCTTAAGCCTTAGGTTATTGCTATTGGAGGAAGGCTTTTGCATGATTCCAGGGTGGAAAAGAGCCCTAAGTTGGGAAAGATGATTATATTTTAGTTGGGGTTAGGATTTGTTAATAATTTGAGTAAATTAGTAGGCTATTAATGATTGATTGTTATTTGTATTGCTTATTTTAGACCAAGAACAAGCCGAGACATCCGCACAAGGGGAAAACTCAGGTTACTTAGAGTTTCCAAGAGGCTTGATTTGAGGTAGGTGATGGTTATATGCTTCTGGTTTATGTATGTATGCATGTCTACTACTTTGTAGTATCATTTGTGCAATACATAGTAGGGAGACATAATAAATGACATCATGTAGGTAATCTTATGCAATGAACTTGTGATTGTGACTTGTGATTTTCTAGTGGTCTTGTTCATTGTGCTATGTGATTGTGCATGATTGGTTGTAATTATTGATTGGCTCGGATACCACGCCGGTACAGGATATATAGTTGACTCGAATACCATGCCTGATATGATTATATACGATTAACTCAAATACCGCACCTGGTATGACACTAACAATTTGGTTTGGATTCCGTGAAAGTCCCAGGTATGTGATTTTGGTTCCATGAGAGGACTGGACATTTGCATTTGTAACCATGTAGGACATGTTTCATGCATTGGTTGATTCAGGTATTGTTGTTTCATGACTTGTGACTAAAAGTCTATGTGTAGTTGATAATTGTTTCTTTATTGTGCATTGTTCTGTGTTAATATTTGTGGTGAACTGTTTACATTCATATTTTGGATTGGCCGCGTGATCCAATTAGTACACGGTGATTTATGTACTGATACTGTACTTGTTTCTTTTCTTGTTGAGTGCAGCGAATCTTCCAGCGGTTGATCCGAGACCTCAGTTGAGAGATGCCTGATCCGAATCCAAGGGTGAGCAACATCTTTCAAGCTGCTATGGGTTCTCCTATCCTTCTTGTCCATCTTTTCGTACATAGACTTTAGTATTTATTTCTATAATTAGTTTCAGGGTTGCATCCCCATTTTGACTTCTTAGAGTTTTGGTAATGATGGCTTGCAGATCTTACGAGTTTATTTTTCGCATTTATATCTTGTAGCTATTGAGTTAAGTTTATAGGGGCTCAATTTTCTAGTCAACTAAACTACTTTGCCTTATTTATGATGAAATTGGTTTCTTTTAAATGGTATTGGATTGGTTTCGGGTTAGACTTTGATTTTCCCACCAGGTTATTTAGTATGGGTGACTCTCATGACGGTCTGGGTCGTAAAGTTAAAGTTTGATAAATAGAGGATTTCAAGGTCGATTTCACTCTGTTTTTTATGAAATATTATATTTGAACTTCTCTATGCATGGGTAAAATATTTTTCAAGAAATATTTCAGATTTGATTAGGAGTTTCAGATATGAGTATTGGGGGGGGGGGGGTCTTATGAACTTGTGTTTAAAGTAAATTTGAATTTTGAGAATGATTTCAACTCATTTTTCGTTACGATGATTTCACCTATGAGTTTCTAAATCTTTGGGTATCATATTATTTCTAAAAAATATAGATTCACCCTTACCCCTTGGGATTGACTTTTTCGATCATGTTGGATCCAGTTTTCAAAATCAGCATTATGGGTATAGTTGTTCATGTTTTCTTGTAGGTATTCTATATTTGATTAGTTGGTGTAGATTCTGTGGCTCGACGTGAAAGGAAGGCTCAAGTGCCGAGTTGATTTTGTTTCTTTTTAAGGTAAGTGGATCTCTTAACCCTGTGTTAAGTGTATTGAAACTTGTATGCCATTGTGTTATTGAGAGTAATGAGAATTGATGAAGGGTTTCATATATTTTTTGTATTGTTAAATGATGAATAAGTTCTTGTGATGATAATTTGGAGTAAAAGAAGAATCTTGTTGGTATTGTGATATAAATGATGTGCCATGAATGGTTGAGTGGTTGTGTCTACTCACTCTTGATGTTGTGCCATAATTATATTTATTGGGTGGTTGTTGTGAAGGTTATTATCCTCTCATTGAGCATTTTCCCATATATATTTGCATTGGTGCTATATATAATGCTGTGGTGATGAGGCTTTGTGAAAATATTGAGAAAAAGGGGATATGCCACGCGTCGTGGTTGATTAATATTGAGAAAAAGGGGACATGACAACTGCCACGTGTCGTGGTTGATTAATATTGAGAAAAAGGGGACATGACACGTGTCGTGGTTGATTCATATTGAGAATAAAGAGATGTGTCATGTGCCGTGGTATATGCATGGACTGATAAGTACCCTATATGTCCTGGATTGAGATTCAATGGATGTGTATCATTAGGACATACATACATCACCATATATAACATTGCTCTACATTGCATTGCACTTCATCTTTGTTTCTTGCTATTCATTAATGATGATATGTTATTGTGGTTGTTGAATTATGAAAGATTGTAATGATATTTATATATGCGTTGAGGTGCAAGTTGTGATGTTCTATATGTGCTCTGTTGTTATTGAGTGAGAACTGTTAGGTTGAGCTGATTTATTCTATGCATATTGTAGTTTTGTGGCGGTTTGGATGGTGTGTTATAGTACTTGTGTTCAGTATTGCTTTACTTAGGGATAGTTAGGGTTGCTTTTTGAGTACTATTATTGTTTGGTACTCACTCTCTTTCTTTCTACACTTGTGTAGGTTACGAGTCCGGATCGCCTTGATCACCTCTTCTTATCTCCGTCCGAGGCTTACTATTGGGAGGGGGGTTGTGAGGTAGTTGCTTGTCATCTCGGCAGACACCTCTTACTCTTTCATTATGTTATTGTTTTGTTCTAGACACAAAGACAATCAGACTTGTATTTCTTTTGAAATCTATTGTAATACTTAGAGGCATGTACACGTGACTCTAGGTTTTGGGGGTATATCGAGTTATGTTATATTTATCCATAATGTTAATGTTATGCTAGTCCTTTATTCTATTTTATTTCTGCATTTACTTCTTTGATTATGTGACGCCCTAGCTTAAGTTTAGAAGTTTCACATCGGCAAAACACATGAGAGATGCTGGGTATTTAAGTAAGCAGACCTTACCAACTAGTGACGCATTTTAAAATCGTACGGGTCTAAGCCCAAAGCGGACAATATCACTAGCGGACTGGGCCGTTACAAATGGTATCAGAGCCACTCCTGTGTCAGCCTTGTCGACGTGGGCCAAAGTTCAACTGAGTTTAGGCAAATTCCGGTAAGGCGGGGCAAACCTCAGTGCTGAGTGTAGGCAAATCCCATTCGGTGGGGTAAACCTCAGCGAGGCTGCTGAGTCCATAGAGGGGGTGTATGTGACGCCCCAACTTAAGATTAGAAGTCCCACATCGGCAAAACACAGGAGAGATGTTGGGTATTTAAGTAAGCATGTCTTACCAACTAGTGACGCGTTTTAAAGCCGTGCGGGCCTAGGCCCAAAGCGGACAATATTACTAGCGGGCTGAGCCATTACAGATTAGGTTTTAGACATGGGTCATCACGCCCGATTTTTGTGTCATGACATGATCAAAGCTAACTAGACAAATTATATATCAGTTGTTCCATTTTTCTATGTGGACTATATATCACCATATATACTCAATTAGGTGTGTTTAATATATTAATAGTAATATATAGTGTTTAGATTTTTTTTAAAATAAATTAATTAGTAATTGAGATGTGAAATTTGCAAAAATATAATGAATCAGATATATTATTTTCACTTTATCTCATTAAAATTGAATTTCATATAGGATAAAGACAAGCGACGAACCTATACATATATTTAATTTGTAACCTATTAGAGTAGGTAGTTTCCAAATATATGGAAAACTTATAAGGTTACATATTTATTTTCTTACGCATACTTTGAAAACACAACATTATTTAAAATGCTTGAATAAACACGAAGACATATCAAGCAATTAATAGTTCATTCATAATTTGCCAATAGTGCGCTTGTGTTATACGCAATGAAAAATTGTAGACCCAAGTATAAGACAAGTTGAACAAATAACACCTTCTTTGCAATCGGCATGGACCTTGCAACGTCTCCCACAAGTAGTAATATCACCAAGTCGAAGTAATTTCCCTTTCATCTCTTCAACATCAACAGATAAGTTTCGTAATGCCATGACTTGCATCTTATTAGGAGCCCAAGAGAGATTAACTGCACATTGTGAACACAACAATGATTAGACTAATAATATATATATACATTGATATTCTATATAAGGAAACCAATCGTCTAAGTCAGAAAGGGTTCAGGGTTCATTCGATAGAAAATTACACTGTTTATATATAATGAAAAATTATATTTTATGTATACATATAGTAGATGTTGAACTCTCTTTAATTGTTTTCATGTGTTTATTTCTTCGTAACTTAGACCCTTTTCATGAAAATTCTAACTCTGCTATTGATTTAGATGTTTGTAAAAAACTAAAAAAAGGTAAAATTAATATCTAAGAAATATATACTAATAAAATGGGAGAAGAGTGGTAAAAGTTTGAACCCAAAATTGCAACAAAGAGAGCAATGAAGAGAAAAGCTTGCTTTAATGAGGCCATCTTAATTAATTAATGTGTAAATATTGATGCTTTCCTTCCTTCATGAAAGCCTGTATTTATAGGCCAGTATTGTGGCCTATGAGAAAATAACAAAATGGTCACTTAAATATATTTTTAGTCAGTTTTGTCCTTTACGTTTGAAAATATGAGCACATTTGGTCTACACCATATATTTAAGGTTTGTTTATTTTAAACACTTCATGTTGGGGTTTATTGTGTCATTTTAACACTATTATCAATCTGTATCACTTTCTTCTTAGCCTAATAAATAGCTTGAATCCACCAAAAATCAAACTTACTCCCTTGCAAACATTAAATTCTTTTTAAGAAAAAATCTCATGAATATTTTAATATTTAAATCTTGAAATGGGTCTATTTTTAAATTTCTAAAATGGTTTTCATTATTTTGTTGTAACTACCTTCATTCATCATGAATGGAGTTTAACTGAGCTTGAAAAAATGGTGGCTGAAAAAAAGAAAGAAGAAGAAGAAATTTTTTTATAAAAATTGACTAAATAAGTCTTTCACGCGCGGTGAATGAGTGTATCACACTCATTATGCCATGTAAACAAAAATTATCAAAATGACACAATAGACCCCGACATGAGGTATTTAAAATGAAAAAAATTCTAATTTAGGTGTCTAAGTGAAGTTAATGCTAAGTTTAGATGGCCACCGATGGGTTCCGCCTATATTTAATAAATTCTAGTTATTAGGTTTATTGAGAATAATGAAAAAAATTAAGGATTCAATGAGAATTACGAAGAAAAATGAAATTAACTACAAACTTTGTACCTAATGGAATTTTTTGATAATCCATCTCTACATAGGATCAAACACGATTTTTTAGGGCTCCACTTCCTTATGAAATGGAGGGGGTGGGGGTTCTCTATTTTGTTTTTTGGGGTGTGTATGGGGGAGCAAAGCGAATGAAGAAAAAAAATTCCTCATGTTATATAGCTACATAATTTTTCATAGATAATTCCTATTTATTTTTAGTAGTGAACTCACAATTGGAGATACAGGATTTTAAAATTAATCTAAAATAACCGATAACCTTTTATTCTGCTAGATATGTTGCTTCAAATAAAATGATCACCTCTTAATACTTGTTCAAATTGAACTGATAATATAATATTAGTATATAATTCAAATTATTCATAAGAAATATTTTTAAATATGATCCTATATTATATAGAATTACTCAATTTGATCATTCGTTACACTTTTGGTTTATCCACATTCATGCCATATTGAATCATCTAGTCTTTTTCCTATTCGTCATTAACGGAGTTTCAACACGAAACGAGTGAACTCCATGTGTCCAAAATGTTCAATCCATTTTTTACCATTTTTGTAATTGTATCACCACTAATGCTCAAAGCTACGTTAGTTTTTTCTTCATAAGTCATAAATTGTTGGGAGGACAGTGACATCTTTCTATATTGGATCATTCTACTATCCAACTTTCTTGAGTCTCTTTTTGATATGTACAAAATATGGAAAAATCTTTTGCTTCTTGAGTGGTGTCGAACAATAGTACTTACGTTGTGGGAGATGTCTGTCGGTAGGATCCAAGTGTCCAGGAAAACCTTTAACCTATTAATTTGGCTAAAATATCTTATTTTTACATATTGGATTTAAAATATCTTTCAACATTTTATTTTTATTTTAAAATGTCTCTAAAATTAACTATTGACTAGATAGGTTTTATACAGAATCATGTGGTATGACCATTGGTTCTTGTGTTGATTCACAGTGAATTAAATTTTCCAATATATACATGTTGATTAGACTCACACATATAATTAAATCCAAATTCCTAATGTATTTATGTGCTTCAGAAAATCAAAACTAAAGTAGCTTTGGAATCTAATTAAATTTAATTATTCAGCTATCAATCACATGATATCCAATTATTTTGAGTATAAATTGAGTGCAAATTGCAATTCTCTTTGTTGTAGACCTTCCAACAAGATTGTTGAGTTCAAAATAGGGCAAATAGTATTTTTGGTCCTTGAATTACTACCTAATTCTAATTTTAGTCCTCGTATTATTTAAGTAAGTGCATTAGACCTTCAAATAATATAAAAGTGTGATTTTGATCCCTAATACTAACAAATATTAAAAGCTTAACAGAATCACAGATTAAAAAATAAATATAAAAAAAAGTACAAAAAAAAAATGAATGAAAAGAAAGGAGATCTTAATCAAATTTTATGTGGCCATCACAATGACTGGTTTTTCTGTGGCATAAATCCATAAAAAGGGCAACTATGCGCCATTTGTCGGATGCCCGACGATATATAAAAGCTAAGTTACTTTCTTAACAAAGGAATACAACATTTCTAAATTGCAAAGTTAAGGGGTATATCAGACTCTTTTTTTAAAAGGAAAAGTAAAGCGCATTATGGTAATACTTATACTAAAAAAAAAGAGAATTTGCCACGATTTTATTTTCTAAATCCTATTTTTTATTTGTTTTATTCTTTCTTTCAAGAGAGAAGTAAAATCAATATTTAGTAAGAAAATCAAGACAGAACCTTTACAAAGATTATTAAGGGAATGTTTTGATGTTTGTCACTAAAATGAATAAGAGTCATCACTTGCATGAAAGATTGCACGTGTCTTCAATCTTCATCATGAGACTGATCGGATCTGTCTAAAATAAAAGAAAACCTCGATGTTTAGGCATCTAAGGACTTTCATGCATAACCTCTTTGGGTGAGTTGGGAGGAGACATGAATTTGAAATGACAAGTATGAAGCTTATTCTTGCTAGCTACTTTTATTAGAAAATTTATTTTCCTCAATTTAAAGGTAACTTATTTTCTTTTTTCAAAACATTTTGAACATTCAAATATTAAAAAAAAATCAAACACACTATCTATCTATCTCATAGTCACATTGAGCAAAGAAAGAAAGTTAAACAAAGAGCTACACATATTAGCTTCAAAATTGAAACAAATATACACATATACACATTGTATGATCCCTAAAATAAATATACATATATAGTTTGTATCAATCTTTTGTGGTACACAAATGTAAAAACATTGATCCAATGTTTAAATATTGCACCCTTAAATTAAATATATAGATACAATTTTTTCTGATAATAGTTATTTCGATTTTTCTTGGGATATATTTATACAGATTGATAATAGTTGTATCAATTTTTTTTATACACAAAATAATATTTTCCCTGATATATAAATACAATTAGTTGTATCACTATGTATACAGTTTGATAATAGGCGTATTAATTTTTCTGATACACATATACAATTGGTTGTATCAATTTAAGAAGAAGAGAAGATTCAAATATTGAACAACAAGACCTAGAATGAAAAATTTCAATATATTGGCATTGATCCAATAAAAAATGAATCAACAATCAGTAGCCACCCAAAAAATATTAAAAACCAAGAATCACTGTTGCAGATAAAAATGGAGTTTCGTAGTAATATAAGAAACAGAAATGGAGAAGAAAAAAGATTTCACATAATAAATTGTAGAGAGGGAGAAAGAGAGGAGGCGAGAAGAGAATGTGAAAGGAGAGAAAAAAGCGAGAGAGGGAGAGGGAGGGGGGGGGGGAGGGAAATGGCAAACGAGAGGGAAAATGTGCAATAAACTTTTAAATATATCTATATTATATAATTTTTTGAAGTATCACTAAATTATGTATATGTATATCTAGTAACTATATGTAATCACCCTGAAGGTCATTTTTGGTAATTTTTGTAAAATGACCTTGTTACCCCTCCCGAGAGTTGCCTCGAGTCATGTTTGGTTGATATCCGAAGTTAGTTTTGTGAAATTTCTTGTTAAGTTATGGTTTTTTGAAAGTTTAGAATTCTAAAGGCTTAAGTTGTCAAAATGTGGTTTTTGGGGTCATTCGAAGTTTCAGGTCTCAGATGGGGATTCCGTCGATTCCATCAGCTCCGAAATGTGGAATTTGTTCTAGGAGAGTTGACGGAATCAGATTTGGGACTGTATCATGGATTTGAGGCTTTGAGTTGGAAAATTGTGAAATTTTGATTTTAGATTTGACTTTGGTCAACACTCGAAGATCGGATACTCATAATTTGATTCCAACAACTCCGTTGGATTTGGGAGATGATTTTAGGCCTAGGAGTGTCCTTGGTTGAATTTTTAGAGGTCCCGAGCTTGATTTGAGTTTTTGAGGCTTAAGTTAGTTTAGTTGTGCTTTATCGGGTTCAGGGTCAAGGAGACCTCGAATTCGAATTTCCGATGGTTACATTGAGTCCGGAACGTCGAATTTAGTAGGGTAGCATGTATGGTTGTGTGCACGGGGTTCCGAACGAATCCCGAGGGTCCTTTCGGAGACTTATGGAATTGTTGATTTTGCTGTGTCTGGTGCCTGATATTTTTGGCCCCCGCGTTCTTGTAAGGGAAGTGCCCGCGTTCGCGGAGGGCACCTTTGTTGGCCTCCGCATTAGTGGAGTTAGTGGCGTGTTCGTGAGGGGTGAGGCTATTGACCTCCGCGTTCACGGAGTAGGGCCCGCGTTCGCGGAGGGTCCCTGTGTTGTTCTCCGCGTCCGCAGAGTTCATTTTATGCCTGGACAGTGTAAATTCGAGAAATATTCCATTTTCACCATTTTTAACATTTTGAAGCTCAGAAAAGGCGATTTGAAAGAGAGATTTTCGTGGAAACCTATTGGGTAACTGATTTTAACTCTAAAGCTTGATTACCCATTGATTCTATCATGATTTCAACTTGAAATTTGGATTTTTAAAGTTAGATTTTGGAGATTTTGCATGAACTCTGAATTTTTGATCAAATGGTGATTGTGGACTGGTTTGAACTCCTTTTTCAAAATGGTTTTAACTAATGATTTCCTAAGGCTTTGAAAAGCATTTTCATGTGAGAATTTTCAGATTCAAACCTTGTTTTCGAAATCGGAATTTTTGAGCCATTTGGACCCCTTTCCCGAATTTCGTGTTCTTAGTGTTGTTGGTTCCGAAAATTGATTATGATTCATAATGTGATTAGATTGTGTCGCTTTGGATTGCTTTCGAAAGGGAAAAGCTTAGGTTGTGGATTGATTGCGATTTCAGTTAAGGCAAGTGGACTTCTAAAACTTTGTGAATCTTATAATATTTCAGATTTCTCTTTCTTGATTGTGTTGGGGAGTAATGGGATTGAGGTATGGGTTGAGTTCTTGTATGAATCAATCTAATCTAATCAGCGGGTTCAATAAAAATGGCTATGTGCTAAAGTGTTAGGCCAAAGTGTGATGGGCCGTGATCTTGATATTGATGTGTAATTGAAGAAATGCTATGATAGCCTCGATGTGATTGTGAAATTGATGAATAGGCATTTTTCTCATTGTGGATTATGGGACTAGACTTGAAACTCTTGCTTAGTGATTAATCCTACTTGTGATGAAAGGAGTAGTGAATCGGAGACTAGGCAATTGAGATTGTTGTAAATGATGTAATTGTTGATGTTGATATATTATTGATAATGTGACGTGATTTGCATTGATATGAATTGCGTTATGATTGTGAACACTATCATTTTCTCATTATTTGTATGAACATGCTTATGTGCATTGGTTCTGAAACACTATGATGAGACACTTTGATGATTATGCCGATGGGAAATGGTTCCGGCGAGTGATGATTATGCCGATGGGAAATGGTTCCGGCGATGCCAATGAGAAATGGTTCCGGCATTGATGATTATGCCGATGGAAAATGGTTTCGGCGGATACATGGTCCATGTGTGGCCCCTATGGGTTCCGGTCTGAGATTCAGCGAATGTGTATGTAGGACAGACATGCATCCCTCTACTTGACATGGCATTGCACTACATTATTTCATTCTTGTCATTGTAGAGTTGTGTTTATGCCTTGTGACTCTGGGATTTCTATACTTGATATTGATGTGAGTTATTTCGGTGATGTTGTTGAGCTATTATTGACCTATGTGTTATTTGAACTGTGAGTTGGAATCTGTTAGGTTGGGCTGATTTTCTGTGCAGGTTGTAGTTCTCGGAGGTTCGGTTGGGAGTAAGGGATTTGTGATTTTATTAGATTTGCCTTGTGTTATGAGTCGATTTGCTGGGTACCGTGTTATTTGATACTCACCCTTGCTTCTACACTTGTGTAGGTTTCGAGCCCGGACGTGGTCTAGTTTTCTATTCTTCTTACTCCGAGGTTTTTGAGGAAACTTGAGATGTAGCTGTTCGACGTTGAAGATCTCTCTTGCCCTTTTATTTTATGTTTTGTTTCTATTCGAGATACAAAGACATTGAGACTTGTAATTTCATTTTAATTCTGTATTAGTGGCTTGTGCATGTGACAACCAGTCTTGGAAAGGATTGTTTAAGTTTGGTTAGACTTCCGCTTTAGTTGTTCTTCTTTAATTGCTTATTTCCGCTTTATTTCCGCTTATTGGGTTTTAGGCTGACTTGTCCTGCGGGATAGGACAAGTGCCATCACACCCAATTTTGAATCGTGACACTATATTTGCTTTGTTATGCAGTTTATTCAAAAAATAATAATCATGTGTTGTTTTGACTATTATCTCAATAAATAATTCATTACATATAGGATAAAGACAAGCGCCAACATATACATATATTTAATTTGTAACCAATAATAAGAGTAGGTAGTTTCCCAATATTGGAAAACTTACAAGGTTACATATTTATTTTCTTACACAAACTTTGGGAACACAACATTATTTGAATTAATGCTTAAATAAACACAAAGACATATCAAGTAGTTAATAGTTCATCCATTGCGTACATCAATAATCTACGCTCTAAGAATATTTCACCAGTAATAGTGAGCTTGTGTTACATGCATTGAGAAAATAGAGCCCCAAGTGAAACACAATTTGAACAAATAACACTTTCTTTGCAATCACTACGACTCTTGCAATGACTACCGCAATTAGAAATATCACCAAGTCGAAGTAATTTCCCTTTCATCTCTGCAACATCAACAGGTAAATCTCGTAATGCCATCACTTGCATCTTATTTGGAGCCCAAGAGAGATTAACTACACATTGCAAACATAACAATGATTAGACTAATAATATATACACACACGTCAGTTGTTTAAATGTTTATAACAGACTAAAAAAGAAAATAAAACATCGGAGAACTATAGACTAATAAAATGGGAGAAGAGAGGTAAAAGTTTAGAACCTAAAATTGCAACAAAGAGAGCAATAAGGAGAAAAGCTTGCTTAAAGGAGGCCATCTTAATTTGTAAAATATATTGAAGAATTAATGTGTAAATATTGTTGCTTTTCTTCCTTCATGGAAGGCTGTATTTATAGGACTAAATTAGCCAGTATTGAGACTTGTGAGTAAATGACAAAATGGTCACATAAATATATTTTTGAACATTTTTGTCCTTTAAATTTGCGAAAGTGAGCACATTTGGTCTACGCCAAATATTTAACGAGTTCTGGTTATATTAGAGTTTGTGAGAACAAGAATTTTTTTTAAGGATTTATCGTGAACTATTAAAAAAATGAAATTAAGTATGAACTTCATAGCTCAAAGAACTTTTTTGATAATCCGTCTCTAATTAGGATCACCGACGCATTTTTAGTTATTTAGCTACATAATTTTCCATCGCTAATCCCTATTTTTTAAAGTAGGGAACTCACATTTGGGGATGCAAGTTTTTACAATTAATCTAAAATAACAGATAACCCTTTGCATCATGAATGATGTGAAATAATCACCTCTTAATACTAGTTAAATTAAACTAATATATCATATATGTATATATAATTTAAATTCTTTATAAGAAATATTTTCAAATATGATCTTATATTATATAAGGAAACTCCATTTAGTCATTCGTTACGCTTTTGGTTCATCCACACCCGTGTTATATTGAACCATCTAGCATTTTATATTTGTCATTAATGGAGTTTCAACACGAAACGAAACAAGTGAATTCTATGTGTCCAAAATGTTCCATCCATATTTTACCTTTTTTGTAATTCTATCATCACTAATGCTCAAAGTAATGTTAGTTTTTTCTTCACAAGTCATAATTGTTAGGAGTAGTTTTCTTTGAGGTGACATCTTTCTATATAGAGTCATTCTACTATCCAACTTTCTTGTGTCTCTCTTTGAATATTTATGTAACAAAATATGAAAAACCGTCCAAAAATATCATTAACCTATTAAGTTTGGCTAAAAAAATATCTTATTTTTATTTATTAGATTAAAAATATCTTTAACATTATATTTTTATTTTAAAATGCCCCTAAAATCAACTATTGATTAGATGGGGCTTTAAACAAAGTCATGTTGGTCCTTGGGATAATTCAATGTGAATTAACTTATCCAATTCATACATGTGGATCAGACCCTAATTCTTTATTATATATTTATAAACCCCACCCTGAATTCTTTCTTCTTCTACATATATTCATTTAATATTGTATATTCCTTTTATATATGATAGTGTTTTATTTGTTAGAATCAAAATAATATGGTGTCATGCGAAAAATAACAATTTTAAATATGTATATTTATCACTTTTGTGGTGAAATTATCAAAGTTGTCATCTATTCATCGTAGCTCCTTTTTTTTTAAAGTTCTGTATAATGATAAAATTAAAAGGAAAAAGAGATAAGTATATATCCCTAAACTATATCCGAAGTTTTAGAGACATATTTTATTTTTACGGGTTTTCTTACCTTTTTTAAAATGAAATAAATTGAATATCACTTTAAGTGCTGACATAAAATGGAAAATTATATCCTCAATAAACAGGGAAATACGCCCATTGCCACGGGTAATTTCAAAAAAAATTTAAAAAAATTAAAATATATTTCATTTTCTTCCTTTTTGATTTTCAAAATACGATATATTAAATCAAATCCAAATATTAAGATGAGGAAGAGGTTTAAAAGAAGCAGAACAAAAATTTATAAATTCTTGTTTATTTCTTAAACCTCAATTTTAATGTGATTCAAGTGCTAAATTCATTCTAGATCCTTATAAGTTGTTACTGAGATTCGAAAATGTAGAAAGAATTTTGAATCCATCACAATTGAATCTTGAATAAGTTTGAAGAATAAAAAAAAATGAACTTGATGAAATTCTAGGTTGTTAGTCAAATTAATTATTAGGGTTTGGTAATGATGTTGATTTGACGTTGTAGTTGAAATTGGAGCAAGGACGCTTTTAGAGGCGAAAGCTCATATGGGGAGATACCGTTTGTAATCCATTTTGTTGAAATTTGAACTCTGAAAAATTGGTGATGAAATGAGGATGGAGAACTTAAAAATCAACTTTGAGATTGACATGCACTTGGCCATTTCGTATTAGTTAGAGCCGTTTCTTGGTTAGGTTCCTATGTGCTTGAAGGAGGTGTTCTCATATCTAGGTCTACGTCAGCACATAAAGTGCAAAGAAATAAAAAAGAAAGATTGAGAAAATTATGCTTTAAGTCTATTGGGAAAAAATATTTATGTCATGTAGTTCATCCGATTTAGTTCATATTTATGTATGAATACTTTTTATACACTATCACTTTTTTTGTGAATTGCATATCTTAACTATCAATATTTCCTTTTCCTGCCTAAATATTCCTAATGTATGTATTAAAACACATGAACAATTGATGATTAGAATAGGACGTAAAACTTGCAAAAAAAAATAGTTCAGATGTATTGTTTTGACTTTATCTTCAATAAATAATGAATTGCATGTAGGATAAAAGACAAGCGACCAACATATACATATATTTAAGTTGTAGCCTATTAGAGTAGGTAATTTCCCAATATATGGAAAACTTATAAGGTTACATATTTATTTTCTCACACAAATTTTGGAAACACAACATTATTTAAAATGCTTGAATACATCAAGCAAAACATAGTTCATCCATTGCATGCAGCAATAATTTATGCTCCAAGGATATTTCACCAGTAATAGTGTGCTTGTATTATATGCATTGAGCATATAAGGACCCAACTTTAACACAATTTGAACACATAAAACCTTCTTTGCAATCGTCACGGTTCTTGCAAGCCATTCCACAAGTAGTAATATCACCAAGTCGAAGTAATTTTCCTTTCATCTCCTCAGTATCAACGGGTAAATTTCGTAATGCCATCACTTGCATCTTTTTTGGAGCCCAAGAGAGATTAACTGCACATTTTAAACATAAAAATGATTAGATTATTAATATATATATATATGCGTTGATATTCTGTATAAGGATATCAATTATCTAAGTGTTTATAACAGACTAAAAAAGACATAAAACATCGAAGAAATATGTACTAATTAAATGGGAGAAGAGTGGTAAAAGTTTAGAACCTAAAATTGCAACAAAGAGAGCAATAAAAAGAAAAGCTTGCTTAAATGAGGCCATCTTAATTAATTAATTTGTAAAATATATACAAGAATTGATGTGTAAATATTGATGTTTTTCTTCCTTTATGGAAGGTTGTATTTATAGGCCTAAATTAGCCAGTATTGAGACTTGTGAGAAAATGACAAAATGATCACTTAAGTATATTTTTTAACAGTTTTGTCCGTTAGGTTTACAAAAAATATTTTTAAATAAGCCCTTATATTATATAGAATATTCAATTAAGTCATTCGATCCAACACGAAACGAATGAACTCCATGTGTCTAAAATGTTCGATCCATATTTTACCTTTTTTGTAATTGTATCATCACTAATGCTCAAAGCTATTTTAGTTCTTTCTTCATAAATCATAACTTGTTAGGAGTAGTTTTCTTTGCAGTGACATCTTTCTGAATTGAGTCAATCTACTATCCAACTTTCTTGAGTCTCTTTTTGAATGTTTACGTAAAAAATACTGAAAACTATGTCTAGTTTATTAAAGACAAAAAAATATATATTACTCAATTTTGCGATTTAGAGCCTGTTTGGCATTAATGCTGAAAACTGCTTATTTTTAGAAGTGTTTTTTTAAAATAGCTTTTTTGAAAAATGCTTCTCAAAAAAAGCAATTTGTGTTTGGCAAATTTATTTGAAAAGTGCTTTTGATAAGCAATCTGTGTTTGGCTATTTTTTTTTTAAAAAAAGTCCTTATGAGAGTCAAATTACGAAAAAGGGCAAGTATCAATTATGATACACTTAAGATTTTTAGAAAAAATAAAGATAAAATTTAAAATTTTGAATATCATGCCTACAATTTAATAATTAAGTGATTAAAATTATTTTATGCTTAACATTGTTATAATCATAAATTTTTTCTTAGTTATATTTTTTTTATCTAACGATTAAATTTTATTATATCTTTATTTTTCTAACAAGATAATGATATAGATTGTGTGAGAATATTTATGATTTTGAATAATTTAATAAATAAATAAATAAAATAATGCTAAAAATCATTATTGTCAAATTTAGATAATGAACTAAAATTATATATTGATTTGTTTTCACAAGTATTCTATTATAACCTGTCAATGTATTAAATGCTAACATTCTCTCATATAAATTTTACAATATCATTTTATAATAGTTGACTTTTAAATTATCAATAAATCACCGCGCAACGCGCGGGCACGTATACTAGTGCTCCTCATTACAATTAAGGGTAAATTTGTTTCAAAATATAATGGAAGGGGTATATTTGAATTAAAAGTGTATATAACGGGATATATATGAACCGAAAGTATAACGAGAGATATATTTAAATTATTTCTAATAGTATAATTTTTTTTGACCCTTTTCCATTTATAAAAATTCATTTGACCGTGTATGATATATCATTGATTCAAATGTTAATCCAATGTAAATTAAATTATCGAAAAAGGGATTACATATGCCCTGTTCTTTTAAAAAAAATTATATTTGTCCTTCATTATACTTTTTGAACATATTTACCTTGACATGTAACTTTCATGCCAATGTTACCTCTTATCCATTAAATCTCATGTTGCTTCCAATTAAGTATGATCATCGATTTAAAAGTATTTAACCCTAGGGGCCGACCTACGTGGGTTCTAGGGATTCACCCAAACCCCCTTGGTAAAAAATTACATTGTATATAGAGGGTAGACTTTCAATATTTTTGTATATATACTAATTTTGAACTACCTCAATAAAAGAAGAGAGATAGCCTAGTGGTACTGGACTGTTCAACTTGGGTTGCAAATGCTATCCCTAGTTTGTGGATATTTTGTACTTTGCACTCTAGTTCACACATTTATATTTTATTTTCCTAATCTCATGAGCGAAAATCCTGAATCCGACACTGTTTAACCCGATCACCTAATAAGAAACTCGTTCAATTTGTAGAAAATGGAGATTTTGGGTCGAGAAATTAAAAGCTAAGGAAGTGAAGAAATGTAGAGTTAGTGGCCGGGTCGGGTTTATTTTGGGGAGGATTAAATTTTTTAAAATAGGTGATCATATTAAATTGGGAAAAAGAATGTCACGTAGGAAAATTTAGGTGAGAATATAAAATTTAACGAAGGAACGATAAATATAATTTGTAAACTAGATGACAAGGATACATATTTTGAAAAAATATAACGAAGGACATTAAGCTTGTGTTTAGACATGTATAATATGAAGTCATAATTTAACATCAGTATTTGGATATACGATTTGAGATCATGATTTGAAATGCTAAATTCTTCAAAAATATATGATTTGGAATCGGAATTTCAAATTATTTTAAATGTAAAACTAATCCATAAATTTATATCTTAGGGAATAGTGTGTAAATTAAACTCTTAATTAATGAAAATATATGTAATTATCTTAAAGTATAGATAGGATTGATATATATGGTATGAAGCTAAAGCTATGAATATATGTCTAATAAGATAGTTTACCCTAATTACAATTTGACCAAATTGAGCACAAATATGCAAAATTCTGAGCACACTTCAAACTAACACAATTCTCACACTTATAAATCTTCAATTTCTATGAACTCCTTTTCAAGTGAAAATCATGTTCAGACACATTCAAAAGACCCTCTAAATTCCTTTTCAATTCGACCAAAAATATTCTCCAAATGTCGATTATTGATATTCGTTAATTAGAGTACAAATATGCAAAATTCAGAGCACACTTCAAACTAGCACAACTCTCACACTTACAAATCTTCAATTTCTATAAACTCTATTTTCAAGTGAAAATTGTGAAGATTCAAACACACTCAGAAGTACCTCCAAATACTCCTTTTTAATTCAACAAAAAATATCCTCCAAATATCGACTATTGATATTTGTTAATTAGAGCACAAATATGCAGAACTCTAAGCACACTTCAAACTAGCACAACTCTCACACTTACAAATCTTCAATATCTACAAACTCTCTTTTCAAGTGAAAATCATGTTCAAACACATTCAGAAGTACCTCCAAATACTCCTTGTCAATTCAACCAAAAATATCCTCCAAATATCGACTATTGATATTCGTTAATTAGCACAAAATATGCAAAACTCGGAGCACGCTTCAAATGAGTACAACTCTCAATGTATTTCCCTTTCTTATTCTCAACAAGGTGGTTTGAACCCCATGTACTTCCCACTTGTGTAATCCCTCCAAACATCAACAGCTCCAAAACTTGTTATTAGAACAGTACTTAATGCCATAACTATTCCAACTGAGAAAACAATAAGTGATGCTCTCCCATGATGTTCAATGGCTCTTTGTACCACAACTAATCCAATAAGTGAAGCAATTAAACAAACAATTGCAAAGATGAGGGCAGTATTGACATGTTCCATGCCTAGAAATAAGTATTGTACAGCTGACATGGTAGAGGAGAAAAATACCATGAATGAACAAGTTGCTGCTGTTATCTGTTCAAAAAAGAATGTCATTATTAGTCCAACTAAGCAAAGAAAAAGGAATTAATCTAGATGGTCGTCCACAATAACAATAATAACAACAATATATTCAGTGTAATCTTACAAGTGGGGTCTAGAGAGGATAAGATGTACGCTGACCTTACCTATACCTTTGTGGAGTAGAGAGATTGTTTCCTATAGACTCTCGGTTCAATAGCCATCTACTCAACCACTTAAACTAAAAGTAGCTAGCAGATGTATAATCCATGTATATTTTGTGTGTAATATATAGTTAATTTCATAGATGGTTACTAATTTCTACTTTATTATACTATAATTACTAAACTATTCTTCGTAACAAAAAACACGTAACTTTACCTAAGTATTACAAAACTCACTAAACTATTCTTTATAACCAAAAAATCATTCAACTTTGCCTAGGTATTACAAAAAGTCACTAGAAGAAAACAAAAGAGACATTTTATAGGATACCTCTACAAAATTGAATGACATTTTGATTGCAAAAGAATTATCTAGTAACTCTATGTGATACCTTAGGTGAGGTTCAGTATTTTTTTCTTTTTATATAAAAATAATAATTTAATGACTTCTAACAATACTTACGCCAAATTGAGTGATCTTTTAGTTTAGCTTAGTGACTTTAGTGTAATAAAATAAAAGTTAAGCGATCAACCTTTTTATGTGAAGAAACACCAAAAAAATGACTTATTCCGAAAAAAATATTTATTTATTGTTTCAAATGACTTCCGTCAAACCAAACACATCTTAATACGAAATAAAAGGAGGTTCTAAAATTAAATTATTTTTTTTAACAAAAATAGAAGAGTAAATAGGGAATTACTTCAGGTGTTATTCCAACTTGAATTAGAAGGGGACTAATAAGCATTCCTCCTCCAATTCCAAATATACCACCCAATACTCCTGCTAGAAGTGCCATTAAGGGGAAAATGAACATTCTTGAAGGTCCATTATTCTTACTTTCACATGCTATTTCCTTCATAAATAAGACAATTTAAATGTTAATCAACAAATTAATCTAACAAATTAAATTGCACAAGTTAACTTCATACACTCTATCAATTTTATTTTATGTGACAATATTTTCTTTTTTGTCTTTCGTTGGGGATTAGGTGGATTATCCCGATTTTGGATTTGAGATTAAATTAATTTCATGTTTGATTGGAGGTATTAACTAATGTCAATATTAAAATCAGGACTATAGTCGGGATAACTTATCCCATACAGACGGTGAGATAAGTTATTCAGGTTATAATCTCTATTTTAATCTGAATGGCCCTTAATGAGAAAGTTTGTAGCCACATAAATATTTTGCTACAAGTATTTAAGGTCCACAAGTTTTAAGAGTTTTATTATCACACAGATGATATATGACGTGTTTTATAAGACGACATGCAAATTTTAAAAATCTTCATTTTTAATTGAATATAGATTTAAAATATGTCACATAAATTGAAACATTGGTGAGAGTACAAGAATATTATCTTGTTACTTACTATATACCTGTTTATTGGAAGGCAAATTTTCTCTCTTGTATAAGATCCATGATGTAAAAATTATTGCTAGAGGAAATTGAATTGATGAGATGATCCAGTATACCACTCCACATGCCTTCATATGAATTATGCCCTACACAATATTGAAATGTAGCAATACTAAGAGAGAATATTACAACAATAGAAAATAAAAAATAATAATTAACGACCGACAATTTTCGTTGCTAACCAACAAAAAATATTCATCGCTAATCTTATTTAATTCAAATTACTATTGAAATTCATTCTACGTATAGATATTTTGTTATAGATCAACGATAAACTTAATTAATATGAGAAATCCAGATTGGATCACATGACTCACTAATTAAATAGTATGAAGAGACAAGAGTCCAAATCACTTAAAGAAAAGTAGCAATATTAAAGTAAAAAAGCATGTAAAGACAAAAAGAATGGATCCATACTTATCGACAAGTTGTAAATAAATAAAAATAAAATATGAATTTCATTAAATAAGTTTAAAGCCTCATATTAAAATTTAGGTTTAAATTATTAATTTTATTAATTCGTTCTTGTTAAATCATGTAATAACTTATTTATATTAAATATTAATCACATCAAATTAATAGATGCGTAATATGTGTTTTTGTACCTAAACTTTTCTTGCTTAATTAATGATTAGTTAATATTATTCATTTCATTGAATTAATAATAATAATCAGCTATTTTAAAAGTCAAGATTCACCAAGTCATTTGGCTAGCAAGATAAAATAAACAAGAATATTCTACTAGTTAAAATATCTCACAAAATTAATTAACTATGTCACCTTCTATATGAGATAATTAATCGCATCATTTATAGTATAAAATACGGAATAAAACAATCCCAAGACTAATTGATATTCATAACTAAACGAGGGATAAACTAATTTCATATTTTTTTTAAATTATTATCTCTTATTCTTCCAACCTAACAATCTTTATAGTATGTTGATAAGTTTAAATCAATGCAGATCAGTGTATTAAGTTTTCACTAGGCACGAAATCCAGAAAAGAATCATATCATAAAAGTTTTATTCTGCATTTTTACAAAAAGCTATTTCCATAGTTCAAATCAACGACTTTTTAATCACAGAACAACAAGTTTACCAGTTACGTTAACAAAAATAAAAACCAAGTAACTAAAAGACAAAAGAGAAAGGAAACATACTTGTCCATATCGATTTCCACGAAGAAGATAAAGGGAAAAGAAAGAAAAACCAAATCATTATTAATACTCCCATTTTCATCCATGAAATATTTTTTATTCCCTTTTCTTCTTTTTCCAACAAAGGTCCCTCAATTTCCTCAAAATTCTCTTTTCTCCTCATAACTTCTTCAGATTCAATTTTCCAATAATAAATTCCTGATTTAAATGTCTTGAAAGTGCACCAAGCAAGAAATATTGCAAATAGAATAGTGATGAGCCATTCTGGGAAAACAAGATTGCAAATTACTCCAATACTAACTCCCAATAGAATACATGGTTGAGATAGTAAAGCTATTTCAAAATCAACCAAAATTTTTCCACCATGTTTGGAACTTGGGAAGAACATGCTGCAAACAACATTGGCTATCGAGCCTCCGGTTACCTGTTGAGACATAATATATGATTAAACAAATCAAAATTATAATATATTTTTATGAGATGATAGTATACTTCAACGTGATATCAGAACAAGTAAAAAAAATACTCGATTCACATCTCATTGCTATAAAGAAGAAGAAGAAGAAGAACATGTTGACGCGTTTGGCCTTTGGAAAGGAATCGAACTCACAAGTGAAGGGACTTGTTGAAATATAATATAATTTAGTAATTAAAATTGTGCTCTCCAAAGACACAGATCAAACTTTTAAATAAGACGATCAGACAATTTAACATAATATCAAAGATAATGCAGAAAGTTCTTAGTTTAATATCATATTTGAACCAAAACTTTCAAAATCTACTTATTTTAAAAAGTGTTCTTTTGATCAAGATATTTTATTCTCAACAAGTAGTTTTGAAGACTAGTATTTTGTATTGAATAATCAATGTGAAAAGCATTATCGACAATATTAGAACAACAATTTATGGTTGGCCAAGGCCAAAAGTGTTTCCGGAGAAAAATTATGTCTTTTTAACTTCTGTTATTACTTAAAAATACTCATCTTTTTTTTCCTAAAATCTTGATCAAATACCTCGATTTTTCTAAACATTTTTACTTCAAAAACTTCGCCAAACAGACAATAAATCTCATTGCTATCCAAATAAAAGAACAAGATATTTCGACGACTTAGACATATGAATAGAAATCAAGCAACACGTGAGAAGGCATGTTGAGACATAAAATAATTAAGTAAACAAAAATACGCCCTCTAAACATATTAAATGAAATAGTCATACACTTCGAACCACATTACCATAAAAGCAATTTGTGTTTGGAGAATTTATTTGAAAAGTGCTTTTGATAAGCAATCTGTGTTTGTCTATTTTTTTAAAATAAAAAGTCCATATGAGAGTCAATTTACGAAAAAAGACAAGTATCAATTATGATACACTTAAGATTTTTAGAAAACATAAAAGATAAAATTTAAAATTTTGGATATCATGCCTACAATTTAATAATTAAGTGATTAAAATTATTTTATGCTTAACATTGTTATAATCATAAATTTTTTCTTAATTACATTTTTTTTATCTAACGATTAAATTTTATTATATCTTTATTTTTCTAACAAGATAATGATATAGATTGTGTGAAAATATTTATGATTTTGAATAATTTAATAAATAAATAAATAAAATAATGCTAAAAATCATTATTGTCAAATTTAGATAATGAACTAAAATTATATATTGATTTGTTTTCACAAGTATTCTATTATAACCTGTCAATGTATTAAATGCTAACATTCTCTCATATAAATTTTACAATATCATTTTATAATAGTTGACTTTTAAATTATCAATAAATCACCGCACAACGCGCGGGCACGTATACTAGTGCTCCTCATTACAATTAAGGGTAAATTTGTTTCAAAATATAATGAAAGAGGTATATTTGAACTAAAAGTGTATATAACGGGATATATATATATATATATATATATATATATATATATATATATATGAACCGAAAGTATAACGAGAGATATATTTAAATTATTTCTAGAGATATATTTAAATTATTTCTAATAGTATAATTTTTTTTTTTTGACCCTTTTCCATTTATAAAAATTCATTTGACCGTGTATGATATATCATTGATTCAAATGTTAATCCAATGTAAATTAAATTATCGAAAAAGGGATTACATATGCCCTGTGCTTTTTAAAAAAATTATATTTGTCCTTCATTATGATCATCGATTTAAAAGTATTTAACCCTAGGGGCCGACCTACGTGGGTCCCAGGGATTCACCCAAACCCCCTTGGTAAAAAATTACATTGTATATAGAGGGTAGACTTTCAATATTTTTATATATATACTAATTTTGAACTACCTCAATAAAAGAAGAAAAGATAGCCTAGTGGTACTGGACTGTGCAACTTGGGTTGCAAATGCTATCCCTAGTTTGTGGGTATTTTTAAATTTCATTCTTTAGAGTTTGTACTTTGCACTCTAGTTCACACATATATATTTTATTTTCCTAACCCCAATGAGCGAAAATCCTGAATCCGACACTGTTTAAGCCGATCACCTAATAAGAAACTCGTTCAATTTGTAGAAAATGGAGATTTTGGGTCGAAAAATTAAAAGCTAAGGAAGTGAAGAAATGTAGAGTTAGTGGCCGGGTCGGGTTTATTTTGGGGAGGATTAAATTTTTTAAAATAGGTGATCATATTAAATTGGGAAAAAGAATGTCACGTAGGAAAATTTAGGTGAGAATATAAAATTTAACGAAGGAAGGATAAATATAATTTGTAAACTAGATGACAAGGATACATATTTTGAAAAAATATAACGAAGGACACTAAGCTTGTGTTTAGACATGTAATATTAAGTCATAATTTAACATCAGTATTTGGATATACGACTTGAGATCATGATTTGAAATGCTAAATTCTTCAAAAATATATGATTTGGAATCAGAATTTCAAATTATTTTAAATGTAAAACTAATCCATAAATTTATATCTTAGGGAATAGTGTGTAAATTAAACTCTTAATTAATGAGAATATATGTAATTATCTTAAAGTATAGATAGGATTGATATATATGGTATGAAGCTAAAGCTATGAATATATGTCTAATAAGATAGTTTACCCTAATTACAATTCGACCAAATTGAGCACAAATATGATAAATTTAGAGCATACTTAAAACTAACACAATTCTCACACTTATAAATCTTCAATTTCTATGAACTCCTTTTCAAGTGAAAATCATGTTCAGACACATTCAAAAGACCCTCTAAATTCCTTTTCAATTCGACCAAAAATATTCTCCAAATGTCGATTATTGATATTCGTTAATTAGAGTACAAATATGCAAAATTCAGAGCACACTTCAAACTAGCACAACTCTCACACTTACAAATCTTCAATTTCTATAAATTCTTTTTTCAAGTGAAAATTGTGAAGATTCAAACACACTCAGAAGTACCTCCAAATACTCCTTTTTAATTCAACAAAAAATATCCTCCAAATATCGACTGTTGATATTTGTTAATTAGAGCACAAATATGCAGAACTCTAAGCACACTTCAAACTAGCACAACTTTCACACTTACAAATCTTCAATTTCTATTAACTCTTTTTCCTAGTGAAAATCATGAACATTCAAATACACTCAGAAGTACTTCCAAATACTCCTTTTCAATTCAACCAAAAATATCCACTATTGATATTCATTAATTAGAGCACAAATATGCAAAACTCTGAGCACGCTTCAAACTAGCACAACTTTCACACTTGCAAATCTTCTATTTCTATCAACTCTTTTTTCAAGTGAAAATCATGTTCAAACACACTCAAAAGTACCTCCAAATACTCTTTTTCAATTAAACCAAAAATATTCTTGAAATGTCGATTATCGATATTCGTTAATTAGAGTATAAATATGCAAAATTTAGAGCACGCTTCAAACTAGCACAACTCTCACACTTACAAATCTTCAATATCTACAAACTCTCTTTTCAAGTGAAAATCATGTTCAAACACACTCAGAAGTACCTCCAAATACTCCTTGTCAATTCAACCAAAAATATCCTCCAAATATCGACTATTGATATTCGTTAATTAGCACAAAATATGCAAAACTCGGAGCACGCTTCAAATGAGTACAACTCTCAATGTATTTCCCTTTCTTATTCTCAACAAGGTGGTTTGAACCCCATGTACTTCCCACTTGTGTAATCCCTCCAAACATCAACAGCTCCAAAACTTGTTATTAGAACAGTACTTAATGCCATAACTATTCCAACTGAGAAAACAATAAGTGATGCTCTCCCATGATGTTCAATGGCTCTTTGTACCACAACTAATCCAATAAGTGAAGCAATTAAACAAACAATTGCAAAGATGAGGGCAGTATTGACATGTTCCATGCCTAGAAATAAGTATTGTACAGCTGACATGGTAGAGGAGAAAAATACCATGAATGAACAAGTTGCTGCTGTTATCTGTTCAAAAAAGAATGTCATTATTAGTCCTACTAAGCAAAGAAAAAGGAACTAATCTAGATAGTCGTCCACAACAACAATAATAACAACAATATATTCAGTGTAATCTTACAAGTGGGGTCTAGAGAGGATAAGATGTACGCTGACCTTACCTATACCTTTGTGGAGTAGAAAGATTGTTTCCTATAGACTCTCGGTTCAATAGCCGTCTACTCAACCACTTAAACTAAAAGTAGCCAGCAGATGTATAATCCATGTATATTTTGTGTGTAATATATAGTTAATTTCATAGATGGTTACTAATTTCTACTTTATTATACTATAATTACTAAACTATTCTTCGTAACAAAAAACACTTAACTTTACCTAAGTATTACAAAACTCACTAAACTATTCTTTATAACCAAAAAATCATTCAACTTTGCCTAGGTATTACAAAAAGTCACTAGAAGAAAACAAAAAAGACATTTTATAGGATACCTCTACAAAATTGAATGACATTTTGATTGCAAAAGAATTATCTAGTAACTTTATGTGATACCTTAGGTGAGGTTCAGTATTTTTTTCTTTTTATATAAAAATAATAATTTAATGACTTCTAACAATACTTAGGCCAAATTGAGTGATCTTTTAGTTTAGCTTAGTGACTTTAGTGTAATAGAATAAAAGTTAAGCGGCCATCCTTTTTATGTGAAGAAACACCAAAAAAATGACTTATTCCAAAAAAAAATATTTATTTATTGTTTCAAATGACTTCCGTCAAACCAAACACATCTTAATATGAAATAAAAGGAGGTTCTAAAATTAAATTTAAAAAAAAAACAAAAATAGAAGAGTAAATAGGGAATTACTTCAGGTGTTATTCCAACTTGAATTAGAAGGGGACTAATAAGCATTCCTCCTCCAATTCCAAATATACCACCCAATACTCCTGCTAGAAGTGCCATTAAGGGGAAAATGAACATTCTTGAAGGTCCATTATTCTTACTTTCACATGCTATTTCCTTCATAAATAAGACAATTTAAATGTTAATCAACAAATTAATCTAACAAATTAAATTGCACAAGTTAACTTCATATACTCTATCAATTTTATTTTATGTGACAATATTTTCTTTTTAGTCTTTTGTTGGTGATTAGGTGGATTATCCCGATTTTGGATTTGAGATTAAATTAATTTCATGTTTGATTGGAGGTATTAACTAATGTCAATATTAAAATCAGGACTATAGTCGGGATAACTTATCCCATATAGACGGTGAGATAAGTTATTCAGGTTATAATCTCTATTTTAATCTGAATGGCCCTTAATGAGAAAGTTTGTAGCCACATAAATATTTTGCTACAAGTATTTAAGGTCCACAAGTTTTAAGAGTTTTATTATCACACAGATGGTATATGACGTGTTTTATAAGACGACATGCAAATTTTAAAAATCTTCATTTTTAATTGAATATAGATTTAAAATATGTCACATAAATTGAAACATTGGTGAGAGTACAAGAATATTATCTTGTTACTTACTATATACCTGTTTATTGGAAGGCAAATTTTCTCTCTTGTATAAGATCCATGATGTAAAAATTATTGCTAGAGGAAATTGAATTGATGAGATGATCCAGTATACCACTCCACATGCCTTCATATGAATTATGCCCTACACAATATTGAAATGTAGCAATACTAAGAGAGAATATTACAACAATAGAAAATAAAAAATAATAATTAACGACCGACAATTTTCGTTGCTAACCAACAAAAAATATTCATCGCTAATCTTATTTAATTCAAATTACTATTGAAATTCATTCTACGTATAGATATTTTGTTATAGATCAACGATAAACTTAATTAATATGAGAAATCCAGATTGGATCACATGACTCACTAATTAAATAGTATGAAGAGACAAGAGTCCAAATCACTTAAAGAAAAGTAGCAATATTAAAGTAAAAAAGCATGTAAAGACAAAAAGAATGGATCCATACTTATCGACAAGTTGTAAATAAATAAAAATAAAATATGAATTTCATTAAATAAGTTTAAAGCCTCATATTAAAATTTAGGTTTAAATTATTAATTTTATTAATTCGTTCTTGTTAAATCATGTAATAACTTATTTATATTAAATATTAATCACATCAAATTAATAGATGCGTAATATGTGTTTTTGTACCTAAACTTTTCTTGCTTAATTAATGATTAGTTAATATTATTCATTTCATTGAATTAATAATAATAATCAGCTATTTTAAAATTCAAGATTCACCAAGTCATTTGGCTAGCAAGATAAAATAAACAAGAATATTCTAATAGTTAAAATATCTCACAAAATTAATTAACTATGTCACCTTCTATATGAGATAATTAATCGCATCACTTATAGTATAAAATACGGAATAAAACAATCCCAAGACTAATTGATATTCATAGCTAAACAATTGATATTCATAGCTAAACGAGGGATAAACTAATTTCATATTTTTTTAAAAATTATTATCTCTTATTCTTCCAACCTAACAATCTTTATAGTATGCAGAAAAGTTTAAATCAATGTAGATCAGTGTATTAAATTTTCACTAGGCACGAAATCCAGAAAAGAATTAGATCATAAAAGTTTTATTCTGCATTTTTACAAAAAGCTATTTCCATAGTTCAAATCAACGACTTCTTAATCACATAACAAGAAGTTTACCAGTTACGTTAACAAAAATAAATACCAAGTAATTAAAAGACAAAAGAGAAAGGAAACATACTTGTCCATATCGATTTCCACGAAGAAGATAAAGGGAAAAGAAAGAAAACCAAATCATTATTAATACTCCCATTTTCATCCATGGAATATTTTTTATTCCCTTTTCTTCTTTTTCCAACAAAGGTCCCTCAATTTCCTCAAAATTCTCTTTTCTCCTCATAACTTCTTCAGATTCAATTTTCCAATAATAAATTCCTGATTTAAATGTCTTGAAAGTGCACCAAGCAAGAAATATTGCAAATAGAATAGTGATGAGCCATTCTGGGAAAACAAGATTGCAAATTACTCCAATACTAACTCCCAATAGAATACATGGTTGTGAGAGTAAAGCTATGTCAAAATCAACCAAAATTTTTCCACCATGTTTGGCACTTGGTAAGAACATGCTGCAAACAACATTGGCTATCGAGCCTCCTGTTACCTGTTGAGACATAATATATAATTAAATAAATTAAAAATTATAATATATTTATAATAACGTAAAATTTTACATGAGATGTTAATACATTTCAAAGTGATATCAGAACAAGTAAAAATTACTTGGTTCAAATCTCATTGCTATTCGAAAAAGAGAACATGTTGACATGTTTGGCCTTTGAAAAGGAATCGATCTCACAAGTGAAGGAACGTGTTGAGATATAATATAATTAAGTCATTAATTGTGCACTTCAGAGCAGATTAAACTTTGAGATAAAATGATCACATAATTCAATATGATATCAAGAGATAATGCAAGAAGTTCTGGATTTAATATATAGCTTGTTTGCCAAACTTTTAAAATCTGTTTATCTAAAAAAATGTTTTTTGATCAAAGTATTTTATTCTCAAAAAGTACTTTTGAAGATTAGTAGTTTGTATCGAATAATCAATCTGAAAAAGCATTTCTGACAATATTAGAGTAACAATTTGTGGTTGGCCATGGCCAAAAGTGTTTCTGAAGAAAACTTATGTCTTTAACTTCTGCTATTACTCAAAAACACTTTTCTTTTTTCCTAAAAAAAATTGATCAAACACCTCAACTTTTCTAAGCATTTTTACTTTAAAAACTTCACCAAACAGACAATAAATCTCATTGCTACCCAAATAAAAGAACATGATATTCCGACGACTTTGACATATGAATAGAAATCAAGCAACACGTGAGAAGGCGTGTTGAGACATAAAATAATTAAGTAAACAAAAATACGCCCTCTAAACAGATTAAGTGAGATAGTCATACACTTCGAACCACATTACCATAAAAGCAGAGAAACTTGAAGCTGTTTTGAGATCAACACCAGCAACAATTATTAAAATTGGAACATATAATCCACCACCTCCAATTCCACCAGCACTAGAAATAGAAGCTGCAATAAAACAAAAAATTCCAGCTAACACAGTAGGGGCTCCAATTTTCAGATTATTATTATTATTGGAATCTCCAAAGTTTTTTTTCTGTTGAATTCTCCATTCATAAATTGAATTCAAGAATTTACCAAAATTGGGGTTTTTTGAGGTGGGGTTTGTTTGTTTTGCTAAAGAAAATCCACAAGTGGTTAGAATAATAAGGAAGAACAAACATTGTAGGTAGGTTTTGTGAATATTCATTTTCTTGAAACTATAGATACAATGTGATTTTGGAGAGGACATATATATATGTGTGTAATATGATCAAGTTGAAGGAGGAGGAAGAAAAATATTATTTGAAAAATATGAGACTTATTTTTTAATACTTGATGTTGATATTGCTGTAGTTGAATTGAGAATTTATCAAAAATAGTCTCTGTACTTTTTCAAAGTAAGGATAAGACTGAGTACACATAACCCTCCCAAGACCCCTACTTATGTAATTTACACTGAATATATTATTGTCATTGTAAATATAAGACTTTGTAAGTATTACTGGAAAAAAGGAATTAATGACGGATAAATGTTGTAGTTAAAAAATAAAATCTATCTCTAATTTTATTTAACGATGGAATATCAAGAAACTATAGTAACTACTACGAAATAATTTATCGATTTTTGATTAATGATCTATTGTTTTAACCTATCTTGATCTATCCCATCGATGACCTGCTCGATCGTTTACTAATTTAATTTATTTTAATTCGTTCAAATTCAATTCCATCCGCTCGTCCTTGCTTTCGACCATTGTACATGTCAACATCCAAGCATGTTTGCTTTTTAACAATATTCAGATAGATATATCTTTCAACCTTATTGTCCACTTCAACGTGGGTGACTAGTGCTGGTTATTTAAATTAATAAAAAAACTTGTTAAATGGGCAATTTAATGCTAATACTTTATGAAACATTATCTAGATGTCAATAGCAAGCCATTAAAAAAGCAAATATAAAAGCTTAATAATTGACAAGAACTTGGTAAGACATTGAACCAATCATCTATATATATTTGGTAGAAACCAAGGGACAATTTGGTTTTTGGGGAAGGGGTACACAAAAATAACATTTAGTTTTAAAATACCTTGTGGCTTTGTTTATCATGAATATTTAATTGGATAACTATATTTATATAGAGGGATTTTGTTAATTATTACACAATGATATAGGATTTTGATGAAAATAACTTGAGTTTTGTCAAAACTCGTAACTAGAATTTTAACTCAGTCTATAAGTAAAGGACTTATGCTTTTCAAAATTCCTACCTCTCTCAATCTAATTATTTTCGCTTTCTTCTCTTTGCTTCTTTTATATTTTTATAAATATTTAACATGTTATTTGTATCAGATATATATTGATTTAATATAAATATCTAATCTAAATAAATTGTTATCTTTGCCCAAAAAAAATCAAAATAGGATATATATAAGTGACAAGTTGATCAAATTGTGAAATAATTAAAAATAAATCAATGACAAGTTGATCAAATTGTGAGGTAAAAATTAGATTTATGAAATAATAAAAAATAATATAAACAATCCATTTTTTAGAATCCCATTTTTCCAATCGCCCCACACATAATATCGGTAGGAGTAGTGTTTGTATACACTTTATTCTTCTTCTGTATGTGTGAGATCACAACGAATATGTTATTGTTGTATATGGGTGAATCAATATCCAACAAATTGGCTCATGATCTAATAACCAATAACTTCCACAATTACAAAATATAATTGCTATTCAATATCTTAATTAATGAATAAAATGGGTAGACTCATTTGTTATTAAGACAAATAAAAGATCTTAATAACTTAACAGATGAAATGAGTAAAAGACACATCCTGAAAGCTACTAAAATAAATTAAAATTTAAAGACAATGGAGTTAGATAGTACTTAGTATTTTTTTTTATAAGAATGGATTTGGACAAATGAATTTAGACATTATTTTAGGAAGAATGAATTGGAGACTTTCTTTTGAGATATCACATTTATTTGTTTATTTATTTATTTATTTTTCAACATAAAGTTAGTGGCTAAAGTGACTATATTTACCTAATAATTTTATACTTGTGGCAGCTTGTCTTGCTAGGATTGGATTGATCTCTCTTTTTTTTTTGTTGGTATTTCCTACTTTTTTGCGACATATAATTAAACCTAATTAAATTATTATCTTTACAAAAATAAATTTTGGTTCAATATTGCTTCCTTATCTTATCTGAACTATTATCATCTGCTTAACTAGGTATACTTTAATACATAGATAATAATAGTTCAAATAAGAAAAATAGAACAACCAATGATAATTCAGATAAAAAATAAAATAATAGCTAATAATTGAAATATAAAACTTATAAAAAAAGATAATAATTCAAATATACATGAGTACAAAAATTGGTATATTTCCATGTCAAAGGCACATACATAGTGGAGAGGATGAAAAGGAAGAAAATGAGATAAAGTCTAAAACAGCAATTGGCCTTTATGACTTCATTCTTGGTACACATTTACCTGAATGATTGAGCACATTTGAGTTATACTCCGTCGTTACTTTTTACTTGTCACATTTCGCTCTTCGAGAATTAAACTGCATGATAAAATTTGATAAATATTATAAGATGTATATTTAATCATATTAATATGAAAAAGATTACAACTTAAAGTATTTTCATATAGTTTTTGAACGTCTAATTTAAAATATTAAATTATTCTAATTCAATTTGGCTTCAAAAATTAATCAATTTGACTCTCATGAACCGAATTATGACAAGTAAAAATGGAAAGGAGAGCTCATATACTATGAGTAAAAAAATATTTTATTTTAAAGAAAAAATTTATAATCAAATGAATATTTAAGCCAGCAAATTTCAAAAAAAATTCTTTCTTTTTTTTCTTAAACTCCGCTATATAATAAAACCATCACATAAATTGAGCCATAAAATTATGAATTAATTTGTTGATTTTTTTTGTTGTAATTCATATTGATATTTATTTGTTGTTCGAGCTTAACAAAACAACAGTGGCTGTAGTTTAGTGGTGAGAATTCCACGTTGTGGCCGTGGAGACCTGGGCTCGAATCCCAGCAGCCACACTACTATTTTTTTTATTTCTTACCTTCCATTTTCTCTTTCGAGCTTATTCGTTAACCTATATATAAATTTTTTACACCATCAGGTTATATAAAGTGTTTTTTATAACCATATTATATATAGAGTTTTAAGACGGAATATAGATTTTTTACACCATCAGGTTAAGTTGACTCGTAATTAACAACATGTGTGACTATATAGAGTGATTCAATGGATAAGGTGTAACAATTAAACATGTGCGACTATATAAGAGTGATTCAATGGACAAGGTGTAACAATTAAGGTCCAACTATCAACGTATTGTCCATTTTGACCTTACATTTAAAGTCTCACATTTTTGTCTCCTTGGACTTTTACGTAGAAAGACGTCTCAACAGTTGATACTGAATTTAACCTTTTGTCACTTATCATGATATTCAACCACTAGTGGTGTGTGAGGTGTTATACTCACCCTCCTCCCTTAGGGACTCAGCGTTCTCGCTTCACTTTATTCCTCCATTGCATATATAATTTAATGTTTGTTCACTAACATGTACTATAAAATATTTTACACCATCAGGTAAGTTTATCGCGAACAACATCTCAAGTATTGTTCATAGTTTTATCAATCTATCTTGGCTCCATTTCTGTAATGGATACTTCATTGATGGACAATGGCATTGACTTGCTTGTAGATTGATCTGACTCTATCCCTTTAATTGGTATCATCTCTGATCGACTACGAAAAAAGAATGCTGGTTGTTGAGGCGATCGCATGGTAATAGAGTAACTATTAAGCATGAGCACCACAGATGCCATTGTAGGTCTTTCATTAACATCTTCTTGAACACATAACAATCCAATATGTATACATTGTATCACTTCATTTCTTGAGTATGATTCCGCAAATGTTGGATCCATTATGTTCAATGGTGTTCCGTCTCTCCAATTCTTCCAAACCTACAAGATATATCCACGTTGGAGGTCATAGATGTCAGCTGATGTCAAGTTTAATGACACGTTTATGTAGTATGCCTTTATTCATCTACGTGACTCAACCATGGATAATATTAGAGTCAAGTTGGATAGCCTTTAAGAGATGAAATGTTGAAGACAAACATAAGAAAGAACTTATGAATGTAAAAACTTACATAGCTAAGAAGATCTTCAGCACCATCTGATTGGTAAAACGCGCTATTCTTTTTTCCACTTATGATCTCCAAAATCAGAACACCGAAGCTGAAAACATCTGATTTAACAGAGTACTGTCCGTGCATAGCATACTCCGGTGACATGTAACCGCTATACAACAACAAACAAACACGATGGTTAGCTAGTAAAAAACGCGTATTCTTAAAGGAAAAAAAATAAGTTTTTAAAACTTACTATGTCCCAACAATCCTGCTTGTTATTTCTTCACTTTGATCAATTCCAAATATTCTTGCCATACCAAAATCTGATATTTTCGGGTTCATTTCTGCATCTAACAGTATATTGCTTGCTTTGAGATCGCGATGTATAATTCTTAGACGAGAATCCTCATGTAGGTAAAGTAGTCCCTGCGCAATCCCTCCTATAATCTTGTAACGTCTTGACCAATCTAGTAGCTGTTGCTTTTCATGATCTACAAAATTTATCAGAAACAGAGTTTTTCTTTAAGACTTTCGAAATCACTCTATGTAACCTATGCACGTAGTTCAAGGATGGACCGGACAACATCACATTTTGTCTATGTACTTGTCTTACCTTGTATTTCTGTAAGAGGTTGTTTCTACACAGACGATTATATAAAATGAATGTTATAAGATTGAAACCAACCGAATAAGAAATAATCGAGGCTTTTGTTGGGGACGAATTCATAGACGAGTATCTTTTCATCTCCTTCCAAGCAATATCCAACTAGTCTCACTAAATTTCTATGTTGAAGCTTCGCGATCAATACAATCTCATTCTTAAATTCTTCTATGCCTTGCCCCGAACTTCTTGATAGTCTCTTCACAGCTATCTCTAGTCCATCAGGAAGTTTACCCTGTGAGTATAATAAGACATCAACGCGAAGTTAACAATACGAGGGAAGATGGACTAAACATAAGGGGTGTGTTTGATATGAGGGGGTCATTTTCCATGGAAAATGTTTCCAATACTTGGTGAGTGTCCTAAAAACCTACTTCACCTTGTACACAACGCCAAATCCGCCTTCACCAATTTTGTTCTCTCTTGAGAAGTTAGTTGTGGCAACTCGAATAGTGTTCAAGTGATATTGCAAAGATTCAGCAGCTGAAATTTCATCTTCATCTATACAAAGCAAAAATATGTCTTAGTTAAAAAGTCTTCTTTACTTTCTTAAACTCTGTGTCAAGTCAAAACCAGACAAACAAATTGAAACGGATGGAGTATAACTTAAAGTACTATTCATTTTACCTGTGATCTCTTCTACAACATTGAATTCTCGCGATGTTCTACTTCTTATCCAACAGAAACCGAATATGAAGAGTAGAATTGAAACAGCAATTGGAACAACTATGGCAACAATTACACCAGATGCAATTCCTCCTTTATCTGCATCAGTTAGACATAAGTCGGGAATCTGTTCGTTTATATTGAATAAAATGGAACGAAATCTAAACGAACATTTTACATGGAGAGCATCACCATATATATCAAATGAACGCGATGATTAGGTTCAATATCATAGATGGTCATTCAACTAAAAGTCGTTATAGTCATAAAACTAAATTTGTAACAAAAAGGGGAGAATACATGATTTTCCCCTTTCAATATATGAACCCCAGACTTGTTCAAATAGTAATACTCCCTCAGTTTCAATTTGTTTGTATGATTTTGACTTGACACGGAGTTCAAGAAAATAAAGAAGATTTTCTAATCATTAAATGTACTACCTTTGTCCTGATTTATCTGACATTCTTTCCTTCTTTAATCAGATTAAAAAGAATGACACATTTCTATATTCAATAATGTGTAGCAAACTTGTGTGAAGAAGTTACCTCTATCGTTGCTTGTAGGCGATGAAGAAGGAGGCATAGGTGGTGGCGTTGATGCAGAAACGTTGTAAAAAGGGTACAACTCATACCTAACGTTACAACTCGGAAGCAGAAATCTCCCACCTCTCTTCCCATCTCTCGGTAAATTCCCGATAGCAGTCTTCAGGCAATTCTCACAAGAAGAAACAGACACATCAGGTATGCATTGTGCAAATGTATAAACTCTTTCAAGTGACGTAAAATTTGCTTCTTTCGAAGCATATATTTTCCCAGAACGATTATTTCCATTTGCAGCCACACTTGCTACTAATTCATTGATCACATTTTCAAGGACTGATAAGAACCTTTGTGGTTCACTAACATTTTGTCTGTTCAAAAAACCATAACTCGTTGCAGTACCAAATAAAGGTTGATCTGAGTAACGTACAAGGCATTCGTCAACCCAAAGGACAACAGTTTTTCCATTGGGACAATAACTGTCCGAGGTTACATCTTTAACAGCTGTTGACACACAATTTTGACAATCGTCAGATGAAACGTCTCCCCTGCATAAAAACATGCCATAAGCTATATCGGACCCTGTGTTACCATATGTGGTGTTGTAAAATCCGTTAGGCCTCGAAGAATTCGAGGCCAGAGATGTTAAAAGGGCTTTGAGATTGAAGCTATAAGTGCTATTGGGAGTATAAGTTGTGTTTGAGCATCCAAGTGCAGGAGGAGAAGAATTATCTTGGCAATTTATAACTTGGAAAAAGAAAATTTGTATACAACATAACAAAATATTGAAGTAGTTCAACTTCATGGTATGTTTAAATTTTTATTTAGTGATATGTGAAGATATTTAGTATTGACAAAGTTGATGGTGTAAGAAAGAGTACTAAGAAAACTTGCTTAGGCTATATGAGGCAGCTGATGTTTTGTTGAAAAGTATTCACATGTACAACAATACTTGTCCACTATACTATTTTGGGATGTCCAATAATACTTGTCCACTTTATGAAATCAATGGATAATTTTACACTTTGTTCCTAATTTACCTTTATCATTAATTATAGTCATCTCCCTATTACATTTTTCAATACATTGTAGTTATTATATTTAAAGGGTAATATAGTAAAATCACCTTTCTACTTAGTGTTTCTTAAGAGGTGTGCCAAGTCAATAGTGGACAAGTATTGTTGGACAGAGGGAGTAATAGGTTTATAGCGTGTTTGATCAAACTTTCAAAATCCGATGAGTAATATATAAAGAAATATTTAAATTTGGCTTTAGCTGACAAGTAACTATTTTAATTCTGAGTGTGTACGTCTAGATACTTAAACTTTTGGTCTCAACTGATAATTAAACATTCTAACTCGTTTCCAATGTGTTTTGTGGACACCCAATGTTGACGTGACACATAAATTTTAGAGGTGTATAAATAGATGATCATTTTGTAAGTTGGAATGTTCAACTGACACAGTGAAGATGAGTTGATGTGTATAGATATGCATACTCAAAGTTGGAGTGTTTAGTTTTCAGTTGACGTGAAGTTAAAGTGTCTATCTATGTATTGTACCTTTTAACAAATGCCTTTTGTTAGAAATATTTTTAAAAAAAAAGTATTTTTAGAGAGTAGCAATTTGTTCCAAAAGTATCTCAGGGGTAAGCTATTTTCTTAAAGCTTTTGAAAAAAAACTTAATGTTTTTCACAAAAGCTTAGTCAAACACTTAATTATCTTTTTAAAATAAACACTTTTGACTTCTGAAGACTTAATCAAACAAGCTCCTATTGACACATAAATTCGAACTTAATGAATTCTGCATTTTATGACACGAATACAAAATTTAGATCAGAATTACTGAAATTTATTGAATCCCATATCTTCAAAGGCTACGTCCATGCGTACGCATTGATGATTACTTGAGTGAGATGGTGATCATACATAACTTGGAATTTTCCCTTGTACTTTTCTACACCTAGTCAATTTTCATCATTTAGAAAACAAAAAAGGAATGAAAGAAGATTGAAAAAGAAGAAATTTTTTTTTTTAGTTTAACCATTTTGGTATACGAAATATATTGACGTTCTGACTAATCTAATTTCATAACGTGTAGGGTTCTATAAGGAGGAAATCGTAGTGTATTAGAAAATTTCTATTCTCATGAGCTTAAGTTTGAAATCTCTGATTAAAAATGGAGGAATCTCATGCATTCATATCACCTTATATGATGATCATAAGTATTTTTTTTTTAGGCCAAACCCATCGGTGGTCCCTTAAAGTTGGCATCAACTTTCACTTAGACACTTTAACTAGGCTTCGTTCATTTTAGACACCCCATGTCATATCTCATTGTGTCATTTTGACACTTTTTTTACTATCAGTCAAATATGTAAGGAGTGTGCAACACACTCGCCGATGACGTGACAAAGTGATAAATTAAATAAAGACACATGGCATATATACCAAAAATAATTCTGAAATGATGATTTTTTTTAGTTGGAAAAAAGTAGTCAATGACTAAATGACATGTGGAATTTTTTGCCCAAAAAAATTAATAAGTAAAATTAACCCAACACCACATCATCTTCTCCACTCCCACCCACCCCAACTCCTCCCCCTCCCCCTCTCACCCAGATCTTCTTCTCCACCCCTCCCGCACCCCACCTAGCGTCTTCTCCACATCTCCCCCACCCCATCCAATGTCTTCTCCATCCCTACCCACCCTAAACCCAGCCCCTTCCCACCCACATCGTCTTCTTCATCCCTCTCCTACCCCATCCATTGTCTTGAAGCTCCAAGATTTGTGATCGAAGAGAAAAAAGTGCTAGGAAATGAAATGTTAGTTCCTATTTTTGATTCACCATGGAAGGGTTAGTTCATGGTGTTGAAATTCATTTTTTTTGTATGTGGCATTATTAAATCTATTTTTCCATTGAAGGAGTTTAAGTTTTGGAGATGGTAGCTTAAACATGGGGAAGAAAAAGAAAAAAAATAAAATAAAATAAAAATTGATTAAAATAGTCTTTCACGCACTGGTAAGGAGTGTATTACACTCACTATGCCATGTCAGCAAAAAGTGTCAAAATGACACAGCGGGACATGACATGAGGTGACTAAAATGGACAAAGCTTAGTTGGGGTGTCTAAGTGAAAGTTAGTGCCAACTTTAGAAGGCCACCGATGAGTTTGGCCTTTTTTTTATGAAATGATAATTAATGTTCCCAATGATGGTATACTTAGTGTAAACAAGCTCTAATTAGATCGAGGAGGCGAGTGCTTTCGAAGAGAAAATCGCGATGGATAAAGCGTGAGGAGAATTCAAAACTCGAGATATTTGAAGGTGCAAAATCAATGAGTGCAAGAGCGATGACGCTTCTCCTGTGCCTTATAATTAATATATCACCGATAGACTACACTCACTACACTCAGATAGATAAAGGAAATAACAAATAGTTGAGGTGCGTATTGATACATAGATATTGATAGTTCAGGTATGAAAAATGAACAAGTGATAGCTAAATGTGAAACTCCTGAAAAAAATATATTTCAAATATGTTTTTTATCATTAACTTTATTTTTTATAGTATATATTTTTCGTATATATAATTAACTAATTTTTTTTTCTTTTTCTAAACCCTTCAAAACGTGGTCTTTAGGTAGGTTAGAAATATTAATGAAATTGTAAACGTACATGTCTAATCATTTCCAAATTCCAAGTCGTTAATCAAATTAGTCCATGCGTAGGTATTGATGATGACTTGGATGAGATGGTGATCATACATAACTTGGAATTTTCCCTTGTACCATTCTACAGCTAGTAAATTTTCAACATTAAATTCACACCTTTGATGACTTTTACCATATAGAAAACAAAAAAGAAATGAAGGAAAATTGAAAAAGAAGAATTTTTTTAGTTTAATCATTTTGGTATAAGAAATATAATGACGATCCGACTAATCTAGTTTCGTGACATGTAGGGTTCTATAAGGATTAGTTTCGTGACATGTAGGGTTCTATAAGGAGGAAATCGTTGTGTCTTAGAAAATTTTCTATTCTCATGAGCTTAAGTTTGAAATCTCTGATTAAAAGTGGAGGAATCTCATGTATTCATATCACTTATATGATGATCAAAAGTTTTTTTAAAAAAAATGAAAATGATAATTAATGTTCCCAATGATGGTATACTTAGTGTAAACAAGCTCTAATTAGATCGAGGAGGCGAGTGCTTTCGAAGAGAAAATCGCGATGGATAAAGCGTGAGGAGAATTCAAAACTCGAGATATTTGAAGGTGCAAAATCAATGAGTGCAAGAGCGATGACGCTTCTCCTGTGCCTTATCAATAATATATCACCAATAGACTACACTCACTACACTCAGATAGATAAAGGAAATAACAAATAGTTGAGGTGCGTATTGATACATAGATATTGATAGTTCAGGTATGAAAAATGAACAAGTGATAGCTAAATGTGAAACTCCTGAAAAAAATATATTTCAAATATGTTTTTTATCATTAACTTTATTTTTTATAGTATATATTTTTCGTATATATAATTAACTAATTTTTTTTTCTTTTTCTAAACCCTTCAAAACGTGGTCTTTAGGTAGGTTAGAAATATTAATGAAATTGTAAACGTACATGTCTAATCATTTCCAAATTCCAAGTCGTTAATCAAATTAGTCCATGCGTAGGTATTGATGATGACTTGGATGAGATGGTGATCATACATAACTTGGAATTTTCCCTTGTACCATTCTACAGCTAGTAAATTTTCAACATTAAATTCACACCTTTGATGACTTTTACCATATAGAAAACAAAAAAGAAATGAAGGAAAATTGAAAAAAGAAGAATTTTTTTAGTTTAATCATTTTGGTATAAGAAATATAATGACGATCCGACTAATCTAGTTTCGTGACATGTAGGGTTCTATAAGGATTAGTTTCGTGACATGTAGGGTTCTATAAGGAGGAAATCGTTGTGTCTTAGAAAATTTTCTATTCTCATGAGCTTAAGTTTGAAATCTCTGATTAAAAGTGGAGGAATCTCATGTATTCATATCACTTATATGATGATCAAAAGTTTTTTTTAAAAAAATGAAAAGGATAATTAATGTTCCCACTTATGGTATACTTAGTGAAGCAAGCTCTAAGATCGAGGAGGCGAGTGCTTTCGAAGAGAAAATCGTGATGGATAAAGCGTGAGGAGAATTCAAAACTCGAGATATTTGAAGGTGCAAAATCAATGAGTGCAAGAGCGATGACGCTTCTCCTGTGCCTTATCAATAATATATCACCGATAGACTACACTCAGATAGGTAAAGGGAATAACATATAATTGAGGTGTGTTTTAATACATAGATAATGATCTGTGGCGGAACTAGAAATTTCAGAAAATCATGTAATATTACGTTGCTCTTCTTAAAAAGTGAAAAAAAGAGCTACTTCTAGTGAGATTTGAACACGTGAACACTTTACGTTCGATTGTATTGGCTCTTTCAAGACGCCTGAAATTACTGGGTTACAAAACATTGTTGTATCAAGGATGTCCAAAATAAGTTATTTAACCACTTCATTTACCATTTTACTTGTATATACAATATAATTTTTCGACAAAGGGTGTCCAATTGGACACCTTGACAAGAGTGTAGCTCCACCCCTGATAGTGATAGTGCATGTATGAAAAAGGAACAAATGATAAATAGTTAAAGTGTGAAACTCGGGTAAAAAATATTTCTAATATGTTTTTTTATCATTAACTTTGTTTTTATTAACTAATTTTTTTTTTCTTCTAAACCCTTCAAAACGCGGCCTTTAGGTAGGTTAGAAATATAAGTGAAATTTAAACGTACACGTCTGAATCATTTCCAAATTCCAAGTCATTAATCAAATTAGTCCATTTAATTGCCAAATTAATTAAGGACATGAAATTCAATTCAACAACACGTATTTCCTCTTTGATAAAAATATTTGTTTTCTTTCCTTTCTATCTTATGAAACCAATATAGAATTTGTTTCCATTAATCAAGGCCTTGAAATATCATTATCATTTAGCCAAGTGTGAACCAAAACAACCACAATAACTAGAATTTTTTTTAGTTGAGATAGTTAATTCTGAACCGCAAATTCAAGTTTAGCCATCATTTTAAATATAATTAAAAAATGTGGTATTTTTCATGTAAAATTGAAATTTGGATAAAAATACTATAGTTAGAAATTAATACACTGAACAACTCTAGCATACAATGTTGCAATTCGAAGTTTTGACAAGTGGAACTCTAACACTATATGGCGGAGTTCGAAAAGTTACAAGTCATGGAGTTCAATTTTATTAGTTCAACATCCAAAAACTATTTATGGAGTTTAAACTTATATAAAGGATCAAACTCCAAGGATTTCTCATAGAGTTTAAAATGTTTATCATGAGTGAAATAATAATAATAATTATATAAGTTCTAAAATAGGTATGTGGAATAATGTAAAGATTTCATTCATGGTACCTCTTTTGAACCCAAGGATATTGTTCTAGAGTTTCAACTTTTATAACGATTTTACCATTATAGGTTTTGAGTGTCGAAGAATATGATGTTGACTTACCAAATTAATGATCTCCTTCCTCAAAGTTCAGTAGCAAATTTGAATCATTTCATATAGTTCAAAAGCAAATTCAATATTTTTTTTTAGTTAAAATTTTTTTACGTATTGTAAAATTTCTGTCATTAGTAAATACTTAATAGGGTATATTTGAATCAATATTTTAACAGTAGAGGTATGTTTGACTTAATCTATTAATGAAGGACAAATTTAGACCATTTCACTAAATTTAGGGCCGAATTGTAATTTTTCCCAAATCAATATTTAAAAGTGAAAGTGTATCTTTAATAATTTTTAGAAAATTATAGATTGCTCTAGGAAAAAATTATCTAATTACACAAACATTTCTATCATAAATACTAATCCACTCTATTGTTTAAAATAATTATATTTTGTTTCACTAATTAATAATTTTGTATTAGATTTTAAGTCAAATACACCACTCCTTCAAATTTCAAGTTAGGTACATGTATCAAAGATGGTAGACACATATATTTTTGATACTAGATACATTCTGAAATACATATAGATAAGAGAGAGACAAGTGAAAAAGTCAGTGTATTTCAAATACATGTGAATCACACTAGATACATACATGTACATTTGATATCAGATACATTCTAAAGTACAAATACATAGGAAGAGAGGTAAGCGAAAGAGTTATTGTATCCTAGATGCATGCGGATCATGTTTGGATACAATATATCTGAAACAAATTACACTTAATTTGACCCACACATATCATAAATAAGCCAAATACATGTATCCGAGTATGCCAAATATATGTATCTAACGAAGTAAATATGATACCGAAGGTAATTTTGAAAACTAAAATGAAGACATGTAATTAGACCTTAAACTAATGAGATTTGCATTATTTACTCATAAGTTTTTCATAATAATAATCCAAGCCCAAACCATTTACACTAAGATTGAATAGTAATTACGTATTGTTTCATAACATATCGTAAATTCCCTTTTAACACATATAATTGCAAAGTTGTGACTTGCTTCGACTAATACAAACTTATTTGCCGGCAGATTAAGATTAAACTCATCATTAGCTACTTTACATTATTATGGCTTTTCGCCTAAAAAGATTAGCTTCCATTGCTACACTTTCCTCTATATCAAGAATGGTCTTTAGCAAAACACAAACAAGAAAGACTGAAAATTTGTTAGCCCCAAGACTCGAATCAGCAATTATTTCTTCAAATTGGTTCTCTAATGGCCAAAGAGCTTCAAATCACAGTTCTACTGAGCAGGGTAAGTCTGTTGGTTATGTTGTTTTTGTTTGAGCATTTATGCAGCTCAGATGTTTGTGAAAATGCCACAAAGACTATCCTACGTATTGTTTTTAGTGCAGTCTATTTTTCTTTTCACAACTAATTTGAGCAGCCGACGCACAGCTCGTCTAATTACGCAAGCTACCTGTTATCCCTCACTAGCACAATGTCTATGTTATCTAAACTTGGATAAGAAAAAAAGAAAGTTTTTCCTCTTTTTGTCTTTTTTTTGAGCACAATATATAAACACGACCCCTAACTTGGCTTCAGCCGACAACTATGCCCTCCAACTTTGGGAGTGCACAAGTAGGCACTTAAATTTGTATAAAATTGAACAAGTAGACACACGTGTTCTACGTGACATAATACATGTAGGATGTCACGTAGGACATAAAATTGCCATGTAGGACGAATGTGTCTATTTGTTCAATTTTATACAAGTTTAAGTGCCTACTTGTGCACACCCAAAGTTAAAAGGTCATAGTTGCCGGCTGAAGCCAAGTTAAGGATCATGTTTATGTATTATGCCTTCTTTTTTTGTAACAACTGTGAACATTACTATTCGTTGTTTGTCTTTAGTACTGCCCCACAAGTAGTTCCTGCAGATTTTATCCACTTCTTTAACAACACTTTGGGGTAGTATAAAGACAGATCCCCAAAAGCTATGTATCGAGAATAGGACTGCTGTTATCACTTGTAGTCTTCCTGCGTATGATAAGTTCTTCGAATGAGTGACAGTTATCCGCTGGGTTATTTTGGTGGGTATTAATACATAAACATGCCCTTTAATTTGACCTCAGCTGCCATCTATGCCTTCCAACTTTGAATGTGTACAAATAGACACTTAAACTTGTATAAAATTGAACAGGTAGACACACACATCCTACGTGGCATAATACACTTAGGATGCCACATAGGATGCAAATTGGCCACGTTGAAGGCTACATAGGATGCAAATTGGCCACGTAGGACTCCACATAGGATACATATGTCTACTTATTCAATTTTATACAAATTTAAGTGCTTACTTGTGCACACTCAAAGTTAGAGGGCATAGACGCAATCTAAAGCCAAGTTAAAGGGCACTTTTATCTATTATGCCTGTTGATTTTTATTGAAAATGTTTTCTGTGAGGAAATGATGGAAGGGGAAAAAGAGTATGGTCACTTAAGGGTGGAATGTCGATTTCCTTTGTAAAAGTTCTAGCTTTTACTTTATATCACTTGCTTGGATGGACACTTGGACATTGTTGTTAGTCTTTCATAGTCAGAAATGTCATAGAACACAGTCCTTATTTCTTACGGTCCATTTATTATATTTACTCTATGTCACCTACTTATACACACAATCAAATATGGAAAGTGAACGAAAGGTGATATTCAAGATTAAACATTTTTTGTGGAGAATATTTTCATTCATAGTATCTGTTGTGGAACAGTGAAGGTTCATATAGCCAACCCCAACTTATTTAGAACTGAGACGCGGTACACAAGTAGTTTTGTTGTTGTAGTGTTGGTTGTGGTAATCTCATGCATCAATCACATGTTGGATACTGCTTTTGTTCTGTTTCCTCTGCGGAGTGAAATGAACCATTATCCTCTGAGTGCTCTTTGGTGGTTTAACATTTAAAAATAATTTTGCATTCAAGATGACATTTTCTAGGTTCCATCAGGTACCACAGTGCACCTTGAATGTGCTTTGAATTCAAGACTTGAGAATGGTACTGACAATGGCCAACAAGATTACCAGAGATGGGTCAATGGGGGTGGGACTTTTCACAAGTCGGCCCGCATTGATCCTTCGGCCTTTGTAGAAGTTGGCGCTGTAGTACATTCAGAATGTGCTGTGGGTGCAGATTGTCGCATTGGCTCTGGAGCAGTCATTGGACCTACTGTCACAATTGGCCAATCAACGAAAATAGGGTAAAATCTTATCAGGCTTTCTTTCATGATAATATTCAAAGTTATCAATTACCCGAGCCTTAAGCCTTTTCTCAATTAGTTAGGATGCTTGAGTTCAGTGTTGGATTCTCCTAAAGAAAGAAATCCAACTGTTTAGAATTGAAAAAGGTGGGTGGAGTGCAGTAGAGGGGAAACAAAAGTAAGATATAAATGCTATGAGAAAAGCAAGACGATCCATTTACTTTCTCGGCTCTTGGAAGTCTCACATGTACTTATATTTGCAGCCTGATTTATTTTTTGCACCATTTCTTACGAATGACTTTTGGCCTATCAATTATCCGCAAGTTATCTTCAGCTACAATGTTGCATTGGCTAATTGCATGATTGGTGACTTTTGCGTTATCCACAGTGGGGTCTGCATTGGTCAAGACGGTAAGGCTGAATCTTACGTGAAATTTTCTTTTTCAGTTCATCAAAAAGAAAACCAAGACTATTCCCTTTTCTGGTACATGTGTCAGGTTACCTGTCACTGACATACTTTTATTTTACATATTACTTCTAGTGTCAGAATTTAAATAAAAAGTTCTCTTCTCGTAACAGGTTTTGGATTTTACGTAGATGAGCAAGGAAATATGGTGAAAAAGCCTCAAGTTAGTGATCCTTGTAATCATATGTTTTACATGCCCCGTGTGCTTTATTAGAATTTTAATGAAAACTATTTAAATATTCTTTATTTTTATGTTATTTGGTGTTATATTTTAGAAAGATATTTCACACATGTAGTGTCAACTTTTGTGCTCGATTTTAACCTCATTGTTATCTTAGCCTATCATTTTACCGCTACTCAACATTTGTCTGCTCATATTACTTCTAAGTTATCCTTTGTCATTTTCGTATTTTTGGTCCTTTAAAATATTAGAATTAGAAGTTGATCCCAAGGGATTTTTGATGTAGATTGTAGCTATTTGAACTTGATTCTCTAATCAGAAAAAGATGTCCTCGAGTTTGGTCCATGATCATTTGTGCTAATGGCTCATTGTTTGCACTGAAGCTCAGTAAGCATTTGAGCCTAACTTTGTTGTTTGACCTATGCTCAAGCTTGACTTTTCTCTTGATGAAATCAGGCCCGACTGAGCTTGAGATAAAAGTAGTTGGTCTATACCTAGATTTGTCTTTCATTGTTAGATGCCAGATCCTATAATTTATTTTATTTTTTAAAGAAGTTGATAACAGATCAATTATATAAGCTTATCCTGAATGCTTTTTCATATAGTTGATGTTTTATGAGGTACAACTTTCTGTAATCTTCCAAGCCTATTAATCTTTTTTTTTTTACCTTCATCTGCAGACCCTGAAGGCGAGAATAGAAAACCATGTAGAAATAGGTGCAAATACATGTATCGATAGGGGCAGGTGAGTTTGATGCTGTTTTTGAATTCTCTATTGCGGTTGTCTTAAGTCTTTTCCAACTAAATCCCCTGCCCTTATGTTTCTGAGCTTAAACATAAATGCCACATTATTCGAGGGCCATGCAGTTGGAGGGATACGGTAGTTGGAGAACATACGAAGATAGATAATTTAGTTCAGGTACTTTCCTTCTTCTGAACTTCCCAAGCAATTCTTGGTTTCAAGACGGTTCTTATGATCTCCAATACAGATAGGTCACAATGTAGTGATTGGGAGAAGCTGCCTCATTTGTGGACAAGTCGGGGTTGCGGGATCAGTGACGTATGTTATCCCTTTTACCCCTGCTTTGATAAAGAATGGAAGTAAAACATCTTTTTTAGATTTGATCAGCAATTTATTTAACTTTCTAGTTCAGTAAACTTTTAGCTTTCAGGAATATACGTTTGTCCTTTTTTTGGATTAATCTAAACATCTGTCCTTTTGTTTGCTTAGTATAGGTGACTATGTAACTTTAGGAGGAAGAGTTGGGATCCGTGATCATGTAAACATTGCCTCGAAGGTATAATTTTCTATTTAACTGATGATCTGCTCCTTGACTAGCACCATTTAGTGTCATTCTATGTGAAATGATCACTCCATAACATACATGTAATTATGCTTAATAGATTTCTTGCATTGTTGGATATTATATTGCGTGGGACAAAATGGAAATGTGAGAACACCTTACTTCCAAGCAAGAAGAGATCATATGTTACCACTTCCCATTATATGCATCACTATTTGGTAATGCCTTAGCTTGACATTATCATGTTAATTCATTGCCTAGTATTGATCTTAATGGACAAGGTTGAGAAGCCAGAAATGTCACGAATGAGTTGATTGTCATTTGTCACAATTAAAATAAAGTTGCATTTTTGTGTACCTGTTCTCTTGCCTCTAGTTCGTCCTCCTTTTCCCGATGTGTCTTGAGCTAACTGATATCAGAGGATAAAAGATAAGAAATTGGAGTAAACCACACGTGTAACATTCTATAGTCATACAACTCGTTTTAGTTTGTTTGATGCTGCTGCTTATTATCCTCTAACCTTCTTCTAGCATAAATCGGAATCAGAATGTCATTAGTTATTACGCTTTTTCAAAAAAGAACCAGAACGTTATTGTACATTCTATGATGGTTATGGAATTCCTGTAGCATGTTTTCTGTTCATGAAGTCAGTAGATTCTTATTTCTATTGCCAATTCCATCATTCTTACTACCCAAAGAAAAAAAAAACATTTATCCATCCTAGTTTACGTGCCTCTCTCTGGGGATAAAGGATACTTTTCAATAGGTTTGAGATATAGGAGTTTTGAGTAAAAAACTAGAGATTTAAGAATTAAAAGTAGGCTCCATATAGCTCTTGAAGTACTAACATTATAAAATAATTAATCTGTAAGGGAAAGGTTCCGTCAAAACTCAAAGATAGCAGATACCATTTTGGGAGAAACCAAAAAGTAGAAACAAGGCAATCTCTTTGTAGCGACGGGAGGATTCCATTCTATTAAATGGATATTACCTTATTTTATTGTAAAAGCTTTTCCAAGACATTGAGGGATGCTGTGAACCATAAAGTATTTTAAGTTGTTAATTTATCATGAATCTAGATACTAAATTTCTCAATGCATAATACCTACTTTTCCTGTTGATTATGAACATTCTGTGCGGCTTTTCGGAAGATATTATGTATAGTATGTATACATAATTAATGATGAAACTATATAATAGTGTTTTGATGCTACAGGTTAGGTTAGCAGCTAATAGCTGTGTCACCAAGGATATTAGTGTGCCCGGAGATTATGGTGGCTTTCCTGCTGTAAGGACTCTACCATTGTTCATGGTGTCATCTAGTCTCTTCTGAAAAAATTCTGAACTTGTTTTTTCTTTATGATAGTTTAATAATTCCTGTGGCTAACTGCAGATTCCTATACGTGATTGGCGAAGACAAATTGCTAAACATCGTCAAACCTTGAAGTAAGAATTCTGCTTGAATGCCAATCCTATACAGAAATCCACGATTTGAACATTTATTTGACTATGCATGTCATTTGATGTGCACCCCCCACCCGATGGGACCATCTGAGGAACTATTGATTCTTTTGATCATATTTAATGCTGAGCATACGTTATCTTGGACATAGATTAGAAAACGAATTTGTACATGAATTTGTTGTTCCTCTTGCCTTTCATGACATTACTTGCTCTTTTGAAAGCAAAACCTATGTTTAAAAACATTTATGATGCATCTATCGACGGTTAGTTTCATATCTTTAAATTAGTCTTAATGCTGCATGCCCGATGTTAATTAACTGGGCTATTAGGATTTGCCAATAGCTTCTATCATATTCTCAATTTCAGTTAATGATTGTTTAGTACCTCGCTGAGATTATCAAATAAAAGAACCCGAAAATCGACATATACACTTTGAGCTTCTAAATAAGTCCTTGTTGCATGTAAAAACATAATACCTTTTAGTGTTCCTTGGTTGTTGTCTACTCTGCTATTTAAAGAAGCGTGTTTCCTACTTTTATTTCTGGCTGTCTCAAACTCTTGGATATTCTACAATGTAAAAGTGTTTGCTTTTTAGCAAGATATAATTTGTGAACTCATGTGCATAGTTCATTTGATTTGTCACCTTGTTTCTAAGTGATTTTTAATGACTTTTTTTTTGTGTCAAGTCTTAACGGTTAAACCGATTACCGAACCGATAACGATCAATAACCAATAAACCAAAAACCGATAAGCCAATATATTAATGTTTCTTTAACGGTTTAGCATCTCTACAAACCGAAAACCAATAAGTCAAACCAATAAACTTCAAAACCGAACCGAACTGACCGATACGCAGCCCTAGATTACACTATGTATGTTATTGTTGTAATAAGAATAGGATAACAAATGGAAAATATCATAAATAAATGTTCCCCTTCCTAAATCATCAATAGAAATAAAAAGAACACCTCTTGTCCATATAAATAGGCAACAGCATGCCATCTTGTCCTAGTCCAGCGGGACAATTAGCATGGAACCTATGATGTTTACTGTTCCACGACGAAATCTTAAATCTTATAGTCGAAGCTAATTCAACGCGAAAAATCACTGGCCCTCTCGACCGATCATGCAGCATTTGCTTCCACTGCGACTCTGTCAATGTCAATGATGAACCACTAAGCGTACTAGCAAACAGGGTGCTATTCTTAGGCTGTTGATAGAATGTTGTCGACACTTGGTACCCTCCAACGCTCTTTTCTTGATAATACACTGTCACTTGACTTGCATCATAGTAGATTCCAATACCTTGATTTGAATTCCTTGCTGTAACTCTGAAGCTTATGTGTACATTTTCAGGTCCACCACCACCATCTCCGTGGCCTAAAGCAGGAATAGAGAAGTCATTGAGGAAAATTCGTGGTCGATGAGGACGAAGACTTAGCCATAAAATGAATGTGATGAGTCCAACAATTGCAAGAAGGCCTAAGAATATAGTACATATGAGCTTTGACACTCTTGTGGTTAAACTTTCTTTAACCCAGTGGGCATAGTAGCTAGCACTATGGTGTCGCCTTACAGGGCGATCTTGATCGCGGCGATTAACTGGTAATTTTGACATAGAATGCTGCATTTTTTTTTTGTTTTTTCAAGTGAATGAAATTGAGGTTGATCATGAACAGTTTTTAGAGTACATAATTATATAATGGAATTCTTTGGGATGTCATAGTATTGTTGAGAACTCTTTAGGAAAGAAAAGAATAAAGAAGAACTGGTTATGTGATCTTTGGTATATAATTAATATACTTTTTGAGAAGTAGTGTTATTGGATTCTTGAAGTTTGGGGCAAGTATACTTTGTTCTATACACACAATTTTATTCCTTCTCATAGAGAGTATACTTGTTGAACATGACAAGAGGGAATTGCTCAGCTGGTAGGCACCTTCCGCCTCCAATTCTAAGGTTATGGGTTCGAGTTATCAAGAGAGCAAAAAGGTAGAAGCTCCTAGGGAGGGGTTAAAAAAGAAGAAAAATACTTGTTGAATATATGTAATTTTTCTTCTTTTTTTTCCCTCTTTCTGCATAAGTTTTTTGACTGAATAAGTTAAAATCCCGCTAAACTATTAATCATTTTGCTAAGTTTCATACCTAAGCATTCTCCCCTTTTTGCTATTTTGCTCTCCCTTTCTCCTTTTTCATTTATTTTATATTAAAAATTTCACTTACATAACTCACACGTCTTTATCTCCTTAACTTAATTTTAGTTTCTCCTAACTCCATACCTTTTTTCATTTCCCCAATATTTAATGTTTACAACAACATATTAGTATAATTTCGTTCTAAAAGTGAGGTTTGAGGAGGGTAGAGTGTACGCAAATCTTATAAAGATAGAGAAGTTGTTTCCCATAGACCTTCAACTTAGAGCTATCAATATGGGCTAGCTCACTCCATTCGGGCTAACCCATACAAACTTTAAAATTTGATGGGCCAGGCCGGGCTGTGCCCGTCATCCCAACCCACAAGTACGTGGGTCACGGGCTGTGCCGGGCCAGTCCAGGTTTTTAAAGGGTAACTTACATATATGGCAAAGGCATTTAATGAAATAACACTCTATGGGTATAATTTATATAATTATATTCTATGGGTATATTTTAGTTTGCTATTAATTTATTTTTTTTGTATATTGCGTGTTCCTTGAATCTGAAGTATACTAATTCTATTTTAACAATAAATATATTAATGAACATTAAATGCGGTAACTGATGATACACAATCCCATGATTCAAGGGAATCGTGTAAATTAAATAGTTGTTGTTCCAAAAAAAAGAGATCTATTTCCATAGAAACTCCATACGAAGAATCAGATTCTTCCTCGCAGCGGCTACTAAAGCATAGGATTAATCAAAATTATTGTATATTGAAGTGCAAATAAGCTTTTAGTTCGTTTAAAATTCATGATTTTTCCTTCTTTTTTTTTTAAGTGGTTACAATCACTATTTGCAAAAAATGTGTTTGTGTATTTACAAAAAGTTAGAAATTGTATATTATAAAAGAAATTGTAATTCGAGAAACTCAAAGACACGATTTGTATATTTGAAATGTATATGATTCGACAACAAGCTTGTTCTTCTTATAATTTTCTAAATTTTGTTTTAAGTGTAATCTATATATTATTCAAACAGTTTGTATATTGTAAAGTTGATAAGAGTTGTGTACAAGTTTTTCGAGTTTTAATTGTATATATTTGTATGTGAATTGATATATGAATTTTATATGTATATGGGGAACGTTTGTATATAAAACTCAAAGACACGATTTGTATATTTGAAATGTGTATGATTCGACAACAAGATTGTTCTTCTTTGATTTTCTAAATTTTGTTTTAAGTGTAGTCTTTATATTAGTCAAAAAAGTTTGTATATTGTACAGTTGATAAAAGTTTTGTACAAGTTTTTCGAGTTTTAATTGTATAAATTTGTATGTGAATTGTATATATAAATTTTATATGTATATGGGGAACGTTTGTATATAAATTTGCATGTGAACTGTAGTATGAATTGTATATGTAAATGGGGAACGTTTCTGTATATACATTTTGTATAAATGAAAAAAAAAAAATATATTTACCTACGATTTAGCGGTTCCTGCGAAAAGTGAAAATTCAATTGGAGGGAGAGGTGATATTCGAATTTTAAATTGTAAGTTGAAGAGATATTTCATGCGAAAATAAGGGTTTGAATGCATGAGAGAGAAAGTTGATTTTGTATATAACCATATACATAGAAGGAAGAGTTGTTTATTGGTCCTCGGTATACAAACTCGTGTGGGTCCCATTGTTAGTGGGAAAAAAATTAAAACTGTATTTATTAAATGTAAATAAATTAAAGTGTACCCTTAATGACTAATAAACTAGTAAAGTTTGTCATTCCATGTAATTTTTTCTTTTTTAAAAGTATATTTTTTTATAATTTTTAAATTAAATTATAATTTAAAAATATTATCATAAATATCGACAAGATAATATTACATGGTGTTAGTGTTATTACTTGTTGCTCAAATCCACAAATAAAATTATCTTTATAATATTTATTAAGTTTGATTTCAAGTAAAAGTATAAATAGCTAAATAGAAATATTAACCTAATTGTTTTCCAATGATCATAATAAAACACAAAAAATATGACAATATTCCATAGGTTACGGCCTACGTAGTGATCCCCTAGAAATTTCAGGGAATTTTTATTTTATGTAGTACATATTTTATAAACATGATTTGTATTTAAATTTTAATATTTAAAACTTCAAATAGATTTTGAGTTTGGACTCTTGTTATTTTTAATACTCTATTTTATTTTTATTTGTCCCACGAGCCAGTCCTACCCATATTTCTCAAGCCCCACAAATCGGCAGACTTATTTGGCTCCCCTAAAAAGCTTTTTTCTTAAATGGGCTCAAAAAATTTTAGCTCAACACTATCAAATCACGGGTTAGGTTAGGCCGGCCCAACATGCCTAGCCATATTCCTTTTTTTTATTTAACAAATGTTATAGCCTATAATAGTTTAATGTTAAAACTTGAAACATAAAGAATAATGTCATAACTAGTAATAATTAGTCTTATATATGTCAATTATAAAATTTTCACCTCAAATATTTAATGTTTACGTTTATGTTGGGATTAACTTTCTCTCCCTAGCTAAAATGGTAACAGTCAGGACCATTATCAGTTTAGCTGCATCTTATGGCTGGGAGCACATGCTATATAATGAATGTATGTGTGCTCTGAAAAACAACATAATACACATTATTGATCACACATTGAAAAGAGATGTAGCTTCTGATTCTCTCTAATAGATCATTCAGTTTTTTCCTCTTTTTGTGTGATGAATTCTGCCTAGATTATACAATTTTGACAAGTTATTTTAAGATTAGTTATCTTTGTATTATTTTTTATTCACTGTTTTGTTTGTTGTATTAATATGCATTGCATAATTTGTTTGAAAAAGTTGTTTATTTATAAAAATATCTTCTACCTTATTTGGTAAAAAAAAGGTTTGAGGTATTTTTGTTCATTTAAATTTTTTTTGGATCAAAGTATCCTTATCTATCATCTAAATTCGCTAGGCATAAGTTTAGAGAACTTTTGTCTCGTCTAGCTTAAGTTTCATAGTACTTAAATTATTTGACATTAATTATGCAATGGGATAAATTTAGAGTACTTTTCCTTGCTTGGCATAAGTTATGTCTTTTATGATATAATTTTGTGGGTTTTGAAATTGAAGTTTTGCCTCAATCAACATAAGTTCTGTAGGAACTAAGATATGTCTTTTATGACATAACTTGTAGGTTCTGAATTGAACTTTTGCCTCTATCAACATAAATTTTATAGGAATTACGAGGCATAACTTGTGTTAAATTATGATACAAAAATATAAACTTATGCAGAGCGAAAAGTATTTGTTATTTCATTGTCAGATATATTTTTATCCACTTAATTTTTTACTTAAATTGTCAAAGTTCGGACAAAAATAAAAGACCATCACATTTGAGGGCAAAAATTAAAGATCACCCTAAAAGAAGGGCATTTGTGTGACTTCGATTTGGAGCTTGGTTGTAGGCCAGATTAGACATTATTTTATTTTTCATATTTATTTTTGTGGCAAGTTTGAAACTAAAATTTTGAATTTAAATTTAAAACGTAATACCTATTTCAAATACTATATACCTTTTTTTTGTAATGGTCTTATTTTTTATAAATTATGTTAATATCATGAATTGTCTATTTCATTCTGCAGCAACATTTTAACTTTGAGGAATCCTGAACAAACTTATTTTTATCCTATATAAAATATACGGAGACAATATTTCTTTAAAGACAATGAATTTATTCACGCATCGAAAATTTATTTTTAATCATATTAAAATATGGAAGAAGTTCCAAAACAAGAGCAATCAATCCCATAACACTTACAAGTACAACATAAGACCATTTCCACGTATGACTTGATTCTTCCTTCTCAATTCCTTGAAATATATTTACAATTGTTAGGATTAACAAAGCATAACCTAAAATATTATGGTATATCACCCAATATTTCCTGTATATATTTTCTTCATCTGGCTGCAAACATATGGCCAAAACCTAAAAATGATTGATGATTAATTACTTGTGTTAATCAAAAGTTAAATCAATTGTGAAAGCTAAATCAAGGTGCATATGCATAGATATTTATCACAAAATTTTTTGTATAATCTTTAAGCATATATCATAAGGACTTGAATTTAAGATAACGACGATAACTTGAGTTGCTTAAGGACTATGATATCACGATCTTATATTATCTAGGAAAAGTGAAAGTAGTTCCACTATCTTAAACTCACACTATATACTTCATTTATTCAATTTGGTTGATACTATTTTCTTATTAGTCCGTTCAAAAAAGAAAAACACATTTTAAAATTTTTATAATGAGAAGTTTTTATAGTCACACAAATATTATGACATGTTTAAGATCATAATAAGTTTTCAAAGCACTACTAGCTAATTCTATTTAACGATGGATGATGAGCGACCAAAAAAGCATATTAGCTATGTGTTATTTAGCGAAAAATTAGGAACAAAGTCGTAGCGAATTCTTTTTTTTTTTCATTTAGTGAAGTCTTATAACCGTACAAATATTATGACGTGCTATAAAAATTATAAATTTTACAAGTCTTTCTTTATTTTTAAAATTTTCTGTCGAGTCAAACTACATATACGTGTACAGATTCTTGAAACTAATTTTAAGTTGAATATATCTATACAAATATAGAAGTAACAGAAGTAGAGGTTGTGCGACATAGATAAACAATATAAGAAATGTGTGCATCTACATCCACTATATATTAAACTCAAAGTATGTACACACTTATGTATATTTGTAACAAAAAACATAAGTTATATATCCATAAATATTTAGTGGTGCATAATTAACTAGCTAGCTAACTTTAGATTCTGAATCTATCTCGATAAAAATTAAATCAAATCAAAGTGTGTTTGTGTCTTACTTGGATAGTAGTGAAAGTGAAGATTATGGTGCCAATAATTCCATGAGTACTCATCATAGTGTGTTGATCTTTGGGTGAATTTCTCATCATTGACATGCCAAGACCCCATCCAATTGTGCCCAAAATGAACCCTGCTACTTTTGATTGTACATGAAGAGAGTACCATTCCTCACATTTTAATGGATGTCTTTTGTAATATCTTGCAATTATTACACCTATAGGCAAGAGGATTCCCCATCCAAAAATGTTTACAACCCCATGTACCTATCATAAGATGTAAGAAATGAGATTATTTGTGACATATATAGGGTGTGTTTGGTATGACGGAGAATATTTTTTGGGAAAATAAGTAATTTCTTACTTATTTTCTTGTGTTTGATGTATATAAGTAGAAAATATTGTTCCAAAGACATTTGTGTATAATCTAGGTAAACACAATAACGAGAGTAAGGGGTAATGTGGAGGTCAGGGTTGTTCAGTAACTTTTGCTCAAACCTTGTGTTTTTATTAAGAAATTCACTTCATATATATAAATATTTGATTGTGAATCTAATTACTATTGTACATCAACTTAAGATTATTATAGAAACTCATAAACTTCAAATCTTGGATTCGCCTCTGACAGGAGCTATGGGGGTTAGGGCTGCGTATCGGTCGGTTCGGTTCGGTTTTGAAGTTTATCAGTTTGACTTATTGGTTATTGGTTTGTAGATATGCTAAACCGTTAAAGAACCATTAAGATATTGACTTATCGGTTATTGGTTTATCGATTATTGATCGTTATCGATTCGGTTATCTGTTTAACCGTTAAGATTTGACACACAAAAAAAAAGTCATTGAAGATCACTTAGAAACAATGTGACAAACCAACTGAACCATGCACATGAGTTCACAAATTACATCTTGTTAAAAAACAAACACTTTTACATTGTAGAATACCCAAGAGTTTGAGGCAGCCAGAAATAAAAGTAGGAAATTAAACTAAACTCTAAGTCAAGGACTTTACATACAAAATGATATAAATATAATTATTTAACTTTCTATCGGGTTATCGATTAACCCGTTAAGAAAAAACCTCAAACCGTTAAGAACAGATAACCCGATAACAAAAACAATCAAAACCGTTATCAAAACCGCTAAACCAATAATAACCCATTACTAATAAACCAATAACTTTTTTTCGATTTGAATTATCGATTTCGGTTCGATTTTGAACAATCCTAATGGGGGTGGAGTGTGTTAGGGTATTGAAGAGGAGACCATCAACGTGGAGTGTCACTTACATAGAAACATGCAATTGATTTAGTGGTAACATCATAAAGATTGAACCCCGACCCTCCAAATAAAAATCTTGAATCCGTCTCTGCAGAAAAAAGAAAAAAAAAAGCTGCGAAAAACGAGGTTCTTACAACTCGAAGTCGATGATGATGGCGTTCATGTACTGCAGGTCTAAAATTCCATGACTTGAAATCTGTATTCACTGTATCATTTGATCTATCAAGAGAATTGTGATGATGCCTTTGGTGGCCACCATGGGAATGAAGCTTTTCATGAACAAAAATAGCCTTTCTTTTGATCAAATTGGAACATAAAGAAGAATTAGAGTGAGCATTTGTTAAGTTTAACAAAAAAATCATAGTAACAAGAATTATGAAACTCATGCTAATAATTATAATGTTGTGCATATGGAATTATATTGTATGTACAGGAAGTAAAGTCAAGTCCAGGACATGAAAACAACATCATGTACTTATAACTTCCACAAATCTAACTTTTGGTATCGTCATACTTTATTTTACTTTTATGATTTTCGTTAAATAATAACATATCCAATGAAATCTCAATAGGTGTGGTTTGAGAAGGGTGGAGTATATAAAGACCTTATCAGTACCTCGTAAAGGTAGAGATGTTGTTTCCGAAATTAAAGACCTTCGGCACAAGTGCATCAAACCCAAGTAGTAGAAGAAAAAAACAATGAATAAAGCATATATAACAGTTAATAAGAAAAGCATGGGAAGGTCTACAAGAAAGAAACAATAATAACAATAAAATAGTGTGATAATCGATACACAATTTTTGTAAAATAGTGCATGTCAAAATTGCGGAAATTGATACTCCATTTCATCTCAATTTATGTGATATTGTTTGAATATAGGAGTCGAATTCAATTTATTATTTTTTTGAAACTTGTTATAACTTAAAATAAGTTATAAACGTTTGTGTAACTATAAATCATCTGATTAAAAGTAAATTAAGAAGTTTAAATTTTATTTTTAAAAATAAATTATGTCTTCCTTTTTATATAAATTTTAAAAAGGAAAAGAAAAAGGAAAGTCTCTAACTTTCTATCTCTGTGAAATAGTAATAAAATCCGTGTATATTCTACCCTCCTCAGATCTCACTTATGGATCGTAAAAAAAGAAAAGTATGTTACATAAAAGCGAAAATATATGTTTAGCACCGAACTATACTTTTTTTGGTCGGAGTATATTCTTTACTTATGACAGTAAAATTAAATCTGTCAAAAACTTTAAACTATATATGATTTTATTCTAAGCTTCAGCATCTTTCTGTCCTTTTCTACACCACTTTTGAAGTTCCATTGATTAAATTCATTATTTAATTTAGACATACTATATAAGCATATATTTAAATTTGATTTTAGGCTTTTAGCTAATAAGTAATTATTTAAATTTAAAAAATGTATATTTTAGATATTTTAATTTGATTGATAATATATTAATAAGGCATAATACATAAATATGCCCTTTAATTTGACTTCATTTCACATTTATGTCATTCAACTTTGGATGTGCACAAGTAGACACTTAAACTTGTATAAAATTGAACAAGAAGACACATAGGTCCTATGTGGCATAATACATGTAGGACACCACGTAGGACGTAAATTCCTATATAGGTTATTAAAATTGAAGTTGTTTGGTCATTATTATGTTAATGAAATTTGTACATTAGTTGTAAATCGATTGTTCGAATAGGTTATATTCCCATTAATTAGTTAGCTGCAAATGCAATTTTTCTTCCTAATAATAACTTGTTTCTTCATCTAACATTATTTTTTTTTTAAAATTCTCTTAATAACATGTTCTTACGGTCATAAAAATGTCATGGCTGCATCTTTCAGAACGCAAGTTCTAATTTCTAGGGATACTTTTGGTACATAAATGTCAAAAAAGTCTTTTTTTCTTTTCAATTTTGTGTTTAGTCAAACACCATATATAAAATAAAACAGAATAATTAGATGGTATATAGGAGGAAGAGATAGTAGTACTTAATTAGAACAAATGATATTGTGTTGAAACACCTAATTTAGGTTAATTATTTGAAATTTATGTCTTAGTTGTGAATAAAGACCACTCCACTACTAAAACAAAAGTCAAACTCTTCCTAGTTAATTTCAACTTAATTAATTTCTCTCTATATACCTATATATACTCTTTAATTTCTTCCTTCTAAATTATCCATCCTTTCATTTCTCTCATTTCATAATTTTCTCATCCTTTCACAAATAGCCATGAAAATCATGAAACTCCTTTCAATTTTAGCCATAATTATGGCATTAGCCATACCACTTACAACATCATTTTCATTCAATGAACCTCATTACAATAATCCAACATTACCTGTTCCAAGAATTGGCCATTTTCAACCACAAATACCATCTTATGATGATGATCACAAGTTAAAAATCAAAGAAATGTTTACACAAATGACATGCAATAAGAATCCTATGATATGTTGGGCCAAGGATAGTCCAGGCCCATTTTGTTGCAAGAAAAAGTGTGTAAATGTGTTGATGAACAATCAAAATTGTGGATTTTGTGGGAATAAATGCAAGTATAATGAAACTTGTTGTAAAGGCCAATGTGTTAATACTTTGTTTAATAAGAGACATTGTGGGGGTTGCAGCAACATGTGCCAAAAAGGAAGTTCTTGTGCTTATGGAATGTGTAGCTATGCTAATTAATATCATCGAGGGTTACAGTGGGATGGACAGAATCCCTCGAGTCTTGTGTATGAAAAAAAATCCTGGTAGATAATGATTCTTTCTTAAACGTGTCTTACGTGACATGAATTCTAATTAGTTGGGGGACATGCAAGTACTAGACACCGAATAAATTTTTTGGAAAATACAAAAAAAAAATACTTTGATTCATTAGTATTCCACTCGAAAGATTAATTAATTTGTTGATTGTGTAATAAGTTAAAGTAGTCGTTTGTTGATTTGCTCATTCTAATAATAATAATTGCTCTTTACAGTATCAATACCACTAGCTTAAAAATCTTTTAGATATTTCTCCACTATATTGTTATTGACTTTCATTTAATTTGGGAATTTACTTCATATGATCTTCCCATGTACAACAATAAAAAGTCTCATATTCATTTTGTATATTGCATATTTTAGGCACATACTTTATATAGAGAGACATTTTCAATAAAAAATGACTTTCGGCATATCAAACACACCCCAAATCACATAAAGTGAAATAAGGCCCTACAATCGTCACTTTAAATTAGGTTTTAGTATTCAAAATCACCATATCAATCCTTATTAATTCAAAAGAAAAATGACTCTTTATTTTTTAATTTGTAAAAATAGAAAATCGAGTAAGGAATTATGTTGACCAGGAGAAGGTACTAGACATTTTATATTTTCTGTTGATTTATGTGATCCATTTGATCTAGTACATTTTTATTTAATTATATCTTGATACGTTCTATTTATGTTTTTATTTTTTTTCCATGAGCCGAGCATATTAAAATTTTCTTTGATAATATGTTATGTGTGGGACTCAAATTCAATTTAAGTATTTAATTGTTATGATAATATATTGAAATGTATAATCATGTTATCTAAAATTGTAAGTTATTAAGACACTTTTATATGATAGTATCGTCATAATAGTTCGTTTCAAAAAGATTGACACACCTCTATATTAGTAACAGGGGTCCTCAAAGCATTAGTAATTATCACATTAGGAATATTAGCACTAGACATAATCATAATAATTATAACAACAACAAGCTTAGTGTAATCCCACTGGTGAGGTCTCGTGATCGAGGAAACCGTGTACGCAAGCCTTAATTACTTCTACCTTGAGAGGCTGTTTCCGATAGACCTCAGCTTCTTGGAAATATAGATATAATTAAGTGCTTTTAGTGAAGTTTAAATATCTATCATGATCACGCAAGAGCATGTCAAGATTGAGTGCTGTGGACACTGTCAAGCCAACAAAAACAAGAACAGAGATGGCAGATAGAAGCAACATTAGCCCAGCAGCAACATGACCTTCCACTTGATGTGCATATTGTGCAGAGGCTATGGCAAGGAATGAGAGGGGAAATGAGTAAGCCCACCATGCCACATTGAACTTTCTCATTGATTTCTTGAATAGTGTTGGCCTAAAAACCTAATTAAATCACAACAACAACAAAGTTATTAGATAGATGTCTATGATAAGTGTGACATATATATGGGTGTATACAAAATTTTCCGTAAGCGATATTTCTGGAGAAAAAATTATTGAGTTCATGTGAACCCACATGCTATATTGTGGATCCGCCTCTAATTACATATAGATGTCTATGGTTTATATATGTGACCCTACATTCCAAAAATAATGATCGCTTTCTAAACTTGGAAATAATTTAACATTAACTTCTCATTTGATCCTTAATGAGAAGCGTTTATACCCTCATAAAAGTTATGACATGCATATTTAAGACGGTAACTTTCAACAATTTTATAGCCACGTGAATACTGTATATGACATGTTTAATATCGCTAGTTTCAAAAATCTTTTTTTTTTCTTAAACTCCGTCCAATCAAATAGGTTCACACAAATTGAAACAGTTGGAATATTAAGTATTATGTAAAGAGAATATATAGTGGGATCAAGACTACTAGATATGGGCCTTAAGGGGTTGTTTGGTAGATTATATGAGAATAATACCGAATAGGGTATATAAGTAATGTTGGAATTAATTTTACTGAGATTATTTCTTGTCTACTATTTGGTTTGGTGTATTAAGGGCAGTTCAATTGTTAAACCATGTATATCCATGTACTAATCCTTATATTCTTAATATCATGATTTGTTATGTATTATACATCATATATACATAGACTAAAATTCCTACCAAACAACCTAATGCATGTATCAGATTCTCTAATACATCCTACCAAACGACCCTTAAGGGTAATATAATGCATATAGAGTATCTTTAATTGAAGCTAGTAAAGAAAAAAGAGAAGATAGACTTACCAAAGAGGTGAAGAGAAATAGTGAAAGGAAAAAAAGCATCCTGCATGGCATATCAAACTCCCCAGAAATAGAAGCCCATGCTAAGCTAGCCATGCTAGGTGCAGCCACAAACAAGAAAAATGTAGGCCTAAGCATGGCAGGAAGACGATTACTACCCGATAATCGTTGATAAAGCGTGATAAACACAACTAAATAGTGTGTTAATCCAAGTGTAAATATACAAATTGCACTCTCCTTCCATTCCATTTTGCTAGCTATCCAAGCACCAACCAAATTTCCCAAAACAGAAAGTTGGCTTGTTGGATTTGCAACCATTGACAAGAACCTCTTTTCAGTAGTGAACCATTGTCCATAAATTTTAACATCAAGAATCACCACGGGTACGACGAAAATCCACCATAGAAATTGACAAGAATCAAGATTTGGAATTGTGAATGGTACTGATTGGAGCAATAAAAGCCAAGAAATCCATGGTGCAAAGAGGTAATTGACACCAATAGGATGTAAGAACTCTGATTTCACTAATTTGAAGTGAAAAATGCACCTTAAGATGTAGAAAAAAGAGAGTAGCATAAGGGTACAAAGTGAAATCCACCAAAGTAGGAGGAAAGTAGTTGAAGGGAGTGAGTGAAATTTGTGTTGAAGTGTTTGTGATTTGTCCAAATGTTGAGTTAGTACTTTCCATAACAAAGTTTGACCACCTAGAGAAAGGGTAATTCTAAAATAGCCTGCATGAAGTTTAGTCAATAGGGAAGTATTAGAAGAAATTGATTTCTTGGCAACATCTTTAGTAGAGTCATGAATAACATTGTCATCATCATCACTTATTGTGACTTTGATTGTTGATTCAAAAACTTGTTCCCCCATTGAAAATGGCTATGTAAGATACCAATTGAATGTAGGAGAATATGGTCTACATTTGTAATGTTTATTTAGTGCTATATATAGGCAGGAATGGAGCCAGGATATCGTGAGGGGTTCATCTGAACCTTCTTTAATTCGTCGAAAAGTTACACTCCATAATATAAGATCAGATTGATTTTTTATGTATATAAAGTAGATATTGAATTCTTTTAATATGTTTACTTTTTTTTATTTTGAATCAACTTAATTAGTAAAAATTCTGACTCCGATACCGTATATAAGTGACTTTGGAGATTAAAAGTGCACACTCATATAATCCAAGATTAGTAAACACTAGTAAAGCAAGATGTAGTGTGTGATCAGTCATGATCATATCATTCGTGGGGATATAAAGTAAACATCCTTTGTTAGGTCACTTAGCTGTATCATGCATTTTATTATAAAGATTTGAGTTGTACAAATTGCATGGTATAATTTTTTTTTACAATATTAATGTAGTTTGCCTTATTATAAAAAGATCACTTTCCATCTTGTTAACTGATAAATGGTTTTATCGAGAGTTCTATGTAGTTATCTTACAGTCTAGAAATTATTCAGACATAAGAAAAAGGATGAATATAGCCCTTAATTTTGCGATATATATAGAGTCTATATATACATATATAACCTCTTGTTAAAAAGGTGGTTCATCTATATTCTTACGGTTTAATAAATTGTACATATTTATTCTTTTTGGTAACATGATATATCACATGAATATACCTATCTTAAAATTTTATAATGACACCCCCACCTCCACCTCCACTCCCACCCCCACACCCTACCCCACAAAGAAAAGGAAAAAGAACCACAAAAGCGGGTAAAAAGAAAGAACTTTTTAGCCTATTGTCCTGTATAGTATATACTTTCTGAGACGACAAGGTGTTCAACCAACCTCATAGTTAGCCTAATTTTTGGTATTAACAGAAGAATTAAAATGTAATTAATACTATAAACTCACTATAAGTGTTGACGTTATTATAATGTTCTTATTACATAATTTAACCTTTAAAGCTTTAACCCCATTTGTATATATGGTCTTCTTTAATTATGTCAAATTGCTAATTATGTTTGTATGCTTCTCAGCCACAACGTTGTCCTTTTAACAATTTATAAAACTCAACTTGAATTAGGTACAAATATTTTTAAAATTGATACTCATATTTAAAAGGTGTACTTAAAAAAAGATGGGGCAAAACTAAAATATGTATATTATATATACATGCATGAATTTAATCAATGCATAATTGTTTGGTTTTGGAGACTCCGTGTGACACCACCCCACATCGACAAAACATAGGAGATATATGGGTATATAAGTAAGCAGATCTTACAAACTAGTAACACATTTTAAAGTCGTGCGGGCCTAGGCCCAAAGCGGACAATATCACTAGTGGGTTGGGCCGTTACTGATGGTATCAAAGTCACTTTTGTGTCAACCTTGTCAATGTGGGCCAGAGTTCAACTGAATTTAGGCAAATTTCATGTAGTGGAGCAAACCTATGCGAGGACACTGAGTCCATAAGAGGAGTTGTGTGTGACACCACTTCTTAGGATAAAGAAGTCTCACATCAACAAAACATAAGAGAGATATTGGGTGTATAAAGTAAGCAGACCTTACAAACTAGTGACGCATTTTAAAGTCATATAGACCTAGGCCCAAAATGAACAATATCATCCCATGTAGTGGGGCAAAACTAAGTGAGGACGCTAAGTCCATAAGAGGAGTTGTTTGTGACGCCACAACTTAGGATAAGAAGTCCCAGGACAAATCACAAAAGAGGTATTGGATATATAAGTAAGCAGACCTTATAAACTAGTAACGTATTTTAAAATCGTACAGGCCTAGACCCAAAACAAAGAATATCACTAGCGGATTGGACCGTTACTCTCCTAGCTTTGCATTACATGGTTATATTAGTTTTTGAATAAACCTAAAAAAAGGTTATTATGAAAGTCTTGAAAATTTTTAAAGAAATAAGGAATTATTACAACTCTCTAATTGAATGTACTAATATGACTTTGTACATAAACAAGAAAATGACTATTTTACCATTATAAGGGTGGGTAGCATGGTTTGTGTGACGACTCAAATTTATGAATCGTGATAGGCACTTTAAAAACGATTACTCAAGGAGAAGTAATAATATTGATTGTCTTAAATATACTTTTTAATATAAATATAAGTAAAATTTAAAAGACAATACTTAAAAGTATACTTTCTTAATTCAAAACCAAACCAAAAAACAATTTGTATTAAGATTCAGTTCGATTTGATTTAAATTTTCGATAAATTCTTGTTTTCCGTTACCTGTATGTGACTATCGTATTTAAGAGTTTAAACTTCTAGATGAGATAGTCAGATAGACAGAAAAACTTGTCAGAGAATAGACCTGTCTCTCCTGTATGTTTGGTTAAAACAATTCAAAAATACTTTTAACATAATATGATATATTGTCCGATTTAAACTAAGCCCGTATAGTTTTCTTCAAAAAAATCTCACTCCGTTAAAAATATTCAATATCTTATCAATAAAATACTTTTCTTTTTAACTATCAACATAAAATTTTATTACCCACACCCAGCAATATAAGGATCTCAAAAGGGATTTATAGTGTCCTAAGACAGTCCACCCATTGCCTTAATATTTTTGATTTGTTCAAATTTTTGCCCATACCTATATATCCATAGAAGGATAATGATATTTATTTATTTATTTCAAGAAAATAAATTATTTAAGTGACTGCATATCTTGCTGAGTTAAGTATCTTAGGACATGAAAAAGTGGAGCAAAAGACTAATTTCATTATATATAATTAGGTACTTAATTATTTATGCAGAGAAATTGACATAAATAGTTGCTCATTGAAATATAGTCAGCAAATATATTTTTCTTTTTATATTTTGTGTCGTAGTTAATAATTTTGTGCCAACTTAAACGTGTAACTTGCCCATTACTCTCTTGTGCAGAAACAAAAATTATGTTTATTAAGAAATTAATAAATATAATTTATAGATTATTAAACTATTCATGTTTAATAGTAAATTTCTTAAAAATTGAACAATATTAAAAAGATGAAGTATATTGATATAGTTGAAAAACATATTAGTTTTATCTTGAATTCTTAAAATGACATTTATTTTGAGATTTTTTTTTTATCGAGATAACATTTATTTTGAAACGGCCAGAATTATTTGATCAATAAAAAGATATTAATCTTTATGAGAATTGATAATCTTACTTTTAATTCCCTTTAAACTATTTCCCTAATTGTTTAATATTATGTAGCACATACTAAAAACAAGTGGCAATGTATTATTTAATCTTGCATAATTTACTTTTGACATCCTCTCCAAGTGAGCAAACCACTAAGTATACATCTTGAGTCACTTTGTGGGATTTGGTATTTTCAAAAGTTTAATTTTGATAATCGATAATTGAAAATAAATACTAAATATTAAAATTTTAAAGTTTGATTTGGTACGATAAATTAAATTTGATATGATAAATTTTAATATGGTAATTACATATTGAAGGAAAAATATTTTGAGAAGTTCCTAATCTATTCAATAATGAACTTAAAACCGCTATTAAGGTCACTCTTTAATGTTACTAATTCAAAATTAGAGGTGGACGTTCGATATTCGATTCGATATTTTCAAAATTCAATTTTAATACTTCGATAATTCGTAATTAGTATAAATTTCGATTCGATTTGATAATTCGTGTGATTTATGTCCATCCCTACTTTTGAGGTTGAATTAATTTCTCCAATTAAATAATGTAATTATTTACTTATGGATCAAATGCAAGTGACTATTGACGTATATATTCCACAAAAAGCTTTTTAACTTTGTGCCTTCTCTTTTTACAAAAAGTCAAACATTAAAAAGAAACATAAAAAAAAGAAATATAAAAAAAAACTCATTTTCTCTTGAGTTATGGTGAAAGTATATTCTATGACCCTAGGTGATACCAAAGGGACAAATAATACATCTGGCAACTTTAATTTGTTAGCCCCAAATTGTGGGATGATAAACCAATTAATTAGTAACAAATAATTATGTGTACATTAACTAAATGATGGAAAATTGTGGACTAGGAATAAGGCTATAAAATAGATTAATTGGTGTAGAAGAAATTGTCACACTTTTGTGTAACATTTAAATGAATGTATGCAATTACCTTGATGACAATCTAAATTATTCACTACTAAAACAACTACGAACTTTATCGTTAATTCATCGCCATTTCCCTCATAGCTAATAGAAATAATGACGGTTTAAGCATTACTTATATCTACTTATCAATTATCAATAAATAATACGTTTGTTGTTGTATTTTTACCCTTCTTCACCAACAATTAAGTCACTATGGATCCTTAAAAATGTTAATTAGCTAGATATCAAATGGTTAATTATGTTGCAATTACCCTATGAGTAAAATTGGTATGCAAAGAAATATAATTTCGAAAATGAAATATTTTAATAGTAATGAGTTTAAAATGCTGTTACGCATTAGCTAGTCATATAATTATTTGTTTTAATTAATTAGCTACCTAATTATTGTAACATTAATTAACAAATAACTATAAGTAGTGTATCGACATTGTGACTTGTGTAATTGTTTCTGATAAGTATATCTTGCTTATCCTAGTTTTCTTGAACAATATACATGACGTTATCATTATAATCTTATTTAATTAATGCAGTTTTCTATCATTAAAGGTTGTGATGGAGTAGGACATACTTTTCTATTCATAATTAGGAATTTCGAGTTTGAGCATAGCTATAGAGTCACGTCTTTGGTAGGGAGTGGTTCATCCTTTGAAATGGAATTTCTCGATATAAATATGAATTAGTCAAACCCCCAAAATGAATATTGAACATCAAATGGAAAGCCAAAAATATTATCGGAGTTTCCTAATTTCCTATATAAAGCAATAATTTGGTTGATTCAATAGGTTTTTGTGCATTATCTTTAGTTGCCAGTTAGAATTTTGCAGACATTATTAATGCAAGATTTAGTTATTCACTAATTATTTCTGCAATATTAGTCATTTCATATTCTACCTGATATTAATTTGAACTTCTTCCCTGTGCAATGTAATTTGATTTTATCCTAATTTTTCAGTTTAAATCTTTGAGAGACCTATGTACAACAAGTGTTTCACACAAAGAATGATAATTAATGATAACAATAACATATATATATATACTTAATATAATCTTATAAGTGGAGGTTTGAAAGTAGTAGAATGTACGTAGTCTTCTTCTTAGCTCGTAGAGCTAGAAAGATTATTTCTAATAGACCCTCGGATCAATATAGCATTTCAAAGCAGTTTGAAAAAGAAAATATAAAAATAAAAACAAAATCAACGACAAAATAAAGCACTATGAAAAAACAATAAATAGCATACAGAAAAAAAAAAAATAGTTACAACAATTAACTAAATCGATATATAAGCGAGGCACTAAAAACACAAATGGTAATAATAATCGATGAATAAAAAATTACGAAAATAATGCTAATACTACTGATAAGAGAGACCAAGAATGATATTGACAACTACCTAATTTAAACCTAACAACTTGATGTTTGATATGGTACGTACTTAATTATTAAAATGTTATGCGTACCCAAAAATATATATATATTAAAATGGATCATGATGTTAGTGGAAAAGAACGTAAAGTCGAAAAACAAAGTCGGGATATATCTTTTTGAGTTGCCCACTATATATGATTGATTAACATTATCCATGAATTCATCATACAATTGGCTGAGCATTTATTTTTCTTGTTCGATATTTTCATTGAAATTTGATTAATTCAGAATCATATTGAAAATTTTTAAATTAAAGAGATAGAGCACTCTTTATTAAAGACGATGACTTCCTTACGTAAAATTTGAATTTGAAACCTTTGTATAATGATTAAAAACCTACACACTTCGTAAACATTTTGATTATTAATTGTTATGACTTAGTGCATTTTATGCATGTAATTTTCAAGTTCGAAAGTTTCATATTAGGGGTGTTGCTTCCAATTGCACACGCAAGTGTACGTGGTCGCAGAAGTAATAAGTGGCTCTTTAAGAACCGGAATATCGAACCCACAGGGACTTGTCAATTAACTATTTACTAAATTATACTAGTCTAATTATTTATTTAAGAGTGTCAAAAGAACTAAAATAATGCAAGAATTAAATACTAAGATTAACTTACAGTGATTGAGACAATTCCAGGGCTGCAGCATGCATAGAGTTTCATGTATCGCATCTCATGTAATGAATTAACTAAGGTTATCAAATTACTGATTTACAGGGTTGATTTTATGATCATGATCTCTCGACCTCTAATCGCCTACTCCAACTAGCTGTCTAACTACATCGTTGAGCGGGGATAGGCAGTCCTAATTGGCGAGCATTTATATTTCATCCTGTTTCGTAACCAAGCGAGGTGTTCGTCCGGGCGTCACTCCTGAACACGAATCTAAACAAAGTTAGAACAAGCTCTTTGCATTCTCTGGTCTATCTACCTCTTTATCTCTCGAGTCCAAGAATAGACAATAGATTTATTTCTATGGTGATCAAGCATGAAATACTAAAACAAGAATACAAAAGTAATTTAAACGATAACCAACATTAATTCAAAACAATCGATGTTCAACAATTACCCATGGCCGCAGCCCCAGAACAAGGGTCTTTAGCTACTAATACCTAAGAAAAAGAAGAAGAAAAGAACCCTAAAAAATATTGACAATTTTTCCTTACACAATGTCTTCCTTAAAAAGTATCTCCTCAAAAAGTCTCTCCCCCGAAAAATTATTTCTATGGACTATTTATAGATGTAGAAAACCCTGAATAAAATAACTGAGTCCAAAACAAATTAGGAACCCAAAACCAAAACAGAATTGGATTCCAACTTCCGCGTCCCAACCGTCTTCATGCTTTTCTTGTTGCCTTCTTTGCTGTATATATATTATATATATTATTATATTCAATTTAATCCATTAAGCTGCCTGCTTGATTTTCCTTCTTCAATCTTTCATAATTAATTCATTTTAGCTCCAAACTTCTTCAACTTTGTACCAATTTAATCCTACAAATAAAATACACTATTTAGCAATAATCCATAAAATCCATGCTCAAAAAGGACAAATATAAATACTAAATTTGAGACAAATAATGATAAGAAAATATATTTTTGGCCTCAGATCAACACCCCACACTTAAACTTTTGCTCGTCCTCGAGCAAACATTAAAGCTCATCTCAAAAATCATACTAGGAAGCCATCACTTTGGTTGATACAAACAATTAGGCCATATTGAAATTTGAAAACATCAAGTACAATTCCCGCTCATTATGCAAGACATCCAAATAAACAACAAACCTCTAACCTCCTAACCTCAAGGAAGGACTCTGAACTCATCAAATTTAAGCTTGCTCACCTACTCTCATCAAAGAAAGTTAAGAACATCACCTATCTATCATGAAACAAGTGCCCTCACAAGAAGAAATAGTCCAAACACTCAATTCAAAAGATTGAATATAAATTAAGGACTTCACATCAAAGATCAAATCTCACACTCACAAATAAAATTCACGTGTATGCTCAAAGAACCATATGCTTGCCCATTATGTACATCTCCACTAATTAAGCATGCTCGAATAGAATCAAATAGGACTTTAACGGGTTGTAATGTAGGCTAGGGGACGGGTAGAAAATTATATAATAGTGACTCACACTTCTCTAAGCACTTTGTATTTTTAGACTTCATCACCCATTATTTTCTTCTCTTTATTTTCAGTTTCTCTTCAACAATTATTTCACAAGTAATTCTCATCATCTCAAGAATGCTTCACTCATTTTTTTCTTTCACAATAATATTTTTTTTTTTCAAAGAATTATTTATTTATTTTTTTCATGTCACATTCTTTCGAAGAGGGCTTTTTTCATCACTTTGTAACCATCATTGATTTCTTTTTCATTCAACCACCCCTTTTCTTTTTCCAGATATAACAATTATAATCAGTCTATGCTACAGTGCTCAAGAAAGCAAGGTGCAAAAACTAGGGATTCAACAAAATAGTTAAGGGCAAAATATGGCTACCAACAAAAGGCTACAGGCTCAAAAGGGCGAACTAGTGATATAATATCTGAAAAGGCTAAAATTTACAAGACAAATCAAAGAAAGCCTATTATCATCTCCTAAACTGAGCAACACTTTTTATTTCGCTTCAATAACATGCAGGGCAAGTTCTAGACTAAGATGCAAAACATGGAATAAGCAAATTCTCACCACACATGGCACAAGTATCAATCAAGATGGATCAATTCCACTTCTAAGAGAGACAGGATCATAACAAACTACAAAATAAAACAAGCTATAAACAAAGTCACGACCATGAACCTAAGTGTCAAAGAGTCTGCAATTTCATTAGCAATCAAGCATTCACAAGAACGTACTACTTAAAATTAGGCCTAAATAGCAAGTATCACACAACTCAAAAGGGTCTTTTCTTTTCTCTAAAAAAAAAAAAAAATTTACTCCCTATCGGTTCAAAGGGACTATCCTCAGGAAAAGTACCGAAAACAAAAGCCGAGGAACCCACCTAAAAATACAAAAAGACTCGATAAAGCAGTAAAAACTAGGAATTCATTCCTCCACCCCACACTTAAAAAGATGCTATGTCCCCAAAGCATCAAATAAAATTTTAAAACAAGGGTTAGGAAAACTCCCTGAGGCCTCTAGGCCTAGCTAGTAGCATGTTCTCTTAATTTTCATCAAAGGTCGTCACCCCACCCTTAAGCTCAAACGTGCTCCTTAGCTCCAAATTCTTGGGTACTCAGACTTCCCCTAATCTGCAAAAACAAGACCAAAAGAAAAGAAGAAAAAAAAATGACACTATAAAAAAATTAAAATAAGAAGCTACACTACCAATTGGGTTGCCTCCCAATAAGCGCCTAATTTAATGTCGCGGCACGACCTAATTAAGTTCACCACTTTTCTTTCCACTTTGAACTTATGAATTGTACCCCTAACTTTGCATCAATTTTTCTGCTCCTCTCTAGGGGCGGTGGTATAAAGATAAAAGAACCAAGTAATAAATGTCGCATCTTGCACTTCTTGGCCCTTATGTGAGGAATGTCGTTTTGTCTATGTGGATTAGAAAACTTTAGGATGTCGGGGCCTTGTTCCTCATCTATAGTCAAGTGTTTTGAATGAGATCCAAGGTGCCTCAACTCCAAAGCAACATTATTTACAACATTCTCACTTTTGTACTCTTTCTCAACATTGACATTAAGGAATAAGGTATAGTTGAATGGTTGGAATTCCTCTTTTTGCTCCACTATCTCCTTCACATACTTGGCGTACTTGGGAATTCCCTGCAAAATATCAACCAAAGGGAGATTAATGTGAACTTGTTTAAGGAGAGACAAAAACTTACGGAAGCATGCGTCCTCGTTCTGCTTTTTGGACTTTTGAGGAAACGAAGGGGGTGGTTTTAATTGAGGAACAATCCTCTCAACATTCGCATCTTGAACCACTTCTTCGGGTTTCTTTTCTTCTCTCACCGCCTCAGAACTTCTCTTCTTTGGAGCTAATTCTTCCAGTTGTAATCCACTCCTTGTGCTCACCGCATTCGGTTGCCTTGGGTTAGGATCCGTGTCACCCGAAAGATCTCCAGGAGGACGCACATTGACTGCATTAGCCAATTGTGCGAACTGCCTTTCCAGATTTTTCAGCGCTAATTGGGTGTTTCTCAACTCTTCTCCTAACTTGTTGTTGATTTCTGTACTTAGCTTTTGGAACAACTCCTCCTTAGTCATGCCCCCTTGCTTCGCACCTTGATTATTTGGCTGTTGAAATTGTTGTCCATTACCTTGTGGTCTGTATTGGTTCTGCCCTTGAGCCTGATTTTGGTGTTGATTCTGATTTCCACCCCATGAGAAGTTGGGGTGGTTCCTCCAACTAGAGTTATACGTGTTCCCATAATTCTGCGTACCTCCACCTCTTTGGGCATTCCCCACTTCATCACCCCTGTCAACATCACAGATAACAGAAGAATCATAATAGGGGGGAAGGGGAGGGGAATAAGAGTTAGGACAACCATTCCAATGACCAAATTGACCACCACATATATGACAAATAGGACACTCGATATCCAAGTGGGGTCCATTACAATAATTACAAGGATACTTCTCACCCAACCACGATTTATCCCAATCAGTCATATCAATAAGAGTACCAAATTATTCAAAGGAAATTTTTTTTAATTATGTAGAAAAAAAATTTAACTAAAAAAATTAAAAATAAATAAATAAATAAAAAGAAAAAGTATAACCTAAAAGAATAGTTAATTTCTAAGTCCCCGGCAGCGGCGCCAAAAACTTGTTGCTTCCAATTGCACACGCAAGTGTACGTGGTCGCAGAAGTAATAAGTGGCTCTTTAAGAACCGGAATATCGAACCCACAGGGACTTGTCAATTAACTATTTACTAAATTATACTAGTCTAATTATTTATTTAAGAGTGTCAAAAGAATAAAAGAATGCAAGAATTAAATACTAAGATTAACTTACAGTGATTGAGACAATTCCAGGGCTGCAGCATGCATAGGGTTTCATGTATCGCATCTCATGTAATGAATTAACTAAGGTTATCAAATTACTGATTTACAGGGTTGATTTTATGATCATGATCTCTCGACCTCTAATCGCCTACTCCAACTAGCTGTCTAACTACATCGTTGAGCGGGGATAAGCAGTCCTAATTGGCGAGCATTTATATTTTATCCTGTTTCGTAACCAAGCGAGGTGTTCGTCCGGGTGTCACTCCTGAACACGAATCTAAACAAAGTTAGAACAAGCTCTTTGCATTCTCTGGTCTATCTACCTCTTCATCTCTCGAGTCCAAGAATAGACAATAGATTTATTTCTATGGTGAACAAGCATGAAATACTAAAACAAGAATACAAAAGTAATTTAAACGATAACCAACATTAATTCAAAACAATCGATGTTCAACAATTACCCATGGCCGCAGCCCCAGAACAAGGGTCTTTAGCTACTAATACCTAAGAAAAAGAAGAAGGAAAGAACCCTAAAAAGTATTGACAATTTTTCCTTACACAATATCTTCCTTAAAAAGTGTTTTTCCTTCAAAAGTCTCTCCTCCCAAATAATTATTTCTATGGACTATTTATAGATATAGAAAACCCTGAATAAAATAATTGAGTCCAAAACAAATTAGGAACCCAAAACCAAAACAGAATTGGATTCCAACTTCCGCGTCCCAACCGTCTTCATGCTTTTCTTGTTGCCTTCTTTGCTGTATATATATTATATATATTATTATATTCAATTTAATCCATTAAGCTGCCTGCTTGATTTTCCTTCTTCAATCTTTCATAATTAATTCATTTTAGCTCCAAACTTCTTCAACTTTGTACCAATTTAATCCTACAAATAAAATACACTATTTAGCACAATCCATAAAATTCATGCTCAAAAAGGACAAATATAAATACTAAATTTGAGACAAATAATGATAAGAAAATATATTTTTGGCCTCAGATCAAGGGGTAAAATGGTCCTTAATGAAGGTAACAATTTTATTTTCAGAGCTTGAATTTAAAATCTCTAATTAAATATGAAAAAATAATTACCATAACTCTTAATTCTTATTGGTGGCTTAGATTTTATATCTGATACTTCTAGCAATTATGTGGAAATATTCCTATTTCAAAAGTAAAAATGGGCGATCACTTAAGAGGAAAAAAAATGGGGTTAATTCCAAATGGATGATAAAATAATGAATTTTAATTTATATATGTTGTCAGTGCAATTTTTTTAAAAACTTTTAATGGAGTTTAACATGTAATAACATATTTTTTAAATTTTACCCGATATATTATTTAATATTTGACATAAAAATTTACATGTAATTAATTTAATCACTTAATTATATAAGACATTCACCTACGATGTATATGCCATCAAAGTGATATATATCAAACCCTAATTCAGAAGAATTGTAATGAAGCGCTAAGTACTAAAATTATTTTTTATAAAGAATACTTTACTCCTATGTGAAACTCCCCATCTCGAATATAAATTTAACTGAACCACACTACAAATATCGGATTATGAAACTAAAAAAGTGTTACACACCTAAACATAAAACAATATTAAAAAGCACAAAGAATAGACTCTATGGTAAAGGAGATTAGCTTTACAGCTAAACTTTGTTTAAAATCTCTAATCTAATTGGCTAACAAGTGACAAAGACCTACTTAAGTGAGTCACTTCACATCAACAATATTTGTTGTGGGGTGGGGGAGAGATTTAGGATTAGTTTTTCATAATTCATTTTTTACCCAATCAGTTTCCGGTCGGTACCTATATTGGAGTCTGACTAAATTTGAATTCGCGCTGAGAAATCCCACATTCGGGGGTAAAGTATTCCCTACCAAAGGTGACTCCGTACTCAAGGGAGCTCGAACATGAGACATCTGGTTAAGGATGAAGGAGTACTTATCACTCCACCACAACTCTTGTTGGTAGTTTTTTTTTTATAATTCATTAAGACTGATGAAGAAAATAAATTTTGAATTTGACTCAATGTTGACAACTACTCCCTCCCTTCCATTTATGTGAGATGATTCGGAGCATGAGGGCCAAATGATTTATTTTTTTATATATAAATTCATATATAGAATTTTAAAATTTTTTGAATTTTTTTTTACATATTTAAAATATAGTTAATTAAAAAGTATTATAAATTAAGTCAAAATAATTAATAATTTAGAGTATCTAAAAATTATATTTAAAATAAATACCCCCTTTAACTCTCCATAAAGTAAGTGTATCATGTAAAATAATGGGTCGTTTGGTAGCTAGTATAGAAACAACTTATTCATGTGTTAATTTATGTATAGTTATACAATGTTTGATAACTAGGAAATAAGTTATTCATATATAGAAATAATGTGATATTAGGTTAGCAATTTAGAAATCACATAACTAACATATGTATAAATTATGAAGAGATTACGTATTATCTTATATGAAATAGAAGATAAAATGATTAATACCTATATAACTAATATATATCCATATAATTAATATTTACATAATTTTAATCACCTAACAAACGACTTTGTCCCAAAGGTAATGAATAAAGTGACCCAAGATACTACAAATTCTTCTTTTCTAACAATTGTGCTATAGGCTGTCAATTATTTTATTTTTAATTAATAAAAAGAAAAATTACATGGATAAGTAAACATATACTACTTAATTAGTTAATATAGCTATAGTTTGATTAAATTACCTTTCGCCACTAACTTACAATCATAATTGTGTGGCCCACGTCCAGAATTTGTATAATTCAGCTTCTAATTGTATAAATCCAGAATTTATATAATTTTGTTCCTAATTGTATAAATTCAAAATTTTCCTAATTGTATAAATCCAGAATTTGTATATGCTTACCCTAGCTTGTACATAATTATCATGTTGATACATTTGATTTGTATAAGTTCTGGAAAATTTCTAAATGTATAAATACATAATTTGTATATTGGCAAGCGAATTATACAAACGACAAACGAATTATACAAATGGAATTATCCATAGCAAACGAAACTATAGCTATGGAGACTAAGTGTAATTAGGCAAACTGTAACTACAGAGTCTAATTAAGTTTTTTATAGTAACTATTTGTGAAATTTTCACTTAAAAAGCAAATTTGGACTAAGAACGTGTACCAATAACAACAGTTTGGGCTATATTATGCTGAACCAGCCCAAAATTAAAGTCAAGCCCAATCGCGAAAGCAGCAAAACTATTAAGTAATTTTAAGGGTAAACAACACAAATCCCACTAGTTTAGGAGCTAATTACCTCTTTTCCCGTGAGTTTGCAATATTACTAATCCTACCATAATTCACACCTTGGATACATGTATCTGGCGCATTTAGATACATATATCTCAAATATATATTAATTAGATACATATATTTAAGTGTACTTAAATAAGGAATGTAACCGAAAGACATAAATTAAGGAGAAAATCATGGGCTTAAAAACTTCAAAAATTTTCAAAAAATTAAATTTATGTGTATCTTATATGTTCATTCTATGCATCTAAGTTGTTATTCTATGTATCTGATATATAGTTAATGATTAGATGTATCTAATTTGTTCATTCTATGTATCCGACCTATTCTTCTACGAATCTAATATAGTTTCTTTTGTGTATCTCTCGTACTTAGTACTTTTTACTTTTGTTCACGATCGGATATTGGATTGAATGAACACTCAACTACGTCATCACGATAGACAAATGCACTTGACGCTTAGATGTATTTGATTTGCCCATTTTGTGTATCTAAATAGTTTTTCTATATATCTGATTTGTCTATTTTTTTGTCTCTAAACTGTCTTTTTTATGCATTTGGTATCCAATCAAAAAAATGTTACTTTAGTGGCTATGAAACTGCATTCCTCTGTGTTGTCTTCTCCTATATGAGACTTGCTTAAGTTCTCTATGATGCACATTAATTAGTTTATTATATTTTACACAATTTCATTTGATTCCAATATTGTTGGAGCCTCAAAATCAACTTTAGAAAATGTTAAATCATTGTCAGATAAAGTGGACAATATTGAGAATTTGATACAAATGATCAATTTCATAATTTCAAGATTTATGCTTTCTCTACCGTTTCTCAATTTTAGATATACCTTTATTATGAGTAAATTGACCCTAAAGGAATTTCTTATGAGATGTAGCAGACAAGAACTTTCAAATTTTTAACAAGGATTGTTTGTAAGGAGCATACTTTACAAAGCGAAGTGATAATAAAAGTGCAAAATTGTGAAAGAAGGATGAATAAGTACACATATCATACTTTTTAATGGATATGCTCAACTTTTCTCCATTTTTGTTGGGCTTTTTGCTCATACAACCATTGAAATCGTTGACGGCGCTGGCCTTTTTACTCATGCGTGGCGTGGAGGATGTGGGGGGTGGGGTGAGGAGAGATACTATTAGCTAAGGAGATTGACAGAATGGGACGGTTAATGAGAGAAAGAAAATGTTAATTGAATCATTAATTGTGGTGTTTAAATGTAAAGATAATTAAACAATCATAGTTTTAAGGGATGTGAGTATCTAATTATATCTTTTTAAATATATGGTATAAATTATTAAAAGTGGTAATATATGTAATTGTTTGAAAATTGAGGTAAGTTTAGTATATATGGTAGTAATGTATGTCTAGTTAGGTAGTTTTTCCTAATTTTAAATATATAATCAAATCTCAATATAGCGGTTATTCTATAATAACATTTCATTATAAAGGTCTAATTTTCTTCAAAATCGATTTTTCATATTATACCTATAATAATAGTGACAATCATTACATTAATACACTCTTTATAAAATTACACCTCTATAACAATTATATTCAAACAATGTGTGATAATATTTTGTAAGAAATATATTATGTATAATATTATTATATCCGTCGTTGATGTCATGTACATAGTAAATTTTAAGTACGAATTTCTAAAGGAAAAGGATTGTATTCAAATGATGTTTATCAGTTATGGTCATAACTTCACATAGAAAGACTATTGATGTTTGTCTTTTTTACATTCACAGATTTTCTATTATTTTGGTTAAATTAGTTAAGAAATACATTTCTTCTTCTTGATACATAAAATTATTAAACTAAATTTTGCTTAATTTTTATTTATAACAGCAAAATAAAATTTAAACGTCAAATATCAGTATCAATATATGATAACAAATAACACGCTAGATTATCAATTTAGCTTGATAATTAACGACCACGTGAACAAAGGCACAACGAAATTGATTTTAAGATTATATTCTACTAAATTATACTAGTACTAAATAATGAATATTGAATTTCCTCAAATGACAACTCTCTTTTTTTAGAACATTATTGGCCTAAAGTAAGAGCAAGTAGGCTTGGGTATTTTTTTCATGATAAATTTATATACATTTTTAGTCAACATTTTCTAAAAATAATAAAAAATTAAAGAATTGGGTATTTTTTTCATGAAATTCACATGTTCAACAATTTACTACTATTGTCTCTCATCTTTAGTCAAACATTTTCTAATTGAGGGCGGGGCCATAATCGTGGCTATGTTTTAACAGAATTCAATAATTTTAATTCAAATTTTATTTATATTTAAAATTTATTTAATATATACAAATAAATTCAACAATTCACTGCTATTGTCTCTTTCATCTTTAGTCAAACATTTTCCACTTGAGGGCAGAGCCGTAATAATGGCTACATAATAGTTTTAACTCAAATTTCATTTATATTAAAAAATTATATAATCTATACAAACAATTTACCAAAAACCTAATAAATATATAAAATTATAATCCAGAATCCATAAACAAAAAATCCTGATTCCGCCTTTTGTTTCTCCTCATCAACTCTCCCTAGATATACACAATCATTTCCTCTCCCTCATTTTTCATAATCACAAACACATTACAACTATAAAAAAAAAAACTTCACAACAAATCTCAAATCATTATAAACAAACTCATTTTTCTTTAAAAATTTCACCTTTCCATTCTAAAACAATGACAACTCTTCAATCTTCAACTTTCTTGTATCAATCCACCACATTTTCATCATCATCAATTCAAGAACAACACGACTTGATTAATTATGGACGTTGTTACACAAATCGAATCGAGCAACAACTTATTACCACGAAGCTTTACTCTATCAAGGAGGCTATCGTGGATCGAGTAGAGATGCATAAAAATATTTGTGAACAAAGGAATCAATGGTTGGAACGTGAAAATCGCGATAATTTAAATGGTTGGAACGTGAAATTGGAGGAGGAAATGAGACGAATAACGAAAATCTTGGAGAAAAAAGACCAAGAAGAGTACATTAGAATAGGTAAAAAGGCATTAAATTTGAACAAATTTTTCGCGATTTTGAGTCCTATACTAACAGGAGTGGCAACAATTGGCTCTGCTTGTGTGGGATGTTCTTGTTCTTGGGCACCAATGTTTGGCGTGGTGCCCAGGGCGTTGGCGAGTATCGTCAACATAATTCAACATGGTGGACAAGTTGGAATGATATTTGAGATGTATAGAAGCAATGCAGGTTTTTTTAAGTACATGAAAGAATCAATTGAATCAAATTTGATGAAAAAAGATTATGATAGAAGGGAAAATGGTGAAGTGTTTGAAATGAAATTAGCTTTAAAGTTAGGAAGGAGTTTATTAGAGCTAAGGGATCTTGCTAATAATTCTTGTTCTTCATGTAAAATAGATGAGCTAGATGAATTTGCAAGCAAACTATTTTAGTACTACTTTTTGATTTTTGATCTTGTAACTTCTAATGACAGAAGCAATATAATGTACATGTTGTTGTGGTTATACTTGTAGATCAATCTATGTTTTAAAAGGTGTGAGCATGATGCGAGATGTTTTATTTAATATGGTACGCTATGTAAGTTCCGAGATGCATTTTTAGTATCCTGTGGATTATGCTTAAACGAATGTATGAAAGCAAGGATCTTTCAGAAAACAAATTCCTAATCAAAGTACTCTGCATAGACAATAAGCTCATGTTAACCCGCCAATTTGGGATCCATATTTAAGATTTTCCTGGTGAGGTATAGGCTCATGTTAATATATCAAATTATAAAAGCATTTCCCAAGAAATTGGTTATCCCATTTGATAAGATTTTTAGTTACATAATAGTGTCCATCATCAATTAGATTAATGATTATGCTCTATGGCAACCGACCATTTAGTTAACTAAAAGAGATGTCCTAATATTCAAGTGTATAAAAACACAAAAAATGTTGGCATAATATATATCACAAAAATTTAAGAAAATAACCTAATTCCTGTAAATTGTCCCATAAATATCAAAATAGACTCCGAAAAATGGTGAGACTATACATAATGTTCCCCCAACTCCATACGGAGGGTTCCATAAAGGTTTCATAAAGAAATCGTCCGGAAGCCATCTCACAAAAATATTCATGGCTAACACACACACAAAAACTGAGAAAATCACCTAATTCCTATAAATTGGCCATAAATACCCAAAATGTACTCCAAAAATGATGAGATTGTACGTACTGCTCCCCTAACTCCCTACGGAGGGTTCTATGAAGGTTTCACAAAGAAATCGTCCAGAAGCCATATCAACAAAATATTCATGGGCTAACACACACGAAAAACTGAGAAAATCGTCTAATTACTATAAGTTACCCCCTAAATGCCCAAAATGGACTCTGAAAATGGTGAGAATGTACGTATTGCTCCCCCAACTCGCTACAGAAGGTTTCGTAAAAGTATCGCAAAGAAATCGTCCAGAAGCCATATGACCAAAGTATTCAAGGGCTAACACACACAAAAAACTCAGAAAATCGCCTAATTACTGTAAATTGTCCCCTAAATGCCCAAAATAGACTCCAAAAATGGTGAGATTGTACGTACTGCTCTCCCAACTCCCTACAGAGGGTTCCATAAGGTTTCACAAAGAAATCGTCCGGAAGCCATATCACCAAAATATAAATGGGCGAAAAATTGAGAAAATCACCTAATTCCTGTAAATTACCCCTTAAATACCAAAAATGGAATCCGAAAATGGTGAGACTGTAAGTACTGCTCTCCAAACATCCTACGGAGGGTTCAATTAAATGGTTCACAAAGAAATCATCTGGAAGCCGATAACACACAAAAAACTGAGAAAATTGCCTACATCCTGTAAATTGACCCCTAAATGCCCAAAATGGACTCTGAAAATGGTGAGATTGTGCGTACTGCTCCCCCAACTCCCTACGGAGGCTTCCATAAAGGTTTCGCAAGGAAATATTCCTGAAACCGTATCACCAAAATATTCATAAACTAACACACGAAAAATTGAGAAAATTACCCAATTCATCTAAATTGGCCCCTAAATATCCAAAATAAACTCTGAAAAAGGTGAGACTTCACGTACTTCTCCCCCAACTCCCTACGGAGGGTTCCATAAAGGTTTCGCAAAGAAATCATCCGGAAAGCCATATCACCAAAATATTCATGGTCAAACACACACAAAAAACTAAAAAAATCGCCCAATGCCCAAAATGGACTCTGAAAATGGTGAGAATGTATGTATTGCTCCCCCAACTCCCTACGGAGGGTTCCATAAAGGTTTCACAAAGAAATCATCTGGAAGCCATAGCACCAAAATATTCATGGGCTAACACACAAAAAAAAAAACTGGAAAAATCGCCTAATTCCTGTAAATTGCCCCCTAAATACCAAAAATGACTCCGATAATAATGAGATTGTACGTACTATTCCCTTAAATCCCTACGGAGGGTTCTGTAAAGGTTTCGCAAAGAAATCATCCGGAAGCCATATCACCAAGATATTCATGCGCTAATATACACATAAAACTAAGAAAATCTCCTAAATGCCCAAAATTGACTCTGAAAATGGTGAGAATGTACGTACTGGTACCCCAACTCCCTACGGAGAGTTCCATAAAGATTTCACAAAGAAATCGTCCGGAAGCCATTTGACCAAAATATTCATGGGCTAGCACTAACGAAAAATTGAGAAAAAATCGTCTAATTCCTGTAAATTGCCCCATAAATGCCAAAAATGGACTCTGGAAATGGTGAAACTGTACGTACTACCCCCCAACTTCGTACGAATTCATAAAGGTTTTGCAAGGAAATTATCCTGAAGCCATATTACCTAAATATTCATGGGCTAACACACACAAAAAATTAAGAAAATCATCAAATTCCTTTAAATTTCCCCCTAAATACCCAAAATAGACTTCAAAAATGGTTAGACTGTACGTACTGCTCCCCCAACTCCCTACGAAAAGTTCCATAAAGGTTTCACAAAAAATTCGTCCGGAAGCCAAATCACCAAAATATTTATGAGCTAACACACACGAAAAATGAGAAAATCACCTAATTCCTATAAATTGCCCCATAAATACCCAAAATGGACTACAAAAATAGTGAGACTGTACGCACTGCTCCCCCAACTCTCTACGCAGGGTTCCATAAAGGTTTCAAAAAGAAATCATCTAGAAGTCATATCATCAAAATATTTAAGGGCTAACACACAAAAAACTGAGAAAATCACCTAATTACAGTAAATTAGCCCCTAAATACCTAAAATGAACTCCAAAAATGGTGAGACCGTACGAACTGCTCCCTCAACTCCCTTCGAAGTTTTCTTTAAAGGTTTCTCAAAGAAATCGTCCAGAAGCCATATCTCCAAAATATTCATGGGCTAACACACACAAAAAACTGAAAAAATCACTTAATTTTTGTAAATTGCCCGTAAATGCCAAAAATGGACTCTGAAAATGGTGAGACTGTACGTACCTCTCCTCCAACACCCTACGGAGGTTTCCGTAAAGGTTTCGCAAAAAAATCGTTCGAAAGTCATATCACCAAAAAAAATTTGGGCTAACACATACATAAAACTAAGAAAATCACTTAATTCCTGTAAATTGCCCCCTAAATGACCAAAATAGACTCTGAAAATGGTAAGACTATACATACTGCTCCCCAACTCCCTACAAAGGGTTCCATAAAGATTTCACAAAGAAATCATCCGAAAGCCATATCACCAAAATGTTCATGGATTAACAAACACAAAAAATTGAGAAAATCGTCTAATTCTTGTAAATTGCCCCTTAAATACCCAAATTTCACTCCGATAATAATGAGATTGTACGTACTGCTCCCCTAACTCCCTACGGAAGGTTCCATAAAGGTTTCGCAAAGAAATCATCCGGAAGCCATATCAACAAAATATTCATGGGTTAACACACACAAAAAACAGAAAAAATTGCTTAATTCCTATAAATTGCCCCCTAAATGCCGAAAATGGACTCTGAAAATAGTGAGACTGTACGTACTGCTCCCCCAACTCCCTACGGAGGGTTCCGTAAAGGTTTTACAAAGAAGTCGTTCGAAAGCCATACCACAAAAATATTCATGGGCTAACACACATAAAAAATTTAAAATATAGCCTAATTCTTGTAAATAATCCCCTAAATACTCAAAATGGACTACGAAAATGGTGAGACTGTACGTACTGCTCCCCCAACTCCCTACGGAGGGTTCCATAAAGGTTTCATAAAAAAATTATCCTGAAGTCATATCACCAAAATATTAATGGGATAACACACACAAAACTGAAAAAATAGCCTAATTCTTGTAAATTGGCCCCTAAATACCCAAAATGGACTCCGAAAATGGTTAGACTGTACGAAATGCTCCCCAAACTCCCTACGGAGGGTTCCATAATGGTTTCTCAAAAAAATCGTCCAGAAGCTATCATCAAATTATTCATGGGCTAACACAAACGAAAAATTGAGAAAATCACATAATTCTTGTAAATTACACCCTAAATACTCAAAATAGACTCCAAAAATAGTGAGACTGTACGTACTGCTCCCTGAACTCCCTAAGAAAGGTTCCATAAAGGTTTCGCAAAGAAATCGTCAGGAAGTCATATCACCAAAATATTCATGAGCTAACACACATAAAAAATTGAAAAAATCGCCTAAATCCTATAAATCAGCCACTAAATACCCAAATTGGACTTTGAAAATGCAGAGACTGTACATACTTCTCTCCCAACTCCCTACGGAAGGTTCCATAAAGGTTTCGCAAAGAAATTGACCGGAAGTCATATCATCAAAATATTCATAGTCTAAGACACACAAAAAATTATGAAAATTTCCTAATTCCTGTAAATTGCCCCCTAAATGCTCAAAATGAACTCTGAAAATGGTAAGACTGTACGTACTGCTTTTCCAACTACCTACATAGGGTTCTGTAAAGATTTCGCAAAGAAATCTTCCGGAAGTCATTCACCAAAATATTCATAAGCTAACATACACAAAATATTGAGAAAATCGCTCAATTTCTATAAATTGCCTCCTAAATGCCCAAAATGGACTACAAAAATAGCGAGACTGTACGTATTGCTCCCCCAACCCCCTACGGAGGGTTCCATAAATGTTTCGCAAAGAAATTGACCGAAAGCCATATCACCAAAATATTTATAGTCTAAGACACACAAAAAATTATGAAAATTGCCTAATTCCTGTAAATTGCCCCCTAAATGCCTAAAATGAGCTTTGAAAATGGTAAGATTGTACGTATTGCTTTTCCAACTATCTACGTAGGGTTCTGTAAAGATTTCGCAAAGAAATCTTCCGAAATCCATATCACCAAAATATTCATACGCTAACACACACAAAAAAGCTGAGAGTCGCTCAATTTCTATAAATTGCCCCCTAAATGCAAAAAATGGACTCCAAAAATAGTGAAACTGTAAGTACAGCTCCCCCAACCCCCTACGGAGGGTTCCATAAAGGTTTCACAAGGAAATCGTCTGGAAGAAGAAATCGTCTGGAAGCCATATCACCAAAATATTCATAGGCATGACACACGAAAAACTGAGAAAATCATCTAATTCCTGTAAATTACACCCTAAATACCCAAAATGGACTAAGAAAATAGTGAAACTGTACGTACTTCTCTCCCAACTCCCTACGGAGGGTTCCATAAAGGTTTCATAAATAATCGTCCAAAAGCCATATCACCAAACTATTCATGGACTAACACACAAAAAACAAAGAAAAGAGTCTAATTCTTGTAAATTGCCCCCTAAATGCCCAAAATGGACTCTGAAAATGGTGAGACTATACGTACTGCGCCCCAACTCTCTATGTAGAGTTTCGTAAAGGTTTAGCAAAGAAATTGTCCGAAAATCATATCACCAAAATATTCATGGCTAACACACACAAAAAACTAAGAAAATCACCTAATTTATGTAAATTACCCCCTAAATGCCTAAAATTGACTCCTAAAATAGTGAGACTGTACGTACTGCTCTCCCAACTCCCTACGGAGGGTTCTTTAAAGTTTTACAAAGAAATCATTCAAAAGCCATATCACCAAAATATTCATGGGCTAACACATACGAAAAATTGAGAAAATCGCCAAATTCCTATAAATTGCCCCTAAATATCCAAAATGGACTCCGAAAATGGTAAGTTTGTATGTACTGCTCCCCCAACTCCCTATGGAAGGTTCCATAAAGGTTTCGCAAAGAAATTGTTCGTAAGCCATATCACCAAAATATACATGGGCTAACACACACAGAAAACTAAGAAAATAGTTTAAGTCCTGTAAATTGGCCCTAATTACCCAAAATAGACTCTAACAATGGTGGGACTATACGTACTGCTCCCCCAACTCTCTATGGAGAGTTCCATAAAGGTTTCACAAAGAAATCATCTGAAAGTCATATCACCAAAGTATTCATGGGTTAACACAAATAAAAAACTGAGAAAATCGCCTAATTCTTGTAAATTGCCCCCTAAATACCCAAAATGGACTCTGAAAATGGTGAGACCATACATACCGCTTCCCTAATTCCCTACGGAGGGTTCCGTAAAAGTTTCACAAAATAATCGTCCAGAATTCATATCACCAAAATATTCATAGTCTAATAATATTCATAGTCTAATATATAAAAACTGAGAAAAACACCTAATTTTGTAAATTGCCTCCTAAATTCCCAAAATGGACTACGAAAATAGTAAGACTATACGTACTACTCATCCAACTCCCTACGGAGGGTTCTATAAAGGTTTCACAAATAAATCATATGGAAGTCATATCACCAAAATAATCTATGGCTAACATAAACGAAAAATAGAGAAAATCATCTAATTCCTCTAAATAGCCCCCTAAATGCCCAAAACGGATTCCGAAAAATGTGAGACAATTCATACTGCTTCCCCAACACCCTACGGAGGGTTCCATAATGGTTTCACAAAAAAATCGTATGGAAGGCATATCAACAAAATATTCATGGGCTAAAACACATGAAAATTTGAGAAAAATCACCTAATTCTTGCTAATTACCCCCTAAATACAAAAAATGGACTCTGAAAATGGTGAGACAGTACGTATGGATCCCCAAACTCCCTACGGAGGGTTCCATAAAGGTTTCACAAAAAAATCGTCTGGAAGCCATATCACCAAAATATTCACGGGCTAACACACAAAAAAAACTGTGAAAATCACCTAATTCCTGTAAATTAACCCCTAAAAACCAAAAATTGACTTTGAAAAAATGTATTGCTCCCCCAACTCCCTACATAGGGTTCCATAAAGGTTTCATAAAGTAATCATTCGGAAGCCATATCACCAAATTATTAATGGGCTAACACACACAAAAAACTGAGAAAATAGCCTAATTCTCATAAATTACACCCTAAATGCCCAAAATGGACTCCGAAAATAGTGAGATTGTACGTAGTGCTCCCCCAACTCCCTACGGAGGGTTCCATAAAAGTTTAATAAATAAATCATCCAGAAGCCATATCACAAAAATATTTATGGGCTAACACTCAAAAAACTGAAAAAAAAATCACCTAATTCCTGTAAATTTGTCCCTAAATACCCAAATGGACTCCAAAAATGGTGAGACTGTACGAACTGCTCCCCCAACTCCCTACAGATAGTTCTATAAAAGTTTCTCAAAGAAATCGTCCAGAAGTCATCACCAAATTATTCAAGGGCTAACACACACAAAAAATTGAGAAAATCGCTTAGTTCCTGCAAATTGCCCACTAGATATCTAAAATAGACTAAGAAAATGGTGAGATAGTACTGCTCCCCTAACTCCCTTCGGAGGGTTCCATAAAGGTTTCACAAATAAGTCATTTGAAAGCCTTATCACCAAAAGATTCATGGGCTAACACACACACAAAAAACTGAAAAATCACCTAATTCCTATAAGTTAGCCCATAAATAACCAAAATGGACACTGAAAATGGTGAGATTGTACGTACTGCGTCCTCAACTCCCTACGGATGATTTCATAAAGGTTTCGCAAAAAAATTGTTCGAAAATCATATCACAAAAATATTCATGGGTAACACACACAAAAAACTAAGAAAATCACATAATTTCTGTAAATTGCCTACTAAATATCCAAAATGGACTAAGAAAATGGTGAGACAGTACGTACTTCTCTCCTAACTTCCTTCGGAAGGTTTCATAAATGTTTCACAAATAAATCGTCCAGAAGCCATATCACCAAACTATTCATGGGCTAATACACACAAAAAACTGAGAAAAACGCCTAAGTTTTGTAAATTGCCCCGTAAATATCCAAAATGAACTCTGAAAATGGTGAGATTGTACGTACTGCGCCCCCAACTTTCTATGTAGGATTCCATAAAGGTTTCACAAAGAAACTATTTGTAAATCATATCACTAAAATATTCATGGCTAACACACACAAAAAAACTAAGAAAATCACCTAATTCCTGTAAATTGCCCCCTAAATGCCCAAAATGGACTCCGAAAATGGTGAGACTATACGTACTGCTCCCCCAACTCCCTACGGGGGCTTCCTTAAAGGTTTCACAAAGAAATCATTCGAAATTCATATCACCAAAATATTCATGGGCTAACACACACAAAAAATTGAGAAAATCGCCAAATTCCTTTAAATTGCCCCATAAACACCCAAAATGGAATCCAAAAATGGTAAGACTGTATGTACTGTTCCCCGAACTACCTACGGAGGGTTTCATAAAGGTTTCGCAAAGAAATCGTTTGGAAACCATATCACCAAAATATTTATGGGCTAACACACACTGAAAACTAAGAAAAATCGTCTAATTCTTGTAAATTGGCCTAAATACCCAAAATGGACTCTGACAATGGTAAGATTGTACGTACTGCTCCCCCAACTCCCTATGGAGGGTTCCATAAAGGTTTCACAAAGAAATCATTTGAAAGCCATATCACCAAAAATATTTATGGCTAACATACACAAAAACTTGAGAAAAACACCTAATTCCTGTAAATTTTCCCCTTAAATACCCAAAATGGACTCTGAAAATGGTGAGACTGTATGTATCGCTCCCCCAACTCCCTACGAAGGGTTCAGTAAAAGTTTCACAAAATAATCGTCCGAAATCCATATCATCAAAATATTCATTGACTAATACACACAAAAAGCTGAGAAAATCGTCTTGTTCGTGTAAATTGCCCCCTAAATGCCAAAAATGGACTCTGAAAATGGAGAGACTATACGTATTACTCATCCAACTCCGTACGGTGAGTTCCACAAAGGTTTCACAAAGAAATCGTTCGGAAGCCATATTACCAAAATAATCTTGGCTAACACCCACGAAAAATTGAGAAAATCACCTAATTCTTGTAAATTGTTCCTAAATACAAAAAATAAATTCGAAAAATGGTGAGACTGTACGTACTTTTCCCCCAACTCCCTACAGAGGGTTCCATAAAAGTTTCACAAAAAAATCATTCAAAAGCCATATCACCACAATATTCGTGGGCTAACGTATAGAAAACTGAGAAAATCACCTAATTCCTATAAATTGGCCCCTAAATACACAAATGGGACTCCGATAATAATGAGACTTTACGCACTGCTCCCTAAACTCCCTATAGAGGGTTCCATAAAGGTTTCATAAAGAAATCATCCGAGAGCCATATCACCAAAATATTCATGGGCTACCACACAAAAAATTGAGAAAAAATCGCCTAAGACCTGTAAAATTGGCCCCTAAATGCCCAAAATTGACTCCGAAAATGGTGAGACTGTACATACTGCTCCCCCAACTCCTTACGATGGGTTTCATAAAGGTTTCACAAAGAAACCGTCCGAAAGCCAGATCACCAAAATATTAATGGGCTAACACACACGAAAAATTCAGAAAATCGCCTAATTCTTATAAATTACAGCCTAAATACCCAAAATGGACTTCGAAAATAGTGAGATACTACGTACTACTCCACCAACTCCCTACGGAGGGTTCCAAAAAAGTTTAACAAAGAAATCGTCCGAAAGCAATATCACCAAAATATTTATGGGCTAACACATACAAAAAATTGAGAGAATCACCTAATTCTTGTAAATTGTCCCCTAAATGTCCAAAATAGACTCTGAAAATGATAAGATTGTACGTACTGCTCCGCCAACTCCCTACGGAGGGTTTCATAAAGACTTCACAAAGAATACTTCTGTAAGTTGTATCACCAAAATATTCATAGGCTAACAGACATGAAAAATTGAGAAAATTGCATATCTTCCTGTAAATTAGCCCTAAATACCAAAATGGACTCTAAAAATGGTGAGACCATATGTACTGTTCCTCAAACTCCCTACGGAGGATTTCGTAAGGGTTTCACAAAGAATACATCCGGATGACATATCACCAAAATATCCATGGTCTAACACACACACAAAACTAAGAAAATCACCTAATTTTTGTAAATTGCCCCCTAAATGCAAAAACTGGACTCTGAAAATGTTAAGACTTTATGTACTACTCCCCCAACTCCATACGGATCATTCCATAAAGGTTTCACAAATAAATCATCCGGAAGCCATATCACCAAAATATTAATGTGCTAACACACGAAAAATTGAGAAAATCACCTAATTCATGTAAATTGCCCCCAAAATGCCCAAAATGGACTCTGAAAATAGTGAGACTGTACGTACTGCTCCAAACTCCTTACTTAGGTTTCCATAAAGGTTTCACAAAGAAATCGTTCGGAAGCCAATTTCCAAAAATACTCATGGGCTAACACACACAAAAAATAGAGAAAATCACCTAATTCTTGTAAATTACCCCTAAATTCCAAAAATAGATTCTAAAAATGGTGAGACTGTTCGTACTACTCCCAACTCCTTATGGAGATTTCCAAAAAGGTTTCACAAAGAAATCGTCTGAAAGTCATATCACCAAAATATTCATGGGCTAATACATCAAAAATTGAGAATATCGCCTAATTCCTGTAAATTACCCCTAAATACCCAAAATGGACTCTGAAAATGATGAGACTGTACGTACTACTCCCACAACTCCCTACGAAGGGTTCAAAAAAAGGTTTTACAAAGAAATCATTTGGAAGCCATATCACCAAAATATTCATGGGCTAATGTCGCACCCCGTTTTTTCGCAAAACGAGCTGATGCACAACCTAACAACTCTTTTGGGTTTGTGAAGAATGAAGAGTCGCCACCTAACAAATTAAAGGCGCGTTAGGGCACCTATCTAACCTAACTACTTCTGACTAAAGGGTCTGCGAACCAGAGATCGGGTAAAGGTTCAAATTACCTCGAAGGAAAGGTGTTAAGCACCCTTCGAGGTCCACAAAAGGTGGGTCCCGGCAGTATCTCATATTTTCATGTGGGGGTTACAAATTGTCAAATAAGGTCTAATTTTTTTAATTAATTTATAATTAAACTAAGTGATTAAACAAATGAATACTAATAAAATATTTAATACAGATAAATAATTACAGAGAGAAGCAAGAAGATAGAAGATACACAATTAGATATAGGAAAAAATATTTTTTATCATAAAATATATAAAACTTTATTCTTAATTTTAAGACAAGCAAATAAACTAAGAATCGATTATTATCTAATTAATATAAAATCTATGTGATAAGGTACTTATACATACAAACTTATTCTTTTTTAATCAAGTAAGTTAAATCTAAACATATAAGGTTGATCTAATTAAGCAAGTCTAAAACTCTAGATGGTTAGGTACACAATTTATAACAATTGCCACATACAAAACTAATAATAAAGTCACGAAGTCATGAATTCAATTAAGTTAAGCATACTCTTAGGCCACTAGACAAAAATGAAACACTTGTAATATCGATAATAAAAGAGGAAGAGACTGACCTGGTTGCTTTCGATAGAATACTTAACATAATTGAATAACACAAATAAAGAGAAATTAAGTTGAAAATTAGAAGAGTAATGAATATAGAAACTGACCTGGTCAAATGAATAAATATACATCGATTCACCCTTTAGTACAAATCCATGAATAGATACCAGAAAATGAAGTTGATGAGTGTTGAGGAAAGAGAGAGAGCATTCTCTTTAAAATATGAATTCCGACAATCTCCTTTGCTTTTTATGGTGTTAGGACAAACTCAAAATTGATAAATCAACATTAGAGTTCAAAAATGAAATAATTATAAATAATGAGAAAAAACTTATTAATAACATGTCCAACCTCAAATTTGGTGGAAAATTGATGTAATAATAACTAAGATAAAGTAAGAAATCAACAATACATAAATAAATAAATAAGATAAAAGAGAATGTGGGATCAGGATATGACAAGGCTGAAAACGGGCCCAATGCGATGTTATTCCCTCTATTCCATTTTTTATGATCGACCTTCTTAAACATCTTGAGACAAGACGAAAGGAATTCTTAAAAAAAATTATTCAAGAGTACTAAATAAAATATTTTGGTATTTAAAAAGTCATGTAAAACTTAAAATGTTTATACTTGATTTTTTGAATTTAAGTGCAACTTTGTTGATAGTTAACATAATAATAAAAGTTGTCAAGTCTTTGATACTTTTAAAAAGGATGACATAAAAATTAGAATAGGAGGGAATAACGAGTTGCTTTATTTTTATAAAGCAATATATGCGCTTCATACAAGAAGTCAGCTATAGCCTGTCCGTTTTTCATCATTTCCCAAACATACCTGGCCCTGCTTGGGAAGACTATTCAACTTGAGCTCATCTTCACGCGTTGGTCCTCCACTAGTCATGGTTGAACTCAAACGACGTCATTCCACCGTGATGTACATGTAAGAAATATTTAAAGAAGTGAGAGTATGCCCATTCTTCACGCTCAACACTTCTTTTAAACCCAAGTAAAAATATTTTCGAAATAGTTCTTTGAGGAATGCTATCCCCCGAATCACTCGATACCAATATTTATAACACACGAAGTGCATTAGCCACGCTAATCCAGAATCACGATTAGAAACAAAGTTGCCAACATAAATTATTATTTTTTAACTAACCCAAACAATACACATATGAGACACAAAACTGTACCCAAAAAAATGAATAATGAAAAAAAATAAAGCTAAAATAAAGTATACAAATTTTAAAATAAACATTAGCATTAATGATCCACCAATAGGTCTACCAAAGCTTTCTAGACATTATAATAGTAAACTTTCGAATTCCAACAAACAAATGACTACAAGTAGCAAATTTGACTAACCGTAGTAAAGCTATGGTTTGTTAACTTAAGATTCGCACGATAAACAAGTATATCAATTCTTAAATTAAGCAATTAAATATCAAATGTTTGACTAGAACGAAATGTTCTCCTCATGTATCATTTATCAATAAATAATCAAAATTAACTCATGTATACACCATAAAATTATATCATCAAGTATCCACTATGATTTAAAAAAAATATTCCACATTATTCAATCTATAGGTGGAAATATGGAGATACACTATTCACGAGAATGACAAGTGGAGCTTAATATTGACCAAACTCAAAACTATTTTACATCTAAACCCCAACCCATTAAACCATAGAGGATAACATTGGACTAATATCTAAAAAAAACTAAATGACCTAAAAGTAGCAAGTTAAGGAGTAAAACTTGCAATTCATTCATAAAGAATATAAATAGGACAAATTAATTCAACTCATGCTAACACCATTGACATCACTTAACGATTCACTTACGGATAAAAATATGAAAAAAAAAACTTAGGTCAATTAAGTGTATTTACTCAACTAGTGAATCAACTCATGTTATGGTTGATTATGAATGTTTAGAGATGGTTGTCATGGCACCGAATTTCGAGTTTTCATCATTGTATGTTGTCTGCGTGAATACTCTTTGTCTCTTTTTTGGAGTTGGTCTAAGGAGCCTCCAATGGAGTATATGTCTTCTCTCTTATGATTTATCTCTTTTTTGGTATTGAAAATGAGAGAAATCCCCCTCCTCTTATGGCTGATCCCCTAAGGGCTCTTTATATGAAAGGGAAATAAAAGAGACGTTAGAGTGGAGTCAAGAAAGGGAAAAAAATCAATTAAAGGGAGAGTAATATATATATATATTTACAAAAGATTTGATATGAGTGGTTTATTAAAATAAAATTATACTCTTCCATGAAAGGAAAAAAAATAGTGAGGAGGATTTTGCAAAATATGAAAAGATTTGATTAAGCTGAAAATTTCAAATTTGGATGCAATTGACAGTAAATACAATTCTACTAAAATATATTTAATAGGCAACTATCAAATTATTAAATAATAATAATAATAATAATAATAATAAACAAAAATGCAAAGAGGAAATAATAATAATTTTGTAAATCATAAATACAAAATAATATAGTTAAATGGGAAAAACTAAATATAAACTTTAAAAGAAATAAGTTTTAAAAATACATATTTAATCAAAAATGCAATCCAAAAAAAAAGGTTATAGGATCGGTCAAAATTGGGTGTCAACAGCTAACACACATAAAAGACTGAAAAAATCGCCTAATTCCTGTAAATTGCCCCTTAAATGCCCAAAATTGACTCTGAAAATTGTGAGACTGTACGTACTACTCCTCCGACTCCCTACGGTGGGTTTCGTAAATGTTTCACAAATAAATTGTCTGAAATCCATGTCACCAAAATATTCATGGGCTAACACACACAAAAAATTGAGAAAATCATCTAATTTCTGTAAATTACCCCCAAAATGCCCAAAATTGACTCCAAAAATAGTGAGACTGTAAGTACGGCTTCCCCAACTCCCTACGGAGGGTTCCATAAAGGTTTGGCAAATAAATCATCCGGAAGCCATATCAACAAAATACTCATGGGCTAATACTAAAAAAATGAGAAAATCGCCTAATTCCGGTAATTTCCTCCTAAATGCCCAAAATGGACTTCCAAAATGGTGAGAGACTGTACGTACTTCTCCCCTAACTCTCTACGGAGAGTTCCGTAAAGGTTTCACAAATAAATCAACTGGAAGCTATATCACCAAAGTATTCATGGGATAACACACATAAAAAACTATGAAAATCTCCTAATTTTTGTAAATTGTCCCCTAAATGCCCAAAATGGACTCCGAAATTGGTAAGACACTACGTACTACTCCCCCAACTCCCTACAGAGGGTTCCATAAAGTTTACTCAAAGAAATCATCTGTAAGCCATATCACCAAAATATTCTTGGGCTAACACATATGAAAAACTGAGAAAATCGCCTAATTCTTTTAAATTACCCCCTAAATACCCAAAATGAACTTTGAAAATGGTAAGATTGTACATACTTCTCCCTCAACTCCCTACAGAGGGTTTTGTAAATGTTTCGCAAAGAAATCATCCGAAAGTAATATCACCAAAATATGTATTGGCTAACACACATAATAAAACTGAGAAAATTACCTAATTACTGTAAATTGCCCCTAAATGGCCAAAATAGCCTCTAAAAATGGTGAGTTTGTATCTACTGCTCCCACATCTCCCTACGGAGGGTTCCATAAAGGTTTTACAAAGAAATAATCTAGAAGCCGTATCACCAAAATATTCATGGGCTAACACACAAAAAATTGAGAAAATCAACTAATTCCTATAGATTGGCCCTTAAATACCCAAAATGGACTCAAAAAATGGTGAGACTGTACGTACTTCTCCCTTAACTCCCTACGGATGGTTGCATAAAGGTTTCGCAAAGAAATTGTCTGGATGCCATATCACCAAAATATTCATGGGCTAACACACACAAAAAACTGAGAAAATCGCCTAATTCCTGTAAATTGCCCCTTTAAATTCCAAAAATGGACTCTGAAAATTATGAAACAGTACGTACTCCTCCCCAACTCCCTACGGAGGAATCCATAAAGGTTTCACCAATAAATCATCCAAAAGCCAAATCACCAAAATTTTTATGGGTTAACACACACAAAACCTTTGAAAATCACCTATTCTTATAAATTGGCCCCTAAATACCCAAAATTGACTACGAAATTGATGAGATTATCCGTACTGCTCCCCCAACTCCCTACGGAGGTTCCTATAAAGGTATTGCAAAGAAATAATCTTGAAGCCATATCGCCAAAATATTTATAGGCTTAATTCCTGTAAATTGCCCCTAAATGACCAAAATGGACTCTAAAAATGGTGATACTATACGTACTGCTCCCCCAACTCCCTATGGAGGGTTCCATAAAGGTTTCACAAAGATATCGTCTGGAGCCATATCACCAAAATATTCATGGGCTAACACACATGAAAAATTGAAAAATCACCTAATTCCTATAAATTGCCCCCTAAATACCCAAAATGGACTCTGAAAATGGTGTGCCTGTACGTACTGCTCCCTACGGAGGGTTTCATAAAGTTTCACAAAGAAATCGTCCGGAAGCCACATCACCAAAATATTCATGGACTTTACACACAAAAAACTGAGAAAATTTCTGAATTCCTGTAAATTAGCCCCTAAATTCCCAAAATTGACTCGGACAATGATGAGACTGTACGTACTGCTCCCCGAACTCCCTATGGACTGTTCCATAAAGGTTTAGCAAAGAAATTGTGTGGTAGCCATATAACCAAAATATTCATTGGCTAACACACACAATAAACAAAGAAAATAGCTTAATTCTTGTAAATTGCCCCCTAAATGCCCAAAATGGACTCTGAAAATGGTGAGACAATACATACTAGACCCCCAACTCCATACGGAGGGTTTCGAAAAGGTTTTGCAAAGAAATCATATGGAAGCCATATTACCAAAATATTCATTGACTAACATACACAAAAAATGAAGAAATCGCCTAATTCATGTCAAATGCCTCCTAAATACCAAAATAGACTTTGAAATTGGTAAAACTGTAAGTACTGCTCCAACTCCCTACTGAGGGTTCCATAAAGATTTTGCAAATAAATCATCTGGAAGCCGTATCACCAAAACATTCATAGGCTAACACAAATACGAAAATTGAGAAAATTGCCTAATTCCTGTAAATTGGCCCCTAAATATCTAAAATGGACTTTGAAAATTGTGAGAAAGTACGTATTGCTCCCCCAACTCCCTACGGAGAGTTCCATAAAGGATTCTCAAAGAAATCATTCGAAAACAATATCACCAAAATATTCATGGGCTAACATACACAAAACCTTAGTAAATCACCTAATTCTTGTGAATTGGCCCTTAAATACCAAAAATGGACTCCGAAATTGGTGAGACTATGCGTACTACTCCCCCAAATCTGTGCAGAGTGTTCTATAAATGTTTCACAAAGAAATCTTCTAGAAGCCATATAACCGAAATATTTTTGGGCTAACACACACAAAAAACTGAGGAAATGGCATAATTCTTGTAAATTGCCCCTAAATGCCCAAAATAGATTCTGAAAATGGTTATACTGTACGTACTGCTTCTCAAATTCCCTACAAAGGGTTCTATAAAGGTTTCACAAAGAAATCGTCGCAAAACCATATCACCAAAATATTCATGGGCTAACACACATGAAAAATTTAGAAAATCACCTAATTATTGTAAATTGCCCCCTAAATACCCAAAATGGACTCCGTAAATGGTGTTACCGCACGTACTGCTCCCCTAACTCTCTACGGAAGGTTCCATAGAGGTTTCACAAAGAAATCATTCGGAAGCCATATCACCAAAATATTCATGGACTAACACACACAAAAAACTAAGAAAATCGCCTAATTCCTATATATTGGCCCCTAAATACCCAAAATAGACTCTGAAAGTGGTGAGACTATACGTAGTTCTGCCCCAACTCCCTACGGAGGGTTCCATAAATATTTTGCAAAGAAATCGTCTTGAAGTCATATCACCAAAATATTCATGGGCTAACACACAAAAAAGCTGAGATAATCGCATAATTCAGTGAATTGTCCCCTAAATGCCAAAAATGAACTCTGAAAATGGTGAGACAATACATACTGCTCCCCTAACTCCCTACGGAGGGTTCCGTAAATGTTTCGCAAAGAAATCGTTCGGAAGCCATATCTCCAAAATATTAATGGGCTAACACACACACAAAACTAAGAAAATAGCCTAATTATTGTAATTTGACCTTAAATACCCAAAATGGACTCCAAAATTGGTGAGACTATATGTACTACTCCCCCAAGTCCTTACGGAGGGTTCCATAAGGTTTCGCAAAGAAATCGTCTGAAAGTCATATCACCAAAATATTCATGGGCTAGCACACACAAAAAACTCAGAAAATCTCCTAATTCCAATAAATTGCCTCCTAAATGCCCAAAATGGACTCCAAAAATGGTGAAACTATAGGTACTGCTCCCCCAACTCTCTATGAAATATTCCATAAAGGTTTCACAAAGAAATTGTTCGGAAGCCATATCACTAAAATATTCATGGGCTAACAAATACAAAAACTGAAAAAATCACCTAATTCATGTAAAATACCTCCTAAATGCCCAAAATGAAATATGAAAATTGTGAGACTATACGCACTGCTCCCCAACTCCCTACAGAGGGTTCCTTAAAGATTTTACAAATAAACCGTCTGGAAGTCGTATTTCCAAAATATTCATAAGCTAACACATACGAAAAATTGAGAAATTGCCAAATTCCTATAAATTGGCCCGTAAATACCCAAGAAGGACTCCGAAAATGGTGAGACTGTACATACTGCACCCCTATCTCCCTACGGAGCGTTCCATAAAGGTTTCGCTAAGAAATCGTCTAGAAGCCATATCATAAAAATATTCATGGGTTGACACACAAAAAATTATGAAAATCACTTAATTCCTTTAAATTGGCCCCTAAATACCAAAAATGGTGAGACTGTATGTACTGCTCCCCAACTCCCTACGGAGAATTCCATAAAGGTTTCATAAAGAAATCGTCTGGAAAGTCATTTCACCAAAATATTCATAGGCTAACATACACGAAAAATTGAGAAAATCGCATGATTATTGTAAATTGCCCCATAAATATCAAAAATGTACTCCAAAAATAGCGAGACTGTACATACTGCTCCCCCAACTCCCTATGGGGTTCCATAACGATTTATCACCAAAATATTCATGCGCTAACACATACAAAAAAAATTAAAAAATTGGCTAATTCCGCTAAATTGCCCCCTAAATGCCTAAATAAACTCTGAAAATTGTGAGACTATATGTACTGCTCCCATAACTCCCTATGGAGAGTTCCGTAAAGGTTTCGCAAAGAAATTATCTAGAAGCCATATGACCAAAATATTCATGGGCTAACACACACAAAAAACTCATAAAATCGCCTAATTTATGCAAATTGTCCCCTAAATACCCAAAATAGACTCTAAAATGATGAGATTGTACGTACTGCTCCTCCAACTCCCTAAGGAGGGTTCAGTAAAAGTTTTGGAAAGAAATCTTCCGGAAGCCATATCACCGAAATATTCATGGTCTATCACACACAAAAAATTGAGAAAATCGCCTCATTCTTGTAAATTGCCCCTAAATGTCCAAAATGGACTCTGAATATGGTGTGACTGTACGTACTACTCCCCTAACTCTCAACAGAGAGTTCCATAAAGATTTCACAAAGAAATCGTCATGAAGCTATATCATGAAATATTCAAGGACTAACACACACGAAAAAATTGAGAAATTACCTAATTCCTGTAAATTACCCACTAAATACCCAAAATGGACTCCAAAAATGGTGAGATTGTACGTACTGCTCCCCCAACTCCCTACGAAGGGTTCCATAAAGGTTTCGCAAAGTAATCGTTTGAAAGTCATATCACCAAAATATTCAAGGGCTAGCGCACACAAAAAAACTAAAAAAAATCACCTAATTCCTCTAAATTGACCCCTAAATTACCAAAAAGGATTCTGAAAATGGTGAGACAGTACGTTCTGCTTCCCCAACTCCCTAGGGAGGGTTCCATAAAGATTTCACAAAGAAAACATTTGGAAGCCGTATCACCAAAATATTCATAGGCTAACACACATGAAAAATTTAGAAAATTGTCTAATTCCTATAAATTGGCCCCTAAATACCATAGTTGGACTCTAAAAATGGTGATATTGTACGTACTTCTCCCCCAACTCCCTACGGAGGGTTCTGTAAAGGTTTCACAAAGAAATCATCCAGAAGCATTATCATCAAAATATTCATAGGCTAACATATACGTAAAATTTTGAAAATTGCCTAATTCCTGTAAATTAGCCCCTAAATACCCAAAATGGGCTCTAAAAATGGTGATATTGTACGTATTTCTCCCCCAACACTCTACGGAAGGTTCCATAATGGTTTCACAATGAAATCGTCCGGAAGTCATATCACCAAAATATTCATGGGCTAACACACAAAAAAATAGAGAAATTACCTAATTCCTGTAAATTGCCTACTCAATACTCAAAATGAGATCTGAAAATGGTGAGAATGTACGTACTGCACCACCAACTCTGTACGGAGGGTTCCATAAAGGTTTTACAAATAAATCATCCGGAAGTCATATCATCAAAATATTAATAGGCTAACACACACGAAAAATTGAGAAAATCTTCTAATTCCTTTAAATTGCCCCCATTATATCCAAAATGAATACTATAAATGGTGAGACTGTGAGTACTGCTCCCCCAACTCCCTATGGAGGGTTTAGTAAATGTTTCACAAAGAAATCGTCTAGAAGACATATCACAAAAATATTCATGGGCTAACACACACAAAAATTGAGAAAATCACCTAATTCCTGTAAATTACATCCTAAATGCCTAAAATGGACTCTGAAAATGATGAGACTGTATGTACTACTCCTTTAACTCATTACAGAGGGTTCCATAAAGGTTTTACAAAGAAATCATCCGAAAGCCATATCACCAAAATATTTTTGGGCGTTACGCACAAAAAATTGAGAAAATTACCTTATTCCTATAAATTCCTCCTTAAATGCCCAAAATGGACTCTGAAAATATTGAGACTCGACTTACTGCTCCCTCAACTCCCTACGGATAATTCCATAATGGTTTCACAAAGAAATTGTTCGGAAGCCATATCACCAAAATATTCATGGGCTAACAAATCAAAACAATTGAGAAAATCACATAATTCCTGTAAATTGCCCCTTAAATACCCAAAATAGACTCTGAAAATAGTGAGACTGTACGTGCTGCTCCCCAAACTCCCTACAGAGGGTTCCATAAAGGTTTCGCAAAAACATCGTCCAGAAGACATCTCACCAAAATATTCATGGGCTAACACACATAAAAAACTTAGAAAATAACCTAATTCCTGTAAATTGGCCTCTAAATACCCAAAATAGACTCAGAAAATGGTGGGACTGTACATATTGCTCCCCCAACTCCCTACGGAGGGTTCCATAAAGGTTTCGCAAAGAAATCATCTGGAAGCCATATGACCAAAACTTTCATGGGCTAACACACACGAAAAATTGAGAAAATAGTCTAATTCATGTAAATTGCCCCCTAAATGCTCAAAATGGACTCCGAAAATGGTGAGACTGTACGTACTGCTCCTCCAACTTCCTATGGAGGGTTCCATAAAGGTTTCACAAAGAAATCTTCTGGAAGTCGTATCACCAAAATATTCATAGGCTAACACACACGAAAAATTAAGAAAATTACCTAGTTCCTGTAAATTGTCCCCTAAATATCCAAAATGGACTCTAAAAATGGTGATATTGTGCGTATTTCTCCTTCAACTCCCTACGGAGGGTTCCGTAATGGTTTCACAAAGAAATTGTTCGGAATCCATATCACCAAAATATTTATGAGCTAACACACAAGAAAAACTGAGAAAATCGCCTAATTCCTTTAAATTGCCCCCTAAATGTCCAAAATGGACTCTGAAAATGGTAAGACTATACGTAGTGCTCATCCAACTGTCTAAGGAGGGTTCCATAAAGATATTACCAAGAAATCATCTGGAAGCCATATCACCAAAATATTCATAGGCTAACACACACAAAAAACTAAGAAAATCACCTAATTCCTGTAAATTGGCCCATAAATGCCAAAAATGGACTATGAAAATGGTGAGACTGTACGTACTTCTCCCCCAACTCCCTATGGAGGGTTCTATAAATATTTCACAAAGAAATCATTTGGAAGTCATATCTCCAAAATATTCATAGGCTAACACACGCGAAAAATTGAGAAAATTGTCTAATTCCTGTAGATTGGCCCCTAAATATCTAAAATGGACTCTAAAAATGGTTATACTTTACGCACTTCTCCCCCAACTCCCTATGGAGGGCTCTGTAAAGTTTTCGCAAAGAAATCGTCCAGAAGTCATATCACCAAAATATTTGTGGGCTAACACACACAAAAAATTGAGAAAATTGCCTAATTCCTGTAAATTTCCCCCTAAATGCCCAAAATGGACTCTGAAAATAGTGACACTGTACGTACTGCTCCCCCAACTCCCTACGGAGGATTCTATAAAGGTTTCACAAAGAAACGTCTGGAAGCCATATCACAAAAATATTCATGGGCTAACACACATGAAAAATTGAGAAAATCACTTAATTCATGTAAATTGCCCCCTAAATACCAAAAATGGACTCCGAAAATAGTTAGACTGTACGTACTGCTCCCCCAACTCCCTACGAAGGGTTCCATAAAGGTTTTGCAAATAAATCGTCTGGAAGTCATATCACCAAAATATTCATGTGTTCACACACACAAAAAATTGAAAAAATCGTTTAATTCTTGTAAATTACCCCCTTAATACCCAAAATGGACTCCGATAATGATGATACTGTAGATACTGCTCTCCCAACTCCCTACGGAGGGTTCCATTAAGGTTTCGCAAAGAAATCGTTTGGAAGCCATATCACCAAAATATTCATGGGCTAACACACACAAAAAACTGAGAAAATCGTCTAATTCTTGTAAATTGCTTCCTAAATGCCCAAAATGGACTCTGAAAATGGTGAGACTGTATGTAATGCTCCCTCAACTCCCTACGGAGGGTTCCATAAAGGTTTCACAAAGAAATCATCCAGAAGTCATATCACCAAAATATTCATGTGCTAACACACACGAAAAGTTGAAAAAATAGCCTAATTCCTGTAAATTGCCCCCTAAATGCCAAAATGAACTCTGAAAATGGTGATACTATACGTACTGCTCCCCCAACTCCCTAAGGAGGGTTCCATAAAGGTTTCGCAAAGAAATTGTCCGGAAGCCATATCACCAAAATATTCATGGGCTAACATGTCCTTTAACTTGGCCTCATTTCACATTTGTCTTCTAAGTTTGGGTGTGCACAAATACGCAATTCAACTTGTATAAAGTTGAACAAGTAGACACATGAGTCCTACGTTGCTTAATACATGTAGGACACTACATAGTATACAAATTGCCATGTAGGATGCCAGGTAGGGACACGTGTGTCTATTCGCTTAATTTTATACAAGTTTAAGTGTCTACTTGTGCAAACCCAAATTTGGAGGGCATAAATGTGAGTTGAGGCCAAGTTAAAAGGCATATTTATGTATTATGCCAAAAATGTTTGTCGTAAAGATTTATTGTAATTATATTATAAGTAATTTAATTTTGCAACTAATTCTTACACTACTATTACACAAATATCAAAAAAAAATTATTTTTGCAACACGATGTGAGTATCTTTAACCAAGCATTCAAGAAAAAGCATATTCATCACTCAGAATGTCAAATGAACGAATTGAATTAAATTTGAACAGACTGAAGTTAGTTAAATTAATAACTAAGTAGGCTATTAATCAGTCCTAACTTGGATGGCCGATCATTTTTTTAATGTGCAAATTTGGCTCCCCTATTCATCACTATGGCACTCCAAACAGAGAAAAAAATGTATATTTTTAAAAAAATGGAAAATATGCCTCATTAAAAATATGATGAATACATTTGTGTGTCAAAGGGAGTATGTTGAAGACTATAGATAATATGGCTAAATAAATAAAGATTGCCATGTGATTGTGACAACTCACTTTCTGTATTTATCTCATTTGGGAATTCAAATAAAATAAATGAAACTGTGATTTTCCCATAATTGAATAATTAACATCTCCTATCAGTATAGATATCGAATAATTTTATAAATAACGGTTTAAGCAAATGAAACGGAGTGATTCCTTTGGCCAAGAAACCATAACACATCTTCCTTTGGCCAAGAAACCATACCACATCATTGAGTATCTGCACTCTCTCATCAGTACAAGTACTCGATAATTTTACGAAGGTTAAAGCAAATGAAACTATGTGATTACCTTATTCAAGAGATCTTAGCATATCATCGAGTATCTGTAATCTCTCATCAGTTCAAGGACTAGATGTTTCTTTTGCAAATATTTAAGCAAATGAAATTGTGTGATTTCCTTGAACAATAGATCATAGCATATCATTGAGTACCTAATACAATCTCTCATCAGTACAAGCACCAGATAACTTTACAGACAAAGGTTTAAACAAATAAATTTAAAAAGCATTGCCCCATGAAATAAATTATATTGTAACTTATAATAAGCTTTGTAGTCATAATATGCCAATCATCAACTAAAATGGTGCTCTATGACAACAAATCTTTTTGTTAAAACATGTCCTAATATTCAAGAAAATAAAAACCCCCAAAAAAGAAAGATAAAATAAAACAAAACAACAAGCCACTAGTAGGTACATAGGAAATGCCGACCACTACATAAGCCACTAGTAGCTGAGAGAAAATGAGCAACGTCTCATATAGGTTGGGTAGAGATTAACTAAAGAAGTAAGCTTCTATTATTTTTGAACTACATATGAACATGTTGCCATGTCCGGTTTGCATCTTTGAGACGTTCAAGCTTTCTTTAATGCCATCGATCTAGCACGTAGATTTAAGAAAATCCCCCTACAAATCGAAAATGAGAAAGGATATATCAATGATACTGTGAAATCATTGAAGTGGGAATGAAGTTGAACATATCGGAACCAGTAACAAGTATAGGTAAATGTAGCATACCAGCCACAAGCCACAATGCTGTGAAAGATGACTCGGAACTGAAGTGGCACATACTGGTGATTAATCCATCCCACGACGGGCCAAAACTGTGTAGTTTTGAATGATAAATACAGTTAGAATTCACTATAGAACAGAAAAAATCAGTTTTGAACTCGAAAGAGGGGGGGATTTGACAAACCGTCCAAGACGTATACTGCACTTTTGGATATTCCCTCTTAATATTAGACTTCACCTGGATCCAGGGTCTACCTGTACATAATAAAGATTCCATTAGCACAAAGATTTGTTGTGTGTACATATGATTATACTTTCTTTTTTTTATGACACAGGTGTTCAGGAAAGCTTGCCCACACCTCGACTATTTCCACGCACACCTGCTACCTCCTACTAACAGATCTTGATTTGGCATTTCAATTATATTGATTTCCCCACCATAACTGAATGATTTTTGTTGAAAAATATATGAAATTTACCAAATAGCTTTTGTTTCCTGTTTCCTTCATTTTGAATGTGACAAATATTTGTTGCAGTATTAATTTTTCGTAACCTAGTAAAATTTCAATTTGATTACTTAATGACATCCACAAATCCCGGAGATTCAAATCCACGAATGTTTCATGCAGTCTGAGTTTGTAATTTAGGTTCCAATTTTCATAAATTTCAATCTATGTATTCATGTGCTTAGTTGCAAGAGCATCATCTAATCTGTGAAATAGCTAAGCTGCAAAGATGAGTTGTAGCTTGGCATAGAACTTACTTTCAATAACTAACCCATAGTAAATCATGAAAAGCAAGTTATTCCAAGGCGAAGACGTCACTTGTTCCAGAACCACCTGAAACAATAACAATGCCACTCGAAATATCAAAATGAACAACTAATCTAGAGTTCGTTTAGAGTTTTCTCCAACTGGGAATACAGTTTGACCAAATGGTAATATATAGCGACGGACTTCTATCATTATTGATCAATGCTGAAAATAATCTTTTAACTGAAAAGAAGAAGAGTGAAGTGTTATGTGACACAAAAGGATGTTATGAGAGCCAATAAGTACAAGATTACCTTTTTTGCAACAGTTGTTGGGTCTTTTTTCCCCTTGAAAAGTTTGTCCAGCAATAAGTGAAGAAAATGCCCAAATGGTCCAAGATAGGCAAAGCCAAAAAGCTGTATGTAGTTATGTTAAAAGCCAATAACAATCCCAGATAACAACTTATATGTGTGACCCGAAAGAACATACAAAGGATACACGATTCAGATAATAAGTGTCATACAAAAATGAATTTTGAAATGGAAGTAAACCTGACATAGCACTACAACTGGACTAAGCCTCAGGGGTTAAAATCCTAACATATACTCTAAGATGTCGCGACAGTGTTGTATCCATCAAAGATATATAGTTTTTGGAGGATCAACACACACCCGGCAGAATTTTTGAAGACTCCGAGCAACATAGCTAATAAGTGATTACGTTCCAGGGTCTAGATATAAGATCCCAACATAGTTAAAGTGTGGCGAAGGAAGTTTTCCAGCTCTTACAATCCCATTTTGCCGAGATATACTAGAAGGTTTCTGTTTAGTAAAAAAATTTCAGACAGTCTACAGAAAATTTGAGTAAATTATGAGATGACAATCGATGACAGTCCTATTAGTATATAGATTGAATGGATGTCTTTGTAGAGAATCATATGATTGATGGTTTATACTTCTTGTAGACGAGGTTTTCCCCCACAAATACAAACAAGGAAATGCTATATCAAAATGAGCTTGGATGAGAATACCGTGGGCTAGACTAAAGGTAAACAGCACACTAAGAAGGAATTGTTTGCTTAGTCCGACTTTACTTCATGATGTCTTTAGACAATACAACATAAGGGACTAGGACAGTGCTCTACAGAATCAGGTTAATCATAATCAAATTAATCAGAATACCAAGAACTCCAAAAATACACTACTTTTGGATGATCCGACACGCACCCATCAACATCATTGAAGAGTCCGAGCAACATCGTATAAGAAGATTATGGCGCAATGAAGTTGATAAAGTCGAGCAGATTTCTCAAAGCCAGCTACGCTTCACAGTATAAACACAAAAAGGAAAGGGAAATACGGAAGGAATTCAAACAGTTACCACTTTCAGAAGAAGGCGTCTCATTTGGAGTCTCTTAATGCCAGTAATCTTCTGAGCCACTATATCACTGATCGCCGACAAAACTGCAGCTGTTATCGCCTGCAATTATAAATTGCAAAATTTAGAAACTAAAAAAATAAAATCACAATACCAATCAAGCTAAAAGGCTTTAAACACAACCCGAACCATCAACTCGATCAACTACGTCTCAAGATCAAACTAATTAATTAATTCAACTATATAATTCTTCTACGTTCATTCTATTCAATTCAAGTTCATTAATATCCCCACACACAGATGGAGATGTGATAAACCTCTTTACTCACTACGCACTAATCCCTCCGTTTCATTTTGTTTGACTTACTGTCCTTTATAGTCCGTATCATTCCATTACAGTTCGTTTCAAAAAGAATGCTTCTTTCCTTTTTCTGACAACTCTTTAATTTCAACTTTCCACGTTACATGTTTGACACCACAAAATTAAAGGACATTTTTATACATTTTACATATCTTTAGTTTAAGATCAAAAAATTCAAAAGTTTTCTTTACTTTCTTAAACTCCATGTTAAGTCAAAACCAGACAAACAAATTAAAATGGATGTAGTATATTTATAAGCTAGTCATTGGTTTGCAACCCAAAAGTTCTTTCTTTAACCAAACTTAAAATCAACTATGTTTGCAAAAAAACTCATAGAGAACGGAGCTAAATTTTCCACCTATTAAAATAAGGAAAAAAAAGTAGAGTGAAAAGTCAAACTCAGGCCTAAAGTATTCTGATTTTTTCGAATTTCATATCTGAACTATCACTAACTATTAAAAAGCATTCTAATTTTTTCGAGTTTTATACCTGAACTATCACCAACTATTAAAAAGTATTCTAACTTTTCCGAGTTTCATACCTGACCTATCACCAACTATTAAAAAGTATTCTAATTTTTTTGAGTTTCATACCTGAACTATCACTAACTGTTGAAAAGTATTCTAATTTTTTCAAGTTTCATACTTGAACTATCACCAACTATTGAAAAGTATTCTAATTTTTTCGAATTTCATACCTGAACTATCACCAACTATTAAAACACACCTCAACAACTAATTGATCCCTTTTTCCTACCTCAAAGATGGTGATATTTCAAGTAGGAAAAAAAGTGAACAACTCACCATCCCTTTTTCCTACCTCAAAGATGGTGATATTTCAAGTAGGAAAAAAAGTGAACAACTCACCGTAGGTGTATTTTGATAAATAGTTGGTGATAGTTCATGTGATAGTAGTTCAAGTACGAAACTCGAAAAATCAACATGAGATCTCAGTTCTTAAATTGTAACACCCACATCATAAATTGAACTTAACAGCTCAAAATAATCAAAACCCACTTCACAAATTAGACAAAATTGAAGCATAGAAAGAAAGAATTAGTCAAAAAATCAAGAAAGTGAGAAAAAGGTGAAACCTTTGTTCTTAAAGGGTGTTGTTGAAGTTGTATCAAGTAATTCTGCAACCCCTTTTTAGCTATTGACCCCATTCTTCTTCTTTTTTGCTCTTCTTCTTCAGTTCATCAACTATGAAAAAAGAAGAAAAAAATGATCTTTTTTGCTCGACTCTTCTTTAAAATGATGAAATTTCAGTGTTCTGCTGTTTGTTTTTCAGCTAAATATCTACCCTTTATTAGCATGATGGACCCATTTAGATTTCAATTTGAATTTAACAACCTCTTTTGTCCTCATATTTCTTTTTAAGACGCAATATATAACGTGTCTTCTAACTTAATCTCGATTAATATTTACACTTTGTTTGAATAGTTATTACGCATTATTTTTTAATGTATCGTACTATATTGCTTTAATGAATATAACATTTGGATGATTGCATCGTTCTCTGTTGTTATATAATGTCGCACGTCAGCTATTTGAATAACAAACTTACAAGAAAAATAAGATATGAGCTAGAGCTAATATGAAAAAATAGGATAAACAATAAAATATGATTATTAAATAAAACGTAAAGTCAAAATGAAAAGAAAATATTAAAGGTAACGATACGATCACGCTAAATTAGCCGTTACACAAAATGGGACTTTTCGTTGTTATCTTACAATGAATTTAAATGATACAATACAACAAAATTATATTTAAATAACAATCAAAACAAACATCGTATTTAAACTATAAAAAATTGATCTGTTTTTCTTTGACTCTTCTTATGAATGATAAAGTTCAGTCTTCTGCTGTTTGGTTTTCAGCTAAATATCTAGCAAGTGGGAAACATTTGGAGACCATGTTATTTCAATTTGGATTTAACAACCTTGTTTGTCCTGATAACTTTTTTATGGTACACGAATATTTATGCTCTTTAATTTTTTATGTATATAAATAAATATTTAAATTTGTATAAAATTTAATAAATAGACATATGTATCATATATGATATAATACATCACTTCGAGTGTATTTCACAAAATTGTCATATAGAACGTGTGTGTCTATTTGTTTAATTTTATGCGAATTTAAGTGTTTATTTGAGCACTTCTAAAGTTAGAGGGTATAAGGTTAGTTAAAGTCAAATTAAAAGGCATGTTTATATATATATGTAATTTTTTATTATTACTATAACAAAATAATGTTATAGAAAACATAAAATATAATATAACATGAAAGATCGATATTATAGAAGACATGATTATTATAATACAATGAATATTGTTATAGATGATGACGGTAGTAAGACAAGTACGGCGGTAATTATGATTTGTCAACTATGATAATATGTTAGGTATCATATTTATGAGATTATTTTTAACTCTTTTTATTTTCAATTTGTTTATTTGATTTTGAATTTATACAAAATTTTAAATATATAATGTGTCAAAAAGCATTTTAATATTGTCAAAACGTTAAAATTTAAAAAATTATCAAAAAATTATTTTTTTAACTACCAAAAAAGAAAATAAAATAAAGTATGGCATGCGGGACCCATTTGAACTATCTATTAAATTTTGATTAGGTAAAAAGAAAGAATATTCTATTTTGGAATTAATGATTGGGTAAATATTAGGGAATTTAAGAATATGCTTTTCCCTTATTGTCCTTTATGATTTGTAATGGAATTAATGGTTTTCAAGTATTCTAAAAATTTGTGATTGAGTTGAATGATTCAACATTGCTTTGAGTGTAGTTAAAGTATTACTTCCTCCATCTCAATTTCTTTGATGTTGTTTGATTTGATATGAAGTCTGATCTAAAAATGAAATAATTTTTAAAAAAAATGAAATAATTTTTTAAAAAAATTATGGTTTAAAATAAGTCATAGATGTTTGTATGAGTATAAATCCTTACATTAAGAGTAAAATGAACATTTCAAAATTAAATTACATCTGGGGCAACAATTGATTTTAACAGGTTCTAATGTTAAAAAAAAAATTATTAGTGACAAGGAGCTTATTGATGCATTGGGAAGTTCTAATGTCGAAAAGTTGATTTCTCTTACACCTATTAACACTAACAAACAATTACAAGTTGGTGGTAATAGTACTTTCTCCCCAAATCAGTTTGCTAACTTACAAGATGAGAAAGATGACGAAGAGGATTGGTTGGATCACTGTTTTGCGAATGCAGCTAGGGATGCAGATATTTCTCCTAGGCAACAACGCAATAGCAAAAAGTTGCATGGAAGAAAGAATAGTTGGGATGGCAAGGTGACTGGGGAGTTTGTTCCAATGCACCTACCGATGCGACTGGCAAAGCAGAATCATATGACAGTGTCAACAAATTCAACAAGATCCAATAATTTCAAGAAGAAGTGATGAACTATCAAGTGTTATTGGACATATTTGAAGAAGAAGACAAAAGGAAAATACTTCAAGTTACTTTAGATGGGCAATCAGTTCTTCTTAATTCATGCATCTTTAAGAGGAAGTTTGAGGTCGATAACTCAACCTTCTTCTTGGTTGTTATTCTTTTGCACTATTTAAGCATCCTCATTTGTAATATCATCGTAGAGTGTATTACAAACTCTGTGGTGATCACAAAATACCTAGTTCTCTCTAGCTCTTATTTTCTTCATGCTTGTTAGTTAGTAGAGGTTTGTTACCTCATTAGGATTGGTAAGGTAAGACCTAGCCCTCCTTACTTGTACTTATCCCTATTGAGATTTTTTATTTCTAATAAAAGTCCTCTAGACACTCTGTCTAGCGGTAAATTTGCCAAAGAAAAAAAAAAGAGAAGGTCATTTTTAAGGGCCCAGATTAAAAGTAGCTAACAATTACTACAAAATATCAAAGTGTTCGGATAGAAGTGGTTGAAATTGATAATGAGTAGCTTGTGTGTTTTGATAAAAATATGTTAGATACGTTATCTTTTGTTTAAATCATTGAAATTTCTTAAAATATATAATGCAGAGGTGAATTTGAATTTGAAGGTGGTGGGAGCACTACTATAGTACTATACATTTGCAACGTAAACATTTTTTTTTTTGTTTGTTTTAACCATTCGGTATTCAGTATCCACGAATGATCGATTAATTTAGATTTGCACGACGTAGAATTCACTAAAGAAAAAATACTTTGTACTATCAATTTTTTTCATTCTTAAGACTCAAACTCAAAAATCTAATAAAAGGCGAAAATTTCTCATCCCATCCTATTTGTCAAAAATTAGTGAATTTCTAGTATTGGTCATGACTACCATGATGAGCAATATAATGCATAGAAATGTTTTTTATGTTTAACATGAAAATCGTAATAGACATAAATTTAATAAGGAGCCGTTCGATTCATGCACAATATATTACTAGTATCATAATTTGTATAGAAATGAACCCCTTTGGCTACGGAAAATAATACTGTTGAATTTGCTCAACTTATTTATACATATCTTGAATCTCTTTATCAAATCTTGACTTCGTCACTATATAAAAGAGTTGGAATTAACACTAATGACGTCCAAGCGCTCCATCATTTACTTCAACTTTTCCACTACCAATTAACACACTTTCATCATTAGCATTGCCATTTCCAAAATTAGTACCAAAACTTGATTCAACATGACCAAAACTTAAGCCAAATGGTCTAGGGAGTGGATAATATGGATAGATTGGTTCATCAATTAATTTTTCTTCAATTTTAATGCTTCTAGCATTTGTGGATACAACAACAAGTGTACTAGCAACAAGTAGGAGGAAAAATAACTTTGTTGCCATTTTTTATGAGTTGAAATAAGACAAAAATTAGTGTTTTGGAGTGTGAGAATTTTGTTTTGGGATTTGAAATTATATATAGATGTTGAGAATTATAATTATGTTGAATGTTAGGAAGATGCTAAGTTCTTGATCATGCATTGCATGTTATCAACTATATAATTCCTACTATAAGTCCTTAATTTCCAAGATTACTCTCAACTTCATGATCAACCTAATTCTATTTTACAAAAATTAATTATTATATTAATTTGATGTTCAATTCTTCTTCTTCTTCCAATTTCATTTTTTCGGGTTATTAATAAAGATTAAAATAAACAGAAAATGGTCAAATATCCTTAAACTATTAGAAATGGAGCACTTAGTCCTCCGTTATCTTTTGAGGTATCAGAAGTACCAAAAGTACCTTCACCGTCTAAAAATTGGACTACACTTGACACTTGTCCATCCTCACTAAGACACTAACAAGATATCAATGGTGTCCATGCTAGCTTGCGCGGATAATTTTGATACCAAAAGATAACCAAGGATACAAGTGCTCCATTTCCGATAGTTCAAAAGTATATTTTGTCCATTTTCAAGGAGGGGATGTCAAAGCCTCAAAGGCAGGGCTAGTGACCAAAGTAAAGTCATATCGAGGTAGCCTAAGCCAACAAATATTCATGAAGTAAATTGTTCAACCAAGACTTTGCATATTCAAGAAGCAACCAAAATAAGCCCCTTCATATTGATTTCAAAAAATTGAGTCCCTAGAAATCAAGCTCCGACTAAAGATGGACAGGGGCGGCGCTAGGTGGGGGTTCGTACAAACCCAGTAGCTTTTCCGTACACCCTATATTTGTGCTAAAAAATTAAGTAATAACTTGTGAACCCCTAACAAAACTAATTGACAACTCAATGGTAAGGAAATTTAGAACCCCCAAACTCCTAATACTGGCTCCGCCTATGAAGATGGATATATAAAAAAGACAAGTTAAAAAGGAAAAAAGAAGGGACAGGACACTAAGAGGACAGTATACTTTACTACCTAAACTTCCATACAACCACAAGACCATTTTTTTCTTGATAACCCCGTTGTGTCCATGTCAGCTTGCGCGCAACTTTTGTATTGCGGAATAGCTTCTCATCAAGATAGGTAAAAACATTATATGTCTTTCACCTGAGGGCATTCACAAAAGCTAGCAAGGAGTCTACATCCCTCTTCTCCGACGGGTACTTAATGGGCTGTGAAGAATGTCTAGGGAAGAAGAGTATTGTAGGGAAGCTACCAAGCTGCAATTCTTTTTGTGCAAATGCTTTCTGCTCACCATCTCCCCTGAATTTCGCTACTTTCACACCCGAACTTGCCAACTTCTCAGCCAATTCGACGTAGGATCCTTCCATTGCCTGTACAAAATCAGAAAAGACAATTAATATGATCCCCTAATACCATCCGGCTGTAGAAGAAGAGGCGAATGCAACAGCCTATATTCAATGGCTCAACTGAATCCAGTATTTTCGAAACATGGCATATTAAATTCTAAAACAATAATGTCAAAAGTACATTATGCTCGGTGCTAAGAACCTTAAAGGTTGAACTAATCAAATTCAAATCTTGGATCAGCCTCGGTGGAGAAAGAAAAAGTTGTTGATGAGAAGATAAATTACCTGGCAAAACCGGCACCAAGGTGCATAAAGAACAACAATCCAAGGCTCTCTACGATTTTCCAACTTCAATAGGTTCTCAATTCCAGGCCTACTCAAGCTTACAATGTTGTTGGTGTCGAAAATATCAGCAACAGCAGCACTACCATTTGCATGGACAGCGCCATTTCCATTACCGTTCATGTTATCGTCCTTGATGTTGCCCTTATGTAAGCCACACTCCTTGGCCTTGGAATCCTCCCACCACCACCTTCCTTCTCGCTCGTGTTGACCAGGTAGGACAGCCCGTGTGCAAGGTTCACATCCGATGGAAACATAACCTTGTGAATGCAAAGAGTTCACTGGAACATTCATGGCTCGCAAGAAATTCCAAATATCATTGCCATCCACATTGGCAACAGGATTCCACTTCACCAAGCTGCCTACTCCACCATCTAAACCCTCGAAAGAAGGGTCTACCTGAACAATGGGAATTTCAGATCGCGTACCAGGGGACTGATCTTTACGTTGCCCTGTGATCCAGGCACGTAAACCTTTGAGGGCTCTCCTCAAGGGCCTAACTTTCCTTATGCGGCAGCATTCTTGGTGGCCATCTTCATAGAAAGAGTAGAGGCCCTTGTTCCTCACTAAAGCCTGAACTTCAACAGCATCAGGGAACATATATTCTATGCGAATCCCATAGTGCTTCTCCACTGCATCAAATAATTGGTAGGTTTCCGGATTCAACCTCCCAGTATCAAGGCTGAATACTCTAAATGGACGACCAGTTAAACGAGCATACTCTAACAAAGCAACATCTTCAGCACCACTGCAAAATAAGGATATCATTTAGGAGCTGTACCAAAGCGAGATAACCAATCTGGAAATTCATTTGAGAGAGACATCTAAAAGGAAACCAACATTTCTGATAAAACATGTAGAACAGCACATGTATCAGGATACTCAACATCCTAAATGACCAAAAAAACGAAATAGCATGATGACCCTCTAAAATCCTCATTGCATTTGCAGCACACAAAGCCTTAACTGATGATCGATTTGGTAAAATTAACAAATTGCAAAGCAACATAAGTAATCTTTAGTGAGAAACATATTAATGAAACTAGTTGGCAATGTTCATACACATTTAGGAGATATGATACTCCGCCTCGAGTAGTTCCTATGAAACAAAAATCAAACCAGTTTTTATGAACTAAAAAAACATGATCAAATTTTTTCATGCTACAATGCTTAAATTTCATTCTTTTCAAGCATGCATCACAGTCGAAGATATTCCTGAACCAATGCAATTCATCAATAAAAGCGCCCCGAAACATACAAATCTTATAGCAACTAAGAAATTATTGGGTAGTTATTCAGAACCAGACCATTTTTCTTCACCAAAATCTTGAAATTTGGAGTCTCCAAATTGTTATTTTCGGTATCAATACTAAACTTCTACTACTCACTCATTCTTCCATAGGTTTTTCTCATTCCTCATTTCCAATTATAAGTAGCTACTGCTTCTCTTTTACATTAGTTTCCCAAATTAAAGTTGTTTTACATATCTATAGGTATTCTATTTGACAATTATTTGGCCAAAGAACAACAACAACATACCCAGTATAGTCCCACAAGTGAGGTCTGGGGAGGGTAGAGTGTACGCGAACCTTACCCCTACCTTGACAGGCAGAGAGGTGGTTTCTAATAGACCCTCGTCTCAAGAAAAGCAAATAAACAACAATTATAGAGATATAAAGTAATAGTAAGAATGAGACATGCGGAAATAGTAAAATAATAAAAATACCGAAAATAATACTAGTATTACTAGCCGGAGAGACAAGACGCAAAACTATTTACTACTAGTATAGGCTAAATCAATTTGGATACAAAATAGTACAAGCATCTTCAGCATAAAAAAACAACACCAATGGGTAATCCAGTGCACAATGCATCCTGCGTTAGCAGGGTTCTGGAAAGGGACACACTCCTAATCCAAAAAATATACCTGAAAGCAATGGCAATTTCACTTCCAAATTTCTCAAGGGCCTTATCCATAATCTTCAAAGCAGAAGCATTCGTTAGCTCCTTTGCCAATTTCTCATAATCATCTGCCTCTGCTTTCTCTTCCACCTCTAAACCCCACAAAAAAATTACCAAAAATAAATCATTTCCATTACAAAAACCAGAAGTAAATCACACAAATTACTAAAAATCTAACTAACTCACCAGGAGCAACAACAGTTGCTGCTAATGGAACTAATGCCTTCATAGCCAAACTCGTCTGAGTAAAATTCACTGCTTTCAATGGAATTTGAGACCGATCCATTGGCTTAGTGATACCCATTTGTGAAACTGTAAAAAAAACTGCAAATTAGACCAAAAAACAAAACCCAGATGATAAATTCCTTTTATCTTTATCATATTTACACTTTTAAGTGTAAAAATTGAAACTTTAAGAACCCAAACAAAAAAAAACAAAGAAATAACAAACCCAGATGTTAAAATTCTCTGATCTTCATCAGATTAACACTTTTAAGTCTAAAAATTGAAAATTTGAGCACTACAACCAAAAAAAAAAAAAAACGAAACCCAGATGATAAAATAATCTGATCTTATGACATTAACACTTTTAAGTGTAAAAATTGAAAAACTGAGCACTATAACAAAAACAAACAAAGAAAAAACGAAACCCAGATGATAAAATTATCTGATCTTCATCACATGAACACTTTTAAGTATAAAAATTGAAATATGAGCACTACAACCAAAAAAAAAAAAAAAAAAGCGAAACCCCAGATGATAAATTCTCTGATCTTCATCACATTTACAGGAGTTAATATCTCAGATGGTCACTCAACTTTAAATAATTTACTCAGAAAATCACTCAACTTTGAGTTGTTCACTTAGAAAGTCACTCACCTTTGTTTTATAATTCAAAATTCACTCAATTATTAGTGTTCACTTAGAAAGTCACCAAACTATTGATATTTCACTTAGAAAGTCACTCAATTAATTTAATAATTTTTTCATTAAATTTTGTAAAAATACAAAAAAAAAAATTAAACTATTTTTAAAAAAAAAATGCTTAGTTTAATTATTTTATTGAATTTTGTGGTAATATAATTTTTGTTTTTACCTATTTTTTTAAAAAAATAATAAAGATTGCTACTGTGCTTTTTTTTTTAATTACTTCTTATTCTTATCAATTTCAACCTCTTTTTTTTGGATCATTTTTTAACATATTTAATTCTAGTTATATAGAACGGAAAAGGTTTTTTTTGTAGCACGTTTTTTAGAAAAATTATAATTAAATAATTGAAGTGGATCAATAAGATAATTAAAATAGATATCTTATTATTTCTTTAAAAAATAGTTTAAAATTTCAATAAAATTTAATGAAAAAATTATTTAAATTGATTGAGTGACTTTTTAACTGAAATATCAATAGTTGAATGATTTTCTAAGTGAAACACTAATAGTTGAGTGACTTTTGAGTTATAAAACAAAGTTGAGTGACTTTCTAAGTGAACAACTCAAAGTTGAGTGACTTTCTAAGTGAATTATTCAAAGTTGAGTGACCATATGAGATATTAACTCCATTTACAGCTTTAAGTATAAAAATTGAAAATTTGAGAACCAAAACAAAACCAAAAAAAAAAACGAAACCCAGATGAAAAAATTCTATAATCTTCATCACATTCACAAAATTAAATGCAAAAACTAAAAAATTGATAGAAAAAAGAGTAATGGGTAACCTTTAGGTTGTTGTTGTTCATATGAAGATGAAGAAGAAAGAGAGCCATGAATTACACTTGAAGAACTAAAAGCCAACGCCATTTTCTTAAATCTCAAACTACAAATCTTCAATACCAAATATTTTTTCCAAACAAAAACAGAGGATTTGCTTTCTGGGTTTTTGTTGAATTTGTAAAATTTTGCTTATTTTTTTTTAATTCTTTTTTTATTTGATTTATAGGAGAAAAAAATGTCACCTGAATAAGACGACAATACAGGTTCATTGAACCTGGACGTGTTTTTGGAATTTGATGTGTATGACGTGGCGTAATGTTATTGGACAGTCTTTTATTTGTAAATCAGTGCTTTCTTAATGTTAGCGAAACTGAAGGAACAAAAAGACAAAGAGGTTGTTTGCGTAATAAATAGGGGTCATTTACAATTTTGCCCCTATTTAATAGATAATTTTTTTTAATGAGATATAAATTTATATTTTTCTTTATAATATTTATTGAGTTGTGCTCATGACTTTAGTTTCTAAATACTTATATTTCATTAGATATAAATTTGATTATTAAAAGACAAAAATTATAGACTAATATATTGAAAGAACAAAACTACAGTATTATGTAATAATAGTAGTATTTTTTTTTATCTTCCTTAAACAATTTTGTCGTTTTGGCGATGCACTTGTCATAGAAATTAGGTTTAATACACTATTTATGACTAAGAATATAATATATGTATATATATCATTAAAATTTACTTTAATTTTTAGTTAGTGAAGTAGGCATATCTTTGAGATTTAAAATATGAATAATTTTATTTACTTTTATAACATATATATATATAGAGACATTGTATTACACCGCATGAAGTTACTAATCTATATATAATATAAAGGAGAAACATAGACAAGGTGATGTGGCACCCGCACCTCTCTATGGTCTCTATTGGCATTTATCTTTTTTTCTCCTTTTTTGGCCTTTTTTTTTATTAAATTAATAATTTTATTGTAAAAGTGAATTACTTAATTTATTATAAATAAATATTTTATTATTGGATGAACATTTACAACAAAAACTCTTCACATGCCAATTAATTATTCATAACTTACACCTCTCTAAATTCTATTTCTACTCTTAATTTTTACTTTTAATAATATTGATAACTCCCATGATTTTTCATATTTATAACATCCAAACTTTAATTTGTAAATTTATGATATCTTATGGTATTCCTCTATTTTACCTATATAAATTCATATTTAGTTTCATAAAGATTCACATCCAAAGGTATTCTTTCTCTTTTTCATCATATTGGTTTGTGAATACATTCCTCTATTCAACTTATATAAATTCATATTCAATTTCATGTAGATTCACATTCAAAATTATCCTTTCTCTTCTTCATCATATTGATTTGTGAATTAACTAACATGTAACAAAAGAGAAGTATATGAAGGTAATAAATATTTTGATTTTCAAGTTTTTCTTTTCATTTTTATGTACTTAGACACCTTCAATTCTCTAGACAAATTATATGATAAAGAATATCTTTGCAAAAAAGAACAATATGTCGGCACTATGTGATGTTCTCTTTAAAGGCCAGTTTGCGGTTGATACTAACTTTACAATCATATTATGTAGTTTGATTATAATATTTGTTAGATTTCAAGAGACTGTGATTATTTATTGTTAGTTCGTACAATTGAAAAGTAATTTGCAATTGTATAATTTAGATTTCTTTTTGTTTTAATATAATTTTTTTTTATTGATATGGTATTTTATTTATTCATAATGATGTTTTTTTTATTCAATTGGTAGCATATGATCAAGAGTTTAACATAAGGAGCAGAATATAGTGACGTATCTACTTGCAAAGGAAGATGTTAGAAGAAAACAAGTTTTGAAGCATAGTTAATTAAGGATTACTTTTGTTAGAATTATTTTTTACTTTGAATTGTATTAGTAACTTAGCTACTTTTACTAGAATTTTCTTAACTTTGATTTTGTATTAATAACTCAATTACATGTATTGACAATGCTACTCATTTGATCATCTACTATTCTATTTATATTTTGTTATGAAACACAAGTAATATAATGATCTCATTTCAATCAGAAGAATTATGATGAGGAGTAAAGCTAGATAAAAGATAAATGATGTGGAACCTTCTTGACCAAGGATTCTATTTTCTTTTCCTCATTTTCTTTGATAATTTTTTTCTATTTTGTTAATTGTTGTACAAAAACAAATGTGTTAATTACTACACCTTCATTTATCCATATTCTTTAATATAAAATTTTAGTTATGTTTATTTTCATTATCCCCGTGACTTTTAATGATCATAGCTCCTAAATTATATTGTAAATAGTCATGTTCATGATATCATTTAGTATCCCCCTCCCTTACTTATTTTCACCATTTATTTATATGTTTTATAAATAAAATCAATGCATAATTATTAATGTATTAATATCTAATAAATTATATATTCAAATTATTTATAATTCATATCTCTTTATATTACTTATAACTTTCACTCTTAAATATTATTCATAATATTTGTGTGTTTCATTATCATAATTCTTAAAAATATTTAATTAATGTTCTAAAAATCATAATAAACAAATATAATAACAAAGACACAACTTCAACATAATATAAAGACATAAAATTTCTATTTTATATATTGAAAAAACATGAAAAAATAATATCATGTCGTAGATGAAGATAAATATCATGTATTGTTTTATCTCACACTAACATAAATATAAATATTATATATTATGCTATTAAATAAAAATTTGCCAATTTATAGAATTATTATTTTTATATATATAAAAAAAAATTACTCTTTCTTATAGCCGCGCGAAGCGCGGACAATTTCACTAGTTAGGAACTACTAATACAACAACCTAATTAAGAGTGATAACAAAACTGAATTAATTATTTTAAAAAATATATATTTTCGAATTTAATGAGTAACTATTTTTTTTGGTAATTAACATAATTTTATTAATTACCAAAGCAAAACGATACAAATTCATAGCCCAGCCACAACTCAGCTGGCTATCATCAGATTCATTTCACTATAGACTACAATCTATACTAGAGTCATAATCTCACTTTAAAACTTGAATGTTTGAAGTGTTGGAGTGTTATCAGGCATGACTTTTACATTGCAAGTATAGGCTATCTCTCGGGCAAGACAATCAATATCACGGCTTCTCTTTTCAAACAATCGCAGATTTCTGAAGATTTTAGCACGCTTAGACTTCTCTTTCCCACCGTTGATGATCCAATCTAAGAATTGAATCCATGATTGAGATATGATATTAGGTTGGCCAATCTAGCATAGCAGTCTATTCCACACTTGAATTCCATATGGGCACATATATAGCAAATAGATTATCTCTATCTTCAGCACAAGTCATGCAAAGAACACAATTTGGATCAACATTCATTCCCCATTTATTAAGTCTGTCAGCAGTCATCATTCTTCAATGTAGATAAAGCCATAATGCAATTATAGCTTTAGTTCGCGCCTGATTATGAAGTATCAGTCATTTCCATCTCACCCTTTCAAAGTTCTCAAGTAGATGTAGATAGATAGTCTTAGTCAAACTTTATCCAGGTTGATTGTCAATGTGGAATTGCTCCAATATATCTTTCCAACCTCAATAATTTTTCTCACCATCCAACATGCTTGGCTAGGCACTACAACAGAAATCATATCTTAATTTTTGATGTAGTAGGCATGAATACATTTGATCTATAATTTGTCCTGCTTATTAGCCAGATCCTAATAAAGCTTGGCTATAGCAACTTGATTTTAGGTAAATTGAGGCCTCCAGCTGACTTGGGACAACATACCTTATTCCATGCTACTAATGCTTTTTTGGTGATTATGTTGGCTCCAGACCATATATAACTTCAACAATAAACTTCAATAGTATTGATCAGTACCTTAGCCGGTAGTAAGAATAACTGAGCCCAATATGCTTGGATACCAAATAAGATATTTTGTACCAATTGCACTCATCCTGCATAAGAAAGTTTCTTTGCAGTCCATGATGTTGTCCTCACAACTATTTTCTCAATCAGTGGTTGCCACTACAAAAATAGCTTCTTTGTTGGCAGAGGAATTCCTAGATATTTAAATAGAAGGTCCCATGGGTGTATCCTAAAGCTGGAGGATTCTATCTTTCTTAGATTGTACCCTACCCCCTAAATATACTGAGTTTTTATAATGACAGGTGAATTGCACAATTCAAAGGGCATCCGCTTGAAAGCAAATGCACTATATTTTCTTTAATATGTTTTTTTTAATTTGAATTATATTATATTTAATTTTATTTATATATCATGGTAATTACTAATTACCGTATTTATGTGCAAAAAGAAGGGTTGTGTTTTTTTTTTCCCTTTTTTTGAGATAATTAATAATTAATACAATTAATATATTTTCCTCTATCTTCAGTTTATATTTCTTACTGTATTTGAGTGTTTTTTAAAAAAAAATCACATTTAGGTTTAATTCCAGAAAGATAAGGATAGTTAAAACAAAATTTCATCATTCTTTCTCCAAAATATTTCTTCTTCTTACCTAATATCTCCAATAAAGTTGATATTTAATTCGTTACTCTCTATCGATGAATTAAAAAATTGAGTTTCATTTTAATTTACCCCTATATGATTATATTCAAATAGATAATCAATTTATGTGTATATTATAACAAATTAAGAGAATTTTAATCCTTGTCCTGTGGTATCCTTAATATTAACTAACTACTAATACTAGCCAAATTTATAATTTCAAAATATCATTGATAAAATTAGGTAAATAAATACACCTCTAACTAAAAATAAATTAAGCGGTATGTCAGGTCAAGTGATATGAAATAGAGGGAGTACTTTCTTCTTTTTAGTTTATTTGTCAAATTTTAATTTATACAAAATTTAAGAAATAACTTTTTTTAACTGGATATTTTATAAAATCAAAATGTTTTTTTAATATTTTAAATATTTCATGTGAAGAATTATTTAAAAAATGGTCAGAAAATGAAAAGAAACTTTCTTTTCAAAATGAATTAAAAAGAAAAAAATACATATATTAGAACGAATGGAATAGTAACTTTGAACATAGATAAATACAAGCTTTTCATTTTATTTATATGTCTTGAGTACAAAATTTTATGAAGTGGATGGGACATTTGAATTTTATAATTTTAAATTAAAAATATAATAATATATTACAATTTTAAAGACATAACATGAGATGTTAAAAGAACATATAAAATAGTAATTTTTTAAAAGAAAATAAATCAACTCAAAAAGTAGGACATATAAATTGAATGTAATTAATATTTCCTCTAGTCCATATTAAGTAAATTGTGTTTGACAGAATGCAATTCTAATTCTTGACAAAAGTTCTATCAAGAAATGTTTGTCGTTAACCTCTCAATTCAATGTATTTTGATATTTTTATTATTTTTAAGGAAGATAGTGATGACCTCAGAAAGAAGGTGAAAGCTGGGCTACTTAAAAAACTTATAATTGTCATTCTGATCAATTGAAAGAAGTCCACACGTATACAAAAGAGGTTTATTTTATTGAAAGAAGTCCACACGTATACAAAAAAGACTTATTTTATTGAAAGAAGTTGACAATTATAAGCTTTTTAAACAGGCAGCTTTCACATACTCTCTCAGATCATGACATTCTTCCTTGAAAACGAATAAATGTCAAAATATATTGAATTGAAGGTTTAACTACAAAAGCTTCTTATTTCTTACTCTCTTTTATTTCCTTTCTCTCCATTTAAGAACTTTTTATAGTGAAAGAAACCTCACGTTGATCGTGCAGCACACACTTTTGTTGTCCAAAAGACCTCACGTTGATCGCGTAGCACACACTTTTGTTGTCCAAAAGACCTCACGTTGGGCATATGTTAGGGGGTCTCAGTGCATTGTATTTATCATCAATAAAAATTCAAAACTCACGAGGAACGTGCATTGGGGCCTTAACACATTATTTAACAATTTTAACCAATACTTTTTGAAATTCAAGTTATGACTATTTTGCCACTCCTAACCACTTCCATGTTGCACCAAACTTACGTTGTTCAAAATTGAATTATAATTTATAATTCAATCGTAAATTTGGATTATTGACTTATTGGTATTGAGTTATTGAATTAACAATTGATAAATGGATTAAAATTTTGTAATTAAAATTTGTCGATGCGAGGACGAATTTTTCAATTTTCTTATCGTATAAACCATCAATCCATCAAGAATTATCATATTTATATTTTTTGTAACATATATTTATATTTCTCTCCTACTTCTAATTTTTTTTTTCTTGTTAATGTAGCATAGAAATTTGGTTTGTTTTTATCATGATATATTTAATGAAAAAACATACATAAGTTAATTAAAGCAATGATAGGTATTTTCTTGTTGTGATTTTAATTGAAGGAAAAGAATAATACAACAATAGTATTTAAGATGTGAGTTGGTTCTATAATTTAGTCGATATATCATTCGATAAACGTCTGATAATTGTTAATTCGATATCAAATCAACCGGAATATTATTGGTTGGCTAGTTGATTAATACATTTAAAAATTGATATCCAACAAATTGAATCGTTAAGCGTAATTATCCGTCTGATATGCCCGTTAAATAACTCTGATTCTAAACATCTCTACATTTTGGTGTGGATCCCACACACCTCAAATTCACCTCAATAACAATTTTTCTAAAACATAAACGTAGCCCAAATTAAATCCATAAACTTAAGAAAATTTACATAGGCTTTGTTTTATCACTTCATTATAGTTATATTCAATCCGAATAAATATTCAAAACTGCGTAATCTCATATATATTTACATTGCAAAGTCTAAAGACAAAAGTTTTAAAAATTAACATAAAATTATATTTATTAAATAAGTAATTAACAATTCTAAATCCTAATCCTAAAAGAAGCTCTCTTTCAAAATACCAAACTTGTATCAAGACCAACAAATTATTAATAAAAGATATCATATATAATCAAAATTATAATGAAATCAACAAGCCAACACGAAAATTCTTTACATAATGAATATTACTAATTATTGAAAATATTGAACAGTTAGATTAAGACAATTTAATTGTGATTTGAAACTTAATTAGCAATACTACATATATTTATCTTGTATCTACTTACACAACTTGGGAATTTTTTTTAAAACGTGTGATATCAAATTAAAATTTACAAAAATAAAAATCTTTAAATAGAACAAACTAGTGAATTTCAAATATTAAATGGTCCATCGCGGTCTAAATTGCTTGCCAATAATCTGGTGGCTTTGCAATACTAGTGTCTAAAACAACATATAGTGCTTTTGTAGTTTTCTTAGTCCCAAAATGTCTTTTTTTTTTGTTGTGACCATTTAATATTTGAAATTTACTAGCTTGTTCTATTTAAAGTTTTTCATATTTTGTAAATTTTAATTTGAGATCTCACGTTTTCAACTAAATTGGCTTTTTATCGATAAAACCCTTCAAAAAATTCGAGAAAACTGAAAAACTTGAGGTTGAAAACCCCGACTATTATTTTTTTGATTTGATCTATAAATTTTGAAAATTCAACATAAATAATTTGACTTAGAATTTAAAAAATTCAAACCAATCCGATCTATATACACCCATACCGCCAACCAACCGACTGCATTATTAATCTGTGTGCAAGAATTCAAAATACACGGACACTTTTTATTTAGTCTGTTGACTCCTACAATAACATTTACTAGTAAACTGTGCCAAAACTAGTAACTCAAAATTGGTAGTCTTCCAATACTTGACAAAAAATATTTAGTATAAATAGAATATCAGCTACAAATTATTTATATTCATTAATTGTGTTTCAATAGCTACAAATTAACACCACAAAAATGAGTGTAGAGGTTCTTGATGGTGCCACTATCCTTAGCTTCGTGGAAGACGAAGAAGCGTTCAGCGAATTCATCACTGAACGCTTCAACAATCTTGATAAAGACCACGATGGCATACTTTCTTATTCGGAAATGCTGAAAGAGTTGCAGGTAATGGTGAATCATAGCCACATAGACTAAAGGGTGATCAGTTAGAATATTTTTAATTTTTTCAAAGATTATTTTCAATTACCCTTTTAAAACTTTTTCTTCTATCATAAAGAACCTCACCTCACAAAGGTAGGAAAAATAAGGTCTGTGTACATATCATCTTCTAGAGACCCCACGTATCAAATTATTCTGAATATACTATTGTTGTACTACCATTTCAAATATCATCAAATTCTTGATATTCAAAATGTCTAACTAAATTTTGAATATTAGTATTCTTAACAAAATTCTTGATTTCGCTACTGGTTGCAGGGGTTGAGGGTCTTTGATACACATTTTGGTATCGATGTGAAAATTGATCCAAACGAGGTTTCTCGAGTATATAGTTTAATCTTCGTTCAATTCGATCACGACTCGAACGGGACGGTCGACATGGAGGAATTTAAACAAGAGATGAAGGAAATGATGGTGGCTATGGCTAATGGTTTAGGGTTCTTGCCAATTCAAATGGTACTTGAAGAGAATAGTTTCTTGAAGAAAGCTGTTGATAGGGAATTAAAATATTACTCTATATGATAATAATAATTAAATATCTTATATTTTGTCGTATCAAAAACACATGGTTTATGCAATATTATTAAAATTTTGAAATAAATTTGATGTATTATGAATTATTATAATTTATAAATATGAATTTTATTTCGTATATTTCTATAGAAGTTCCAAAATAAGAAATTTGTCGGGAGTTTGTTTTGGTACCGTCATTTTATTTTTACTAATTTTTTTCAAAAATTTCGCACATATTATTCACTTTAGATGTTCTGAAGTTAAGCTTGACAAATTAAATTTTAATCATTTTTTATTTTTGAAGCTCAGTAAAAATAATTGGATTAGAGTTATTTTTGCCACACTATGCTTTGATTAACCTTAATCCCGATGGCATCGTATGTCTAAAGTTATCATGAAATAGATACACGTGTGAAAAAATTTATATGATGGACCCAACCTAAATAATGGCATCAAAATCGAGTATTCGTGCACTTTGCCACTTGATTTGAATCATCTTAGTAATAATGATTTTCTAAAATTTCTCCGGACTTAAAATTAGTATTTCTAGAAAAATAAGTGGATTTCATATTTATTATCTTAAAAATATTTGTATATATCTTATTTTTTCCCTACAAACCAAACCATGGAAAACATTTTCCAATCCGAACACACCCATACGCTAGCGAGATACTTATATAATGGACCCAAACGATGGCATCGAAATTGGATATTTGTGCACTTTACCCCTTGAGTTTGAATCATCCACAACAGAGTAATAATGATTCTCTATAATATCCCCTGATTTAATTAAAATATTTGTATATATCTTATTTTTTTCCCTACCAATTGAACGAGCTAATTTTTTCTTATCATCCCACAACAGAGTAATAATGATTCTCTTAATACCCCCTGGTTTAATTAAAATATTTGTATATATCTTATTTTTTCCCTACCAACTGAACGAGCTAATTTTTTCTTATCATCACACAACAGAGTAATAATGATTCTCTATAATATCCACTGGTTTAATTAAAATATTTGTATATATCTTATTTTTTCCCTACCAACTGAACGAGCTAATTTTTTCTTATCATCACACAACAGAGTAATAATGATTCTCTATAATATCCCCTGGTTTAATTAAAATATTTGTATATATCTTATTTTTTTCCCTACCAACTGAACAAGCTAATTTTTTCTATAAAAAAAGTCTAAAATTGCGTCTGCCGGGAGTCGAACCCGGGTCTATTGCTTGGAAGGCAATTATCCTAACCGTTGGACTACAAACGCTGTGATGACATTTTAATATTAGCAAAAATACTGATAAGAAACCTACAACAAAACAAGAGCTGCATTATAGCCAATTCATCATCTAGTTGAAGATCTTGTCTTAATTATATGGTCTTTTGTGAGAACATTCAAAGATCCCATATCAATTTGTTTAGTCCTTTTTTCTTTTTCATGCCCAAACTTTGATCGACTGAAATAAGTCAAGCTGAAATGAATCAATAATCAACCTAAACTTAAACAGATTGGGCGAGTTATGATTTCATGAACTAATTCTGTCAACTCTAGATTCACCTGTACCACAAGTTCCACCTTATCGGCAAAAGCTTTAGGGTGTGGGGGCAAGAGGTCATACAACAATCCTAGTGAAGATAAAAGAGATATTGGGATAAGAGTGCAAAGACTTGTCATCTGTACATTTTATGAGCATTTCTTTAACAAAAAACAAGTGTCATCTAACAGTTAAACTATCAGTGAACAAATCAAAGTAGTAGTAGTAGCAGCAGATTTACAATTCAGATAGTAAACTTCAAATATTAATTTCCAAGCTCGAAGAATCCAAACATATTTTCACCGCTGTATGTCATGTAAAGGAATCCGTCTTCATCCTTGTTTTCCTCGTAAATTGCATATATCAGAGCAGCTGTAACAGGAAGGAAGGAAGATATGTCAAGATAAATGTCTCGGAAAAGTATCGAGACCTTATGTTATAATCTACTTTACTTACCAGTTGGAGGCAGAATGTTTTTGACAAAGACAAATATGGCCTTTTCAGCACTGAGATTGATCCTCTTTCGGACCACGTAAACAAATTGGCCAACAGTCAAATCAGCTGGGACGAGGTACCTATGTCACAACGTTAGACAAATAAATAATGGTCCTGGCGGATCTACTTATACATAGGAATTAACAATCGGCAACAATAAAGTATACGAGACTAATTCTGTCAACATGTTGAAGTTTATTGCGCATCAAGTAGCATGACACTCGGGCATCACCCTGTGTTTAATTGCCAAAGGAAGAAACACCTGAGGTACCTAGACTGGTTGTTCTCCACTAAAACTACTTATTAGATATCTTAGCACCAACGCCTGATCACCATGGTAATGAAAGCCAAAACACCTAAATCAACGAGAAGTGGCCTCTATTGCTATATAGACTCGGGAACATGTAGTATTTAGGATACAAAATCCACCCCGGGACCATAAAAAACTGGAAATTGCTGTACAGACCATATTTGAAATTTGAACTTAACAGAGAAGCATATGATTTATAACAGCAACCCTCATTCCAATAAACTCTATTAAATCAGTACCAAAAAAGGTGCACGCAAATAAACACAAAGAACTGCACAGCATTCACAAGATATATCTCCCAAACTTGTGTCCCAGCACAACCGCAAATCCGCCATCACAATGATAACTCATGATCTTAAAGCAACCATAAAAAAAAACTACAATAAAGTATCATCTATAATTAACTTTCCAGTTTCCAGGTCACAAAATACTCTGATTTTCTAATCAATTCCTGGACACAAATTCTGCAAAAAAATTTATTACAAGCAAGCATTCACACAATATTACCCCCCCCCCCCCCCAACTTACCATGTTAATATCCACATCCACTGCAAGCCTATGTTGCTCGAACTCTTCGACAATTCCGACGGATGCATGTCGGACCCTCCAAAAATAGTACATTATTGGAATTTGGAGGATCCGACATGGTTGCGGCAACATTTTTGGAGAGTCCGAGCAACATAGATAGTTGGACTTGAACATAAATACGGTGTTATGAATGTATCAAAACTGAGCACTTGATTCTTAACAACCATCATCATGGAAAGGCGGAAGCAACTTACTTCTTCTTATCAATGTCAGAGATATCACTCTTTTCTGCTTTCTCAACAATCACCTGATGGGAAACATAGCCATTAGGGATAAGGGTACTGAAGTATCAATGAAGAGCAAGACCTTTATAACAACAGATATCATACCGGAATTCTGTCAGGATACTTCTCCCTGATGCGAGAAGATTCAGCCTGCCTCCTCTCTATTAAAAAAGAAACAAAAATTGAAAACATCAGCGAAATTACATACATCCTTTTTGTTTCATTCCCAAGATTATCTTACAAAGGGAGACACTGGGACGTTATCAGCTTAAGTACATAAGGATATTCTCGAAAGAAAAAAGAGAAGAACATTGTAAGAACAGGTAACAGATCTGATATCTAGAAACTATATGGAGAAAAGCATCACAAACCATCACTTCATACACTAGTCAGCACCCCAAATCAGACTGTCAACCAACTAAATATCAACCGCAAAATCAGTTGGGTCAGCTATTCCACATTTCCACTTAATTCAGGTTAATTCCATTCCCATACTAAATATTGCCTTCTAAGGCAAATTAGAAATTTTCTAAATGTCACACTTGTCTCAACTAGTTGGTATTGTCTATATGAATAATTAACTTATATTGTGTTATGGTTTTAGCTAAATCTGCAATAATGTTGTGACACTTTGGTAATGAATTCATGCATAGAGAGCTGCTTCAGAATTCATGCACCAGATATACTCCTAGATTCAGGAAGACTAAGAACAGAACATATATATACCATCAGACCATGATAGGATACAGATCAAAACTTCATTGATATCTGGTTGTTACTTTACCAAATATTTAGCTTTAGTCAATTAACTTGCCCTCAAAAAGGCATCTAGAAATATTTAAATCGCTACAATGTAACGAGGAGGCTACAAAACATAAACATCACTAGACTGCCTATATCCTAGCACCTGACAACATAAGCTGATGTAGTATTTGGATGGTGGGCATAGCTGCACCAGCACACCAATTGTAAGTTGTAACACTACCGACGGAGGGGGGGCCAAGCAAGAGTGACAAGCTTCTGAAGATGTAACACTACCGATGGAGGGGGGGGGGGGGGGCAAGCAGGAGTGACAAGCTTCTAAAGATGAGGTGCACATGACATCTTAGGCGAATCCCAGAGTAATGGGAAGTCAGGATTGCAGAGGGGGATGAATCAAAGACGACCTGCCTCACGAGGTATGGTATGGAGCTTAATACTTCCTTGTCATGCCCTTTAGCGCCAGCAACCTTTACTAGGCATCAGAAAGGGAGAGGAAAGTGAAAAGAAATATAAAGCATAGCTCAAGCTCACATAGTAAATGTGCAATTAGGGCCCAAGGTGTATAGCCCGAAAGACAAATCTGTTGGGGCCTAGGTCCAAAGCTAATAATATGTGCCATGGATTTGGATCGTGATAAAAATGGCATCAGAGCCAGTACTCGTGGGGAGGAAAACCTCAACTAGGACTGCTTAGGGTGTATTTGATGCCCTTGACGGAAGGCAGGCTAATGAGGGCTTCTAAAGATGAGGTGCATATGACACCTTAGACGAATCCCACATCAAAATGAAAGAGGAAAATGCAGAGTTTTATATGACATAGAGCTCAAGTTCACACAGTACGTACTTTTAGGGTTCGATATGGCCCTACTTGTAAGACAAATCCTTGTCAACCTAGGCCCAAAGCGGACAATACAGTCCTTGTACATAAGTCATGACAATAACACACACATAAATGTATACAACGGCGGACCTAAATAGACACTATTGGATGCTCAAGAACACACTGTTCTTCAACCAAGCACTACAATTTTATGTAGGAAACTAGTATTGTCATACAAATAAATTGATTGATCACCACTCAATAATTATCCTCACTATATGTATACACATATAATCCACACACTCTAAGTCTGCACACATTTACTCTACAACAACATAGCCGGTGAAATCCCACTAAGTGGGGTCAGGGTAGGATACAGGCAGACCTTACCACTACCTCCCACTACCTCGTGGAGGTAGAGAGGCGGTTTCCGAAAGACCCTCTACATTATCATCTCTGTCTACCAATAATTCACTTTAAACATAATCAAAACATCTCCAACAAAGAAAAGATAAAAAGAAACATACCCAAAGGATGTTCAACCTTGAAAGAACTCTTAGCCATTGCAAGACTCAAACTTTTATCTCTTTCTACAAATTTCAAACATTTAAAGAACATCAGAATCACAGAAATATACACTTATAAACGGAATTCAAGCAAAAGGGTATCTTTAAATTTACTCAAAAACGCAAGAAAACAAAAAAAATATGAACTTTTATATTAGAACTTTTTTACACATCAAAATCAAGAATCATCATTATGAACAAATTTTTTTACCAAAATTCAACAGAGAAAAAATTGGGGGTTTTTCTGATTTCTGAATCGTACACGAAACTTGATGATTTTTGTTTGAATTCACAAGAAAACTCTCTGAATTATTACGAATTATTTATGTAATTACTTATATTTATATGTTTGGATTAGGTAATAAAACGACGTCGTGGAGTAACTTAAAAGATGAAAACGACTTCGTTTTGTTTGCGTGGTTCTGGCGGTTTGCGTATCTAATGGGACTTGACATATTTGGATTTTTGAATTCCTTCACAAAATGTTTAAGGAAAGAATCAATATTTAGTCTATTTTAATGAATTATTTTGTTAATTAATTATTAAATTACAAATTTTAGAAGCCTTTCCCTTTTTTAAAAATAAATAAATTTCATGCTCAATTAAATATAATTACATAAGGCGAAGGAAAAATAATTTTTATTGGTCAAACTTTTTCTTAGAATTCAATTATTTGGATAATAAATAACATGTTAATCAAATATAATGTACTCAAAAAGAAAGAAGAATATATAGCCAGAAGTTAATCATTAGGTATTCGAAATTCACTACCGTACAAAAAGGCACTCACTAGCCGTACTAGAAGGTGATCGCTTGCCTTGCCATTAAGAAAAATTATAAAAAGAATAATTTGGTGCATAAAATATTATGTGTTTAAGCAAAGAACGCCAAAAAACTGATAAGGATAAGGATGCAGAGTCCTAGTACGTTAGTATGTTTGAGTTATACATAGTTATTTCCTCTTCTCTTCGGGTCTCTTATGTTCAACAAACTCTTTTCTCTTCTATACTTGTACATGTATAAATACCACACATTTTATCAATAATACTTATGCTTTCATAATCGTATCCAACTCTTATATGGTATCAAGAGCCTACTAAACACTCTAACGAGTATATCTGATCATTTTCTTATTTTTTTCCAGAATTCCGACTCTTCTTTTTGTTCCAGAATGCTTGTGATTTCCTCTTCCTCGTCCCCTCCAACAATCACTCTCAATCAAGAGGGTGTGGTCCAACCCTCTCAATTGATCTCCTTTAACCCTCCGTCCCAGCTATCCTTCAAGCTAATAGAAAGTGCAAATTATCCAACTTGGAAATCCCAAGTTACCACACTATTGTTTGGTTACGATCTTCTTACCTTTGTTGATGGCTCACTTCCCGTCCCAAATGTGTAGATTCTAGACAAAGACAATAACCAAATTCCAAATCCCAACTTGAGATTGTGGCAGCGACAAGACAGTCTTGTTCGCAATGCTATTATGGCATCAGTTGACGCTACAATCGCTCCCCTCATTGCCCATGCTTCCACTACCAAAGAAGCTTGGGATATTCTCCAAACAAGTTATGCCAGCAAATCGCACTCAAGAATTTTCAGTTTGCGCGATACTCTGGCAAATTTTTTAGTTTGCGCGATACTCTGGCAAATATCAAACGAGACGCACGTTCAATAAGTGATTATATGAGAGAAATCAAGTCTACTGCATATGATTTGTCTTGTATTGGTTCACCCGTTAATAGCGAGGAACTTGTCATTAAGGTGCTAAGTGGTCTAGGTCCCGAGTACAAGGAGTTATCTGCAGCAATAAGAGTTCGCAATAATCCTATCACATTCAAATAACTCTTTGATAAACTCCTTGCACAAGAGATGTTCATCAAACACTCGGAACCTAAAATCGAAATACCAATGATCACTGCTCAACTTCATCAACATTCCACCAGTAACGGTCCTAAAAATAGACAGCCTAACTCTTCCAATCGTAGGAACACTACTCCATCTGGTTTCTACAACTTTCGTAACCAATTTTCTGCCTCGAATAACAATTCCGTCACCCAACAGAATACCGCCAAAAGCAACAATCAGCGGGTCCAATGTCAACTTTGTGATAAGTTTGGTCACATTGCAAAGGTCTGTAGGTCCAAATCACACAATGCTACGGAAGCTTATGCTAATTTTGTCAACTGTCACTCTTACGCTTCCAATTCCCCAACCCTTGGGTTGTTGATTCTGGAGCCTCTCATCATATTACAAACAACTCTCAATCTCTCTAGACTCCAATTGAGTTCTCTGGAACGGATGCGATAATTATTGGTGATGGTAAAAAGATTCCTATTACTCATATTGGTCACACTACTTTATCTTCTCCTAGTCTTGCAGCCAAATTTCTTTTAAAAGATGTTCTTTGTTCTCCATTTATAAAAAAAAATGTTGATTTCTGTTGCTCAATTTTGTAGACAAAATCTAACTTCCATTGAATTTTTTTCTTATTCTTTTGTTGTGAAGGATTTGAGCACGGGGGCATGTCTTCTTCAAGGCAAGAGTAATGGTGATCTCTATGAGTGGCCCGGGGACATGACCAAATCAGTCACACCTCGTCCTCAAGCACATTTTGTTGCATCAACATCTCCATCATTGCATCTATGGTATGCTTGTCTTGGCCATCCTCAACCTCGTATTACCAAAACTTGTATCTCTTCTTTCAATGTACCAGTGAACCATGTCGAATCCCTTACATTCTGTAATTCGTGTTTATGCAATAAGAGTCATCGTCTACCATTTGGTGACAATTCAATTACAAGTTCTAGGCCTTTTGATGTTATTTACTCAGATGTTTGGGGTCCCTCTCCAACTATGTCTTTTGATAATTTCAGATTCTATGTTATTTTTGTTGATCATTTCACAAAATATACTTGGTTGTTTCCTTTAAAATCCAATTCAGATGTGAAGGAAATTTTCACTAATTAAGTTTTAATGGTTCAAAACTAATTTCAATTGAACATTAAAACGTTGTACACTGATGGGGGAGGTGAATACATTGGTCGTAAATCCACTCTCTTGAACTTTGGGATCCAACATCTCATAAGTCCTACATACACTCCCCAACTAGTCAGCACTGCCGAAAGAAAACATCGTCACATTGTGGACACCGCTTTAACTCTTCTCCACCATGTTTCTGTTCCTCTCAAATTTTGGTCTCTCGCATTCTAATCTGCAGTCTACCTCATTAACAGGTTGCCAACACCACTTCTTGGTCTTAAATCTCCATTTCAGTGTCTCTTTAACACCACCCCAAACCCTCTTAAACTAAGGGTCTTTGGTTGTCTTTGTTATCCATGGCTAAATCCCTACACGTCAACTAAACTTAATCCCAAGTCCAATCCTTGTGTATTTATGGGATATTTCGCTGCCACAAATAGTTATGCTTGTCTAGACCTAGCCACTTTAAAAGTATATATCTCTAGGCATGTCGTATTCGTTGAACTTATTTTTCCATTCACAACCAACTATCCTCAACTCTCTCTTCCACAAGTCTCGCACATGGAAAAATGGTTGTGTCCAAATGACCCTCTAGTCTTTTCTTTTCCTCACAACCTGTTTCACCTCATGTTGTTGCAGACCCTATTCCAATTCCTACTAATATTGATTTTGTCAACTCCACGTCTACTCATGGATCGCAGACTCAAGGCCATCAGGATGACGTGCCAACCGGCTCAATTGTAAGTACTCATTCTCACTCTGTCCTTTTCTCCTTCTCAAGATAGCAGTACATATGCATCTCCACAACCAACCCCTGCAACACCATCAAATCGAATGGTCACCACGTCTCAAAATAATTTTTTCAAACCTAAAGTGGTTTTTGATTACCTTGCAACCTCAACAATAAAACACATTTCGCTTACCCCAAATACCTTCAGTCAAGCATCCAAATATCCTGAATGGCAGAAGAACACATGTCCTTACTTAAAAATGACACTTGGTCATTGGTTCCATCTACTTCTTCTCAAAACGTAGTTGGGTGTAAATGGGTGTTTCGTGTCAAACACAAACCTGATGAATCCATAGAGCGTTATAAAGCCAGATTAGTGGCAAAAGAATATCATGAACATCCTGGAATTGACTTTCATTCCACCTTCGGTCCAGTTATTAAAACCACAACCATTCGCCTCATCTTGTCCCTAGTTGTGTCTCTTAAATGGCCATTGCGTCAACTTGACGTAAACAATGCCTTTTTACAGGGTACTCTTTAAGATATTGTTTGCATGCAACAACCACCTGGCTTTGTAGATTCTCGATTTTCAAATCATGTGTGTAAACTACACAAATCTATCTATGGACTTCGCCAGGCACCACGAGTATGGTACACTGAAATCAATGAGTTTCTCTTATCATATGGCTTTGCTCGTTCCAAATCTGACGATTCTTTATTCATCAAGTGGTCTCTTGATTCTCTCATTATTATTATGATCTATGTTGATGACATTGTTGTTACAGGCTCTAACAACTCTCATGTACAAGCAACAATTAAGTTGTTGGGAGATAGATTTTTGATTAAGGACCTTGGTCCTTTATATTTTTTCTAGGTGTTGAAGTTATACAACATGCTCATGGATTGACTCTCACACAAAGTAGCTTCATTGCAGACATACTCAGCAAGTTCAATATGCTGGAAGCAAACAGTGTGAGCACTCTTTTGTCCACAAGTGACGTTTTATCCTTGGATGACGGTTCTCCTTCATCAGACACTACACTTTATAGGTAGGTCATTGGCTCATTGCAATACCTCACCTTCACACGGCCTGATATATGCTTTGCAGTAAACAAGTTTGCGCAATTCCAACACTCTCCATCAGCTAAACATTAGCAATCAACAAAGAGGCTTCTTCGTTATCTGAAAAGAACGATAACCTATGAACTTCACTTCAAACTTGGTAACTCTTCTCAGTTACTCGCCTACTCAGATGCAGATTGGGGTGGTATGCCCGACACTAGACACTCTACTTCAGCTTATATTCTTGGAAAGAATTCCATTAGTTGGTGCTCCAACAAGCAATGCATTGCTGCCAGATCTTCCACAGAGGCAGAATACAGGGTTGTAGCAAGTGTTGTAGCTGAGTTGAACTGGCTAACCAACCTACTGCAAGAACTTCGGGTCAAGCTGCCTTGTCCTCCTAAGGTTTTTTACGATAACATTGGTGTCACTTACCTATGTCGTAATCCAGTCTTTCACAGTCAAATGAAACATGTCGCAATTGACTTTCATTTTGTCCGTGACCAAGTGGAAAGTAGACAAATTTCAGTTCATCACATTCCAACTGGAGCTCAGCTAGCAGATACATTAACTAAAGCAATTCCCAGAAGGTCCTTTGTCAACTTTGTTAGCAACATTGGTCTCAAGCAAATTTAGCCGATATTGAGGGGGCATGATAAGGATAAAGATGCAGAGTCCTAGTACGTTAGTATGTTTGAGTTATACGTAGTTATTTCCTCTTCTCTTCAGGTCTCTTATGTTCAGCAAAATCCTTTCTCTTCTATACTTGTACATGTATAAATACCACACATTGTATCAATAATACTTACGCTTTCATAATCGTATCTAACTCTTATAAAAACTACACCACAAGAAAATATGATGTAGGCAACTAACTTTGGTGTGAGCACTAGTGGCTGACATCTTGCGTTGCTAATAAGAAATAAGAAAGATCATAAGAAGAATAGATTGATGCACAAAGCATCTCACATTCACGCATGATTTAAGAAATGGATTACACCCCAATTGGGTATGCAGCTCATCTATTCTAATGCAAGCACTAGTGGTTGAATCCACGATTCAAACCTATAACATATATGTCATCACATAGAGATAATTCATAATTTTACCATTGCTCGAAAGCTTCCTTACCTAATAAGGAAGATCATATAATAATTTTAAAAAATGACTATGACACATGATGAAGATGGATTGCATCATGTTGTTGTTGGTTGGATGCTAATAAATTTACTATAATGATAATGATCATTATTCCAAGAAACCATTCTTGGTTAAAATATTATTCATCAATTTGCTAAGATCTCTTCCCTTAAGTGTCCTCCCAAAACCTTCACAAATAGAAAAAGGAGCTATTTGACCCCTAGCAACCCTTCTATATAGCTATGTACATTCATGTGGTGGTACCATTTCATCACAATATTCATCTTCTTATACAATATTATCAACATTTCCATATATAATATTCATTCTTCAATAATCTTTGTGCCTACTATGGCATATACATAAGAAAATTGGAACCATTAGATTCTTAGCTATTAAGAATTGAAATTCACTAGCTTAACTAGGGGTAACCTATTGCTTTACTAATAAGAAAAACTATAAAAAGGACAAAGCGGTACACAAAACATGTCCTCTTTCACACAGAGTTCAGTGAAGAGATTCAACCTAGGGAGGTGTGATATAGGCAGTCTACCTTGATACAAGACTCAATGACTGATTCCACGACTCGAACTTGTAACCTATAAATCACATTGATAGTGATTTTATTCCAAAAAGCCAGTCTTGGTTAAAATGGCATTCCTCACTTTTCTAAGATCTCTTCCCTTAAGTGTCCTACCAACACCTTCACACATAGAAGGAGGAGCAATATGACTCCTAGCAACCTTCTTAGCTAAATATTCATGTGGTGGTAACATTCCAATATCATCACAATCTTCATCTTCTTCAACACTATTATTATCACCAACACTTCCACTATAACTACCATTCTTCATGAATCTACTTGATGATTTCTTCTTGTAAATCTTGGAGCAATCAGGAACGTTAATAGGAGCTGATGATTGTTTTGGCACATTAGACTCATTGTTGCTAATTGTAGCACTTATAGCTCTTGGGATCATCTTTGGAGCAATGGTTAATTTCTTTTTCACAACATGTTGATTCCATAAGTCTTCTTCTTGAAAATCTCCATTCCATTCCATTGCTTTCCCTCTGCTAGAAAATAAAACCCCTATCATGAATCATGATGTTGCCAATAGGAGAAAAAAAATTAAAAAGATAAAGAAGAACAAACTATCATCAAGAGTTAAATCTCACAAAATTTCAAGAATGAGTATGAAAAAAGATTGGTTTCTTGAATGAGACATAAGTTGCTCGAATTACTCTTCAAAATGTCATTGAGTGTATGTCGGATCCTCCAAAAAAAAAGTCCTTTTTTGGAGAATCCAATGCGACTGCGACAACAATTTTAAAGAGTTCAAGCAACATAGCTTGATTGTGTATATATTTTTATATCGACGATAGATAGCACTTAAGAATCATTCAAGAAATCAACATTTTTCACATAGGACTCAAGAATCATTCAAAAAAAAACCAACATTTTTCACATAGCACTCAAGAATCATTCAAAAAATCAACATTTTTCATAGAAGGTCACCGATTGTGTGTCGAATCCTCCAAAAATATTGATTCTTTTTTGCGGATCCAACACAAATGCAAGGAGAATCGGAGTAGCTCAGTTGGTAAACTTCTGAACTTTCACAAACAAGCGAGTTCAGTTCCCAACATTGGAATCCCCTCCCTCATTTCTCCCTTCCCTACCCCCCGATTTAAAAAAAATGAATGCAACAACATTTTTAAATAAATCCGAACAACATAACAATCAAATCATTTCATATAATTAATTACATGAATTGATAACCTTATAAAAAATGTTCCACTAACCTGATAGTATAAAAATTATTTTCACTTCAATTACTCTTTGAGTACTAAGAACCAACTAGCAAATTTTCCCAAATATTTATAGGCCTAGTTGGGCTTTCTTGGAAATTATCGAACACAAGAACCTTCCTTCACTTTTGGCCAAATAGCTCAAAAAAGGGAAAACTTTTTTACTTCTTTTTTTTTTCTTAAAAAAGGGTACACTGAATTTAATAGCATATTCCAATAAAATCCCAGAAATTATTTTACTGTGGGTTTTACAAAATTCCAAAAATATAAAATACACAGATTTCAAATGCTTATATCATAATGAAAAAAAAAGGCAAAAACAGAGAGATAATTAATAACAACAATAAATATACTTAGTATAATTTTACAAGTGGGGTCTGAAAAATGTGTTGTATGCATGCAGTTTTAACTCTTATTTAGTGAAGGTAGAGATGTTGTTTCTCATAATCAGCAACTTAAATAACAACAATAAATAATACCATAATTGAAGTAAAGAAAAAAAAATAGCAATATTAAAATCGAAAAATAAACAATCTCACGAATGAAACGTGGGAGGATAAGATGTACACATAACTTTCTCGTAGCTTTGTCGGGTAGCTCACAACTCAAAAAAGGTTTCGAAGCAGAATTGCAAGAAAAATACAAAAGCAAAGATAAGAAAGGTACAAAACAAAGCAGGCAAAGCCTAAAAGAATATGATGATTTTAATGAAAATTTCAGTTCCCACTATGTGTTCTCATGAATTCCATTTCTCTTCAAAAATGGTTTGTAACTGAAACTTTAAAAGGAAAATTGAGGAATTTTTGGTACATGAAAGTCTAAAAAGTGCCCATAGATTATATGAAGTTATTAAAAAATAGTGAAATTGAGGGCCCATGGGAATTCCCAAAAGATGTTAAAGTTGCCTATTTTCAGTGAAAATTTATTTTAGGGATAAGGCACAAGTACCTCTAGATTATGATCGAAATTTTAGAAACATACCTTAACTAAACTAAGGTCTTATTACCCCCGAACTCATATTTTTTGTAATTTTGTACACTTTTTTTACTTACATGACATCCAAACATCTCCCACACGCCTCAACTACGTGGAGTCACAGGGTCTACATAAATTTAGACTCTAACTATGATTTATTTCAATTGAGTATTCCTATCATATATTTTTATTTTAAACTATGAAAAAAATAATATATTATGTATAATCTCAAACGTCCATTACGTAATCATATAAGATATACCACCTCATTTAATCATACACGTCTATATCAATTGAAACTTGTGAACGATTTTACAGTTTATTGAAGTTATGTGCAAAATTATTTAAGGAGATAATTAATTTAAGTGGCTAACGTATCTATGTAACGAGTGCTTGAAAATATACATAGATCTTTTTTTAAAATTTTAATTGGATATCATGTGTTTAGGTGTTTAATCGGAAACAAGTTATTATACAGCGCCCTTAGAGAAATTTTAAATTTATCCTCCAATAACTTATAATTTATGAGTTTGATCCATTTGTGTCAGAGTAAATTATCCGTGTCACACATTTTTTCAGGAGTTTTTTTGGATCTTATATAAATACAGAATTCTTTCTGCCTGAACTATTTTATTCTTTTTTTTCTGTTAAATACTTAATATGTATGTGGTAGACAAATGCTGTCAAATACAGAAATTAGTGAGAGATTCGTGCAAAATACATAGTCGGATGATGCATAGAGATTTGTGCAAGGTGAACCTAACAAATTTCGGGTTCATCTGAACTCAATTTTAATTTAAAGCTCATATATTAAAAATAATAATTATATAAGTATAAATGATAATTTATGTCACGACCCAAAAATCGAGCATGATAACACCTATCTTATCACACCAAGATAGGCCAGCCTAAACCTAAATAAACAGCATAAATGCATAAATAAAATAGAATAAAGGACTAACATAATATGAACATTGTAAATAAATATAACATAACTCAAAATGCTCCCAAGAACTAGTGGCACGTGTACAAGTCTCTAAGTATTACAATAGATTCAAAGGAAATGTAAGTTTGAATGTCTTTGTATCTAGAACAGGACAAGACATAGTGCAAGAGTAGTGATGTTTGCCGAGATGACAAGCAGCTATCTCACGAAATCTCCAATCAAGCCTTAGATGGAGATGAGAAAGAGGATGATCAAGACAACCCGAGATCGTAACCTACACAAGTGTAGAAAGTAAGGGAGTGAGTATCAAACAATAACAATACTCATCAAGCACCCCTAAATGACTCTAAGTTAAGTAATACAAAACACAAGTACTCCAATACACAATCCGAACCTCCATAAACTACAACCTGCATAGAATCAATCAGCCTAACCTAACAATCTTCACCCAATAACTACAGAGCACATATAGAACATTACAACTTGCACCTCAACACATATAAATGTATATATTATCACAGTCTTCCATAATTCAACAATCACAAGGCCATAACATCACTCAAGAATATCAGAACACAAGGATGATATGTGATGCAATGTAGTGCAATGTCATATAGAGTGATGCATGTCTGTCCTAATGATACACACTTGCTGAATCTCAATCCGAAACTCATGGGGGACATATCTGTCCATGCATCCATTGCGGTGTGCAAAACGATCCTCGATATAATAAAATCTGTCGCGGCGTGCGAAATGACTCTCGATATAATAGAATTTGTCACAATGTGTGACACGTCCCTCGAAATAATACATCCTCTTGTAATTTTCTTATATTTCATCAACATCACATAGTGTCCATCTTAAAAGTGCCTCAGTGTCAATGCATAGGCATGTACAAATACTCAATAAAAGGATGAAATTCCAACATCAACAACCAATCACAATTAATCATGACATTTCATCAAGGTGAATTAACTTAACTATCCAAGTATCCAAGGCACATCATACAATAGTATAACAACAATTTCCTTTTTATCCCGTAGTATCAACACTAAAATTTATTCAACATTTAACAAGAACAAGAATTACTAATCCCTTCACCAATTCCCATTACTCCCGTTCACACAACTAGGCATATAATGTTCAATACACTTAACAAAGGGTCAAGAGGTCCATTTACTTTAATGGGAGAAATCAAATCGAAACTTGAGTCTATCCTTCACGTCGACCCACAAAATTCACACCAACTAATCAAATATATAAAATTCGTAAGAAAATATGAACAATGACACTTATAATGCTGATTTTAAAAATTGGGTGCAAAACGACCCAAAGAGTCAATTTCAAGGGACAAGGGTAAATCTGAAATTTTTATAGAAAATCTCAATACCCCAAAGGTTTTGGAGCTGATCACAAGTGAAATCGTAAAGAAAAACGAGTTGAAATCATGCTTGAAACTCTAATTTACTTAAAACACAAGTTCATGAGAAGAACCCCCAATACTCGGGTCCGAAACTCTAACTCAAATTTAAAATATTTCTTAAAAAATCCTCAATTTATCAAACTTTAACTTTAACGAGAAAAAATCCAAATTCTCAAGTTTATACGCGATTAATATGGTGAAAATAATTGATGAATCAACTATTTATGCCAAAATCAGTTTATCCATAACTTAAGGATTCTAAATATACATTTTTCATTAACAAACTGAGTTCAAATTGATAAAATCTCAATTTTCCCCAATAAATTAATAGATAAGGAAAGAAAACCACATGAAGAAATCATGAGAGAATGCCAGAATGAGAATTGGATACTAACTCCTATATTAAATCTAGAAGAATGCCGCAAGAATCACTCCATTCCGAGCTCTAAAACTCCCAATATGCTCAAAATACCAAATGAACATAGTTGAAATTTTAAATACCTGAATAACAATATTTACACCAAAAACCAGCAACTTAAATTTTTCACTAAAAGAGTCGTAACTTCCTCATATGATTGCGAAATGATCCAATTCTTTTCCCTAAATGTCTTAAATACTGATATGAACCTGCTTGTTCAATCGAAACTCAATTTCGTGTTCGTTTGCCCAGTCAAATATTGTTTCTGTTCGATAAATAACTATTTCATATATCACGAAAAAAGTCCAATATCGACTTAGCGAAAATGTACCAAACTTTGAAGATCAGTCCTTAATTCATGATCAAGCTTTTAAAAGTTTCAGAATAATTTTTCGATCTTTAAGACTAATAACGAACCTTTTAGTTGACACAAATTGCTGAAACAACACCAAAGCATCCAAAAAGCTTAGAAACTCACTAAAAACTCATCCGGAACTTCTCCCGAACAAAAATTAAATATGCTACTATCTTGAAAATGATATTTCGGACTCAGAAATCATCAAAACACCCAAGCAAGGTCACCTTAATCTGATGTTGACTAAAGTCAACTTTAACTTAAGAATCTTCAAATTTCCAAATAAGGACATGAAACTCATCCAAAAGCTTCGAAAATTGAAATAAACCTTCAATTAGACCAAATATCACCATTCAGACCTAGTGGAATCATCAAAACTCGAAAATGACCTTTCTAACCACAAACGTTGACTTAAGTCAAAATTTAGCCTTAACTTTTCCCGCATCATGTCTAATGGTTCAAAATCAAACCAAAAGCCTTGGGACCCAAACCAACAGTACATCTAGATCAAAAATCACGTTGCGAAGCTAATGAAACCGACGGAATTTCATTCTAAGACTCAAAACTCCAAATGTTGATTAAAGTCAATCATTTCAACTTAAAAGCTTTCCGAAACTCTAAAACTTCCAAAAATCTCAATTTTTCGATCTAGTTTCCAATCTAACCTCAAAAGCTGATCAAACATGACTCGAGGCAACTATCAGAATGGATAAAATGGTAATTTTTCAGAAAATTTCAAAAAAGACCTTCAAAGTCATTATATTTTAAACTCAATAGTTGAATGAAATGTGACAGAACTGTAAATCTCAATCTATAATATTAAAAATCCAAATTTTTTATTTATTGATAATGATGACATTGTTTTAATTTAAGCACACTTCTTAAGAAATCACTCACCCCTTCACTAAATATTCTTCATTTTAATAAGATCAATTTAATTTTTTTTTTTATTATATACTAAAATAATTTACTTATCTAAATAAAGTTAAGTCTGTTGAGCTGAGCTCAATAGATTATAGCGGCTCATGTAGTTCAGTTAGTGAGTTGTCCAAATCTTCATTCTAGAGATGAAGATTCAAATTCCAATACTTTATAACAATTATTTTTAAAATAACATTTTATTACAAACGATTAAGATATATTTGAAATGGATCTTTTACGTCATGTTATACTAGTATATATTTCTATAATAATATTTTACTATAATAACAAAATAAATTCAGTATGATCTCAATATAAAGAGATTTAATTATGTAACAAAAGTAAAATGCGGATCTTCGCTTACATGATATATTGCTATGTCTATTTTAAAAGGGAAAAGGCTCAAATGTGTTATCGAACTTTCTGAAAAGGCTCATTTATGCCATCCGTTAAAAGTTTGGCTCATCTATGCCATTGCTGCTAAAGAAAAGGCTCATCCATGCCATTGCTGCTAAAGAAAAGGCTCATCCATGCTATTTTTTTTAACTTCGATTTTGTAAAACTACTTTTTACACTCCAAACAAGGTTTAACATTTTTCAATTGAAGTTTTTGGATCAAATGTACTCTTTTTGCTTGTTCTTCCTTAAGAACACCAAGAACACATGAAGAACATAAACAACTCCCAAATTTTCAACATCTTCAATTCTTCACAAAATCATCTAAAATTTCGGCTACATCGTTAATTTCTTTTTTTTTTTAAATCAATACTCTAAAATCATTTGTAGAGTTTAAAAAATTTATCCGTATTAAAAAATATATTCCAAAAAGCGAAAATCAGTCCCAAAATTTCAAAATTTTTCTTTGATTCATGTTTTTGTAGTTGTTTTTGACATTAGATCTTTGTTCCCTAGTGTTTTTTGAGTCTATGTTCAAAATTTCAAATGATTTCATGTTGTGGAGAAAATTCTTCCGTTAAAGAATGTTGAAGTTTTGAAACTTTGAAGAAATTTCAAGTGGATCTTGTTGAGTTAGGTTGAATTCACGCAAAAAAAATATTGAGTTTTGGTATCTAGTTCGGAGGGGAACCACTCTTGAAATTTGAGGTGATTTCGTGAAGAATTAAAGAAGTTTGAAATTTGTAATTATTAATGTTTTTTATGTGTTCTTGATATTGTTAAGGAAGAAGAAGCAAAAAGAGTACATTTGATCCAAAAACTACAATTGAAAAGTGTTAAAAGTTGTTTGGGATGTTAAGAATGGTTTTGCGAAACCGGGGTTAAAAAAATGGCATGGATGAGCCTTTTCCTTAACAGCAATGATATAGATGAGTCAAACTTTTAATAGATGGCATAGATGAACTTTTTCTGAAAGTTCGATGGCATATTTGAGTCTTTTCCCTTTTAAAAAACATTGCATAGTCCTTTTAGAATTTAGTTTTCATTTAGGACCCACTTCTTTGACAGAAGTGTAATTAAATATATGCAAAAGATGTATTTTCAATTTTAGCTAATAATGTCAAAGGAAAAATAGACAATTAATTTGTATAGCATGAAATGGAGCCCTATCAAACAGAGGCAATATAATATCAATAGCATATATAGTGCAATTTGAGGTGTGAAAAAGGTAAAGTATATACTGACCATATTCTTATTTTATGAAAGCAAAGATTGTTTTCTAAAAATACTCGATTTAAGTAATGCATATCAAAACAAATTTCATATACAACATTCTACGCTAATTGTCTCCTCTTCACCTTCCAATACCACTACCTTAACCCGACCCCTCTATATATACTATCTCCACCTCATAAATCTAAAAGTTTCTGAGATAGATGTTAGATAAACAACACAAATCCCACTAGTTTAGGAGTAAATTACTTTCCTTCATACAAGTTTTTAATATTACAAATTTTACTGGAATTCAGACTTCGAATACATGTATCTGGCGGGTCCAGATACATATATCTCGTCCAAATACATGTATGTGACACGTCCAAATACATATATCTCGGTTACTTTATTTCAGATACACTATATCAGACTGGATTCATTTGTATCTGACTCTCTCTCTCACCTCTCTCCCTTTGTATATGTATTTTCATATGATGTATCAGAAATGCATCTGGTATCCCAGATACATGTATCTATGTGATTCGCATGTATTTGAGATACACAAACTCTTCGCTCGCCTTCCTCATTTCTCACGCTCACCTCTCTTCCTATGAATTTGTATTTCAGAGTGTATCTGGTAGCAATATATACATGTATCTAGGTGTATATGACTTAAGATTTGGTATGAAATTATTATTTAGTGAGCCAATATGTATTTTTTTCAAACTATTGGGAGAATTATAAATATGATAAGACTGTTTGTATAATCAAGTTGTTTTTCCTAAACTTTTCTACTTATTTATCAAATATATAAAAAATAACCAATGAACACTCTGAGATTATATACATAAGCTTTTCTGAAATTTTAACCGGAAGTGTTTGATATGAACATGTGATCATATATTTAAATTCTTGATTAGAATATACCGTAATTCAAATATCTAAATAAACTTTAACAAAAAATTTAAGAAATTATCGATGTATTGTGCCTTCTTTTATATAAGAATGTTCCCCATTTCCCATCAAGTCACACTCATCCACCACTTACACATTTTGCCCTTTCATTATGAAAAGATAAACAAGTTGTTGATTAGTGGTTGTTATAGCAACTTGATTAGTGATTATTATAGCAAGAATGACTTAACATTAAACAATTGGTTGGAAGGTTCAACTAACTCCTAATTGGTAAATAATCCATCTTGGTAAAGATAATACTGAAACTCATTTAAGTTAACTAGTCATAGAAACAAGGGACCAGGTCCCTAGGAACAGGATGACTACTAGGTAGGCAAATAAGTAGTTAGGAAAGCACTGACATCTATGTGGAATTCCTCAAGTGATGATGAGGATCATGAATTGTAACACCCCTCTACTTTTGGACTAAGGTTTGATCCATTCGATATACGTAAAAAATTAAATTTGAACTTCAAGAATTGGGTTGTGCCTAGGTGTAAAGGTCTAGGTTTAAGTGTAGGATGTGTACTAGAAGTTAATTTAAGTCATATCACAAAGCCGAGTTGAAAGCTTTTTTGTAGATTAAGTTTTTGAATAAATCTATGTATCGTCCAACTTCAAACAAGCATAACTTTCCGTGTATAAAGTTTCATATGGTGAATTAACTATTAAATTAAAATTCTTCGAATCTAGTTTCTAACACAACAAACCGCTCATCTATTTGAGCATCATACAAGTTTAAATATTTATTTGTGTACATCCATAATTAAAAGACTTAAATATCAGCTGAAGTCAAGTTAAATGATCTTTACTCAAAAATTGACCAATCAAACCATATTCCAAATTATCTAGAAAATATCATAGAATACTTGGCAGAAGATCCAAGATTTTTCCAAAATAGTACTATTTTATTTGACCTTAAGCAAATAAATCATAATTTATTATAAGTGGAGTCTCTTGTGCCAGCAATACTTGCTGAAAAGTCTTCCTTCACTTTGTGAACTTCAATTCCAGAACCTAATGTATTTGCTGCTACATCTCAAGCATAAGAAATAAGTTCAAGAATTTTCTGGTAAGTTCAAGAAAGTTACTGTCATCGTTTCAATTTGTTTATCGTATATTTTTTTTTAGTCTGTTTCAAAAATAATGTCTTTTTTTCCCTTTTTAGCAATTGTTTAATTGGAAAGTAGAAGATTAAATGACATTTTGATACATTTGACATAGTTTCTTGAGTTTCGTGTCAAATCAAAACATGACAAATAAATTAAAACGGAGAAAATACTTCAGAATTCACAAATGTTGAAATTTTAGTTTATAGTTTATGAAATTTGAGGTGATAAAAGGTTTTTTTTTTTGGCTTACTATACGTGCAACTCCCTCTTGTCTTGTCAGGTGATAAAAGGGGTTTATTCCAGAAAAACAGTGAATAATTTGTATGGCCTAATAGGTACTTAGTTCTTTACCTTTTCCAATTCTGATTTCTTGTTAAAAATTGTGTTAATATCTTAAAGTACTCTGTTGTGAGCTCATCAAGTAATGTGTTTGTGAGTCATAGTAGGCTGTGTGGTGGATTAATCGAGGTACGTGCAAGCTGTCGGTCAAAATTTCTTGTGTTGATATCAAAATTGAACTTGTTTTGTCAGGGAAACAATGGAAGAGAACCAAAATTAGGGTTTGTTCTATCAAAAATGTTTTTCATTAAGAAATCACTTATAGTGATTACTTTGAATCACAGAATATCATTTCAGTTAAGGATAAAAAACACATATATCTAAAATATCTTTTTTTTTTGCGAGTTTCACACCTCAACTATCAGTTGTTCCCTTTTCTTGTCTGAACTATAATCATCTATGTATTAAAACACAAATCAAAGTTGATTAGTCCAACTATTGGTTGTTCCCTTTTTCTACTTGAACTATCACTACCTACTCAACTAAGTGTGTTTTAATATATAGATGGTGATAGTTCAGATAAGAAAAAGAGTAGATGGTGATAGTTCTGGTAAAAGAAAAAAAGGAACAACTGATAGCTAGAGTGTGAAACTATCTATTTAATACTATGTTGCTTGGACTCTTCAAAACTGTTGTTGCACCCGTGTCTGATCGTCCTAAAATGCACTACTTTGGAGGATACGACACGCACATGGAGGTATTTTTGAATAATCCGAGCAACATAGGTCTAATTGAACAACTCTGAAAGCTCTCCTTTTGATATTTGAACTATTCAAAATTTTCCTTGGTTTGATTTGCTAGGCAACATGGCTGAAGCTTTCGTTGAAATTTTGTTACAAAACCTTAGCTCTTTTATTCAAAAGGAACTTGGATTATTTTATGGCGTCGATGAAGAATTAAGAAAGCTTTCAAGCTTGCTATCGACAATCAAAGCTGTCCTTCAGGATGCTAACCAGGATCAACTGAAAGAAAAGGCAATAAGAAATTGGTTGCAGAAGCTAAACAGTGCTACTTATGAAGTTGATGATGTCTTGGATGAATGTGCAGCGACAGCAATCAGGTTGCAGGAAAAATCCCAAAGAATTGGATGCATTTCAATGCCATCTCGTTTTCCTTTGGAGAACATTTTGTTTCGTCGTCAGATAGGGAAAAAGGTTAAAGATGCCATCAGGAAACTAGATGGAATTGCTGAGGAACGTATTAAGTTCCATTTGTCTGAAGTGACTTCGAAGAAACGATTATCCACGACAGACGAAGTACGTGAAACTGGCTTTGTTTTAACTCCGGCAGAAGTCTATGGAAGGGATGATGACAAAAGGAAGATTGTCGAAATCTTAACGAAGCATGTGGATGATTTTCAAGAGCTTTTGGTTCTCCCTATAGTTGGAATGGGAGGTCTTGGAAAAACAACTCTTGCTCAATTAATTTACAATGATGTGTTGGTACATGAACATTTCGATATGAAAATTTGGGTTTGCGTGTCACATAATTTTGACGAGAAGAGGTTGATTAGAGCAATCCTAGAAGCCGTAGTTGGGAAAGATATAAATGCTTCCGAGTTAGCTTCGTTACAAAGTCAGCTCATAACCTTGTTGAGAGGGAAACGATATTTACTCATTTTGGATGATGTTTGGAATGAAGATCAGGAGAAATGGGATAAATTAAAAGCCTTACTAACAATTGGTTCTAGAGGTACTTCAGTTATTACCACTACTCGTCTAGAAAAGGTTGCTTCAATTATGGGAACGGTACAGCCACATCGTTTATCCTGTTTGTCGGAGTATGACTGTTGGTTGTTGTTCAAGCAACGTGCATTTGGGCTCGACAGAAAAGAAAGCTCCAAACTTGTGGATATTGGAAAAGAGATTGTAAGAAGATGTTGTGGGGTGCCTCTGGCCGCTAAAGCTCTAGGAAGTCTTTTACGCTTTAAGAGTGACGAAAAAGAATGGTTGTTTGTCAGAGATAGTGATTTTTGGAATTTGCCACAAGATGAAAGTTCAATCTTGCCTGCTCTAAGGTTGAGCTATTTTCACCTTCCTCAAGATTTGAGACACTGTTTTGCTTATTGCGCGATATTTGAGAAGAGCTCCAAAATTGACAAAGAAGAGCTAATTCATTTCTGGATGGCCAACGGATTTATCTCATCAGAGGGAAACTTGGAACCTGAAGATAGGGGTAGTGAAATATGGAATGAATTATACTGGAGATCTTTGTTCCAAGAAGTGCAACAAACCTCAGATGGGAAGATGTTGTTTAAGATACACGATCTTGTTCATGACCTGGCCCAATCTATAATGGATGATGGATTTCATGCAACAAAACTTGAAGGAGGGGAAGAGATATCGGTGAGTAGAATTCGACATGCAACAATACAAGCCGAAGATAAGTCATTTCTTGCTTTTCCTAAAAGTACTATGCCATACAACCCTTCGACAATCGCAATGTATGGTTCTTTAAGGGTGTTGATTTTTTGCTCAGTTCAGTTGAAGGAATTGCCATCTGCAATCGGAAATCTAATACATTTAAGGTATTTGGACCTTTTCAGTACATGTATTGAGAGTCTTCCTCAGAGTATATGTTCTCTTCAGAACCTTCAGATGCTAAGTGTAGAAGATTGTTGCTTACTTCGTGTTTTACCGAAACATCTGAGATATTTGAGAAATCTTCGACATCTTCGGCTAAGAGGCTGTCCATTGAGTCACATGCCTCCTAATATAGCACAATTGGCACACCTCAAGACTTTAAACAAGTTTGTCGTAGGGAAAAAAAGATGTTCCAAGCTTAGAGAATTGCGAGACTTGGATCTTCGGGGAAAACTAGTTATTGAGCACCTTGAGAGGGTTGAAAATCATATGGAGGCAAAAGAAGCTCTAAGTTTAAAGCGAAACCTCCAAAGTTTAGCTTTGTACTGGAACCATTCCGTTCGGTGTGAGTCATCGAAGGATGTTGATCTGCAGGTGCTCGAAGCACTAGAACCTCATTCCGACCTTAAGCATTTGAAGGTATCCGGTTTCAGAAGTACAAGTTTGGCAAGTTGGATGAGGGCTTCAGTTTTGAGAACAATCATTACCCTTTATCTTCATGATTGTAAATACTGCTTGCATCTCTCTCAACTAGCTCAGCTTCCTTGTTTGAAATATCTTTCACTGAGGGGAATTCATATGGAGTACATTGACAGTGACGTTGAAAGCGGAGTATCCCAATTAAGAAAGTTCCCGTCCTTGGAATCACTTGAGATGTGCAAGCTCCCAAATTTAAAAGGAGTTTCAATCGAAGAAGGAGAAGAACAATTTCCGAGTCTTCACGAAATGTGGGTTGAAGACTGCCCTTTGCTGACATTTCCATGCCTTTTATCACTCAGAAGTTTGAAAATTGTGAAATGCTCAAACATGACTCTAGCTTCTATCTCTAATCTTTGCGGTCTCACCTGCTTAGAAATTGGTAACAACAAGGAACTAACTTCTTTCCCTGAGGTGCTAACAAACCTCACCGATCTTGAAATAGTGTGGATTGGGGATTTCTCAAAGTTGGAAGTACTACCAAACAGCCTGGCAAGCCTCACTGCATTGAAGTCCCTGCATATTAGTTACTGCCACCAACTAGAGTCTCTACCAGAGCAGGGATTGCAAGGCCTCACCTCAGTCCGTAAACTGTCAATCAGCTGCTGTGATAGATTGAAATATCTGTCTAAAGGAATCTGGCACCTAACTTCCCTGGAGGAACTTGAAATTTTCAGGTGTCCAGTGTTGGTTTCTTTTCCACAAGAGATTAAACACCTGAATTCCCTTCATCGCGTTCACCTTGATGGTCTGCCAATGTTCAACTCCACAGAAGATACTGTTCTTCACCCTGAGGAATTGGTTTCCTGGCAACTGCCTGAGGCTTTACGGCATGTCCACAATCTGCAATCTCTTTCCGTATGTAGATTCCCAAGGTTGATTTTATTGCCTGAGTGGTTAGGTGAACTTACGTCTCTAAAGGAACTGAACATAGTACAGTGTGATAATCTTGCCTCACTGCCAGAGTGTATGGAGAGAATGAACCTCCAGTCCTTGAACATTTTGGGCTGTGGAATATTGGAAAAGCGTTGCAAGCCGGGACAAGGAGAAGACGGGTACAAGATTGAGCACATTCCAAAAGTGAAAATCAGTCAAAATTGTGATATTCTTAATATCAACTTGACGTCAGAGAGGTTCATTGGTCTAAGGCGATTTCACTTGTAGAAGGCATCACCGCTGAAATAGTAACATTATATTTTCAAGTTGATAATGCTATTATTCGTGAAGTGGAGGTGTAATAGTTTTGCTTATTACAGGTATGTGTAGCTTTTCATCTTCCTACAATAATCACATAAACCTGTGTTTATGTCAAGTCTATATCATATGACTTACGACCGTTCTGCTCCTTGATCAAAGGCAAGCTATCCAGTGTTATCAAAGCCGCACTTAAGCCCTAAAGCGAGGTGCAAAACATGTTGAGCACTTGGCCTCTCTTCACGTGTTCTTCAGTATCATCATCAAGGCTATAAGACATACTTTTCCTTGCCAATTGAAAAGGTGACACTAAACAATTGATATTTCACTTTATCTGTCTATTTCCAATTTCTTTGTCTATATGTTTGTTATTTTGTATTATAATTCTTAGCCTTAGACTATATATACATATTTGTATGTTCTCCATTTGTTCCTTTATTCATTAAAGGCTCACGCGTTATTTGTGTTTTGCACTTAAAGCCCCAATGGTTAGAGTTTTTTTGCGCTTTTCGCACTTTGATAGCACTGAGCATATCTACTTGGATATCTGCAGTTGCTGTTATGTTTGAAACTATGTTACTAATTTTCTCTTGTTATGCAAGTACCAACTAGTAGAAAATTTCTGAATTCGTATAACTGTCATCATTCAAGTTAGTAAGCTAATTTTAATGTCCCCAACAATGTTATTTACTTACACAGGGCTACCAAAACTGTTCTTGCAATTAACAACATGCCTAATCTTATTTCTCATAATAGAAGTAGAAAACTAAAAATCCTGTTTACTTCTCTGTTGAATCTGTACTGCTTGAACTACTATTTGACTCCCTTTTAGCCTCATCTAATGCTCCATTTTGCTTCTCATCAGTCCCTAAAGTTTGTGGGATCAAAGGATTATAGTAAGAAGAATATGGATGTACTGCAATGCAACTTCCAGGTGCAATATATCTATAAGAAGAGGGGTAAGGGAATGGAGCGTACGCATTAGGTTGAGGCCAATATACAAAAGGCATGACAGAATTTGGTGGATACATTGGGAAAACAGGATATGCACATTGGTTATGGTAGTGAATATTGGGTGCGGTATTAGCCATTACAGGTTTTCGCGTATCTGCTGGTGCTTGAGGTGGTGCTGGGATTGGTATAGTCATCTGACTTGGAGACGAGGCGTAGCCCATTAGTCCAAATGGTGCAGGAGGTGGGGCAGAATAGGAAGGTTCAGAATGTATAGTTGTAGCTTTCTCTGAAGTTTTTCTCTTCGAGATTGCTTCTCTCTTGCTTTTCGATGATTTCATCAATGCTTTTTTCCGCTGCTCTGAATTGGGACTAATATTCTGGAACAACGTGAACAATTTTGCATCAGAAAAGACATAAAAAGGTGTTAATTAGTCTAAGTTGTGAAAGTTAAACTCAAAACTAAAGGGAGGTTTTCACAAGATGATTAACTTTAAAGTCACAAACAATGATTATCTTGCCTAGTAATTACTTATACTCCCTCCATTTCAATTTAAGTGTCTTTCGTTTGACTAGGCACGGAGTTTAAGAACATAAAACAGACTTTTGAATCTTGTGATCTTAAACTAAAATGTATGTTATGTGCCAAAATGTTCTTTGAATCTTGTGGTCATAAACATGCCATTTAGAATGTTGGAATGAAAAAGTTACTAAATATAGAAAGACGCGTTCTTTTTTAAACAGACAAAAACGAAAAGTAAGACACTTAGATTGAAATGGAAGTAGTATTCTTGAGAACATTTAGGAAGGAATTATTATTCATAACTTGATGTAACTGAGTTTTACTTAGCAGCAGAGTTACCACAAATTTTGGAGAAAATGACTATGAGTTGCAGATCTTACAATAGCATCAGTCTCAGAATGTGATAGAAATAACTCCTCCCTTTCTGCATCCTCATCTGTCCTGCAAATATGGAGATGATTTGACAATAAAAAGAATCTTTCGAGCCCAACAAAATAAAAAAATTGCCAGCAGAACGTCTGCGGACAAGGTAAAAGGAATGCCAGGTGCACGAAGCATCCCTCGTTCATGAAGGGTCCGAGGAAGGGCCATACCCAAGGGGGTGTGATGGTGGCATCTTACATTGAAGCAAGCATCAGTGGCTGATTCTACAGATAGAACATGTGACCTAGAGGTCACATGTAGACAAACTTTACATTGCTCCAAGGTTCGAAAAGGTTTTCTCTTTCTTTACATTTGCTTCCTTTGATCAATTCGGAGTTGTTTTTGTGATACCAAATCATTTATAGGCATCTGATAGCTTGTAAAAGTGTACTCCCTCCGTCCCGATATATGTGTCTTTCTTTCAAAAAGAATGTTTTTGTATATTTTGTATGTTTTGAATTCCAACATTTCCATTTTACCATAACGACACTCTCTTATGAGTGTACATGACATGTTCAAGACTACAAGATACAAAGGGTATTTTTGGTATGTTATACACACCTTTAGCTTAACACCACAAGATTCAAAAGTCTTTTTTACATTCTTAAACGTCGTATCAAGTTAAACTAACATAACGAAATGAAATGGAGAGAGTAACTCTTTTTCCACGATGCACTATAGGCTACTTGAAATTATACAAGACTAATATGCTATGCAGAATACCTGTAATACTTCTGTAAGAGGTCCAAGTTCTTATATTTGGTTTCCCTTTGAACCAGGTCATTAGGAAAGCCTGCCATGAAGAGAAGTGTAATTCCTAAGGCCTAAAAGAAGAAGCTTCCGCTGCGAATATGGATCAGCATTGCCATCCGACATATCACCGGACCAAAAGATTTCAGTTTGTTTCTTCCCATTCGCTGCCGGACATATCTGGTATGACAATGCATCAATTTACAGACTAGTAAAATCTCATCTATGAGAAAAAATGCCTAATTAATTTCATGTTTGTGCCTTCAGACAAGATTTTGATATATATATATAGAAAACTAAAAGCTCAATTTTGTTGTAATGTTAACTAGATCAGTTCAAGTTATATACATTACAATGTAAAGGATTTTTACACTATCTCTGCAATTTTTAGTTTGCCATATCAGATTCGATACGGAGAGTTACCTATCAGTCAACTGAACCTATATTACACAAAAAAGTTCCTTGCATGGTCAGCACATGAAACATAAAGTCAATAATATTGCAACGAAATGTACGGAAATACTATAGTTAAGCAGTCTTACTCATTTTGAGGAAGATTTCTTGTCCTTCCTCCATACTTGATGCATAGGAATAAGCATGACGGGCAGGTAGCATCCGAGGGACACATGGCCTTCTCCTCTTCAAGTATTTTAACAGGACACAAGGTTGGGTTGTATCTGTTGGGATAGAATATCTTCCTCCGAAATCCAGGATTATCGTATGATACATGCTCCTGGTACAGAACAAATCAAGTCAATTAAAATTTGAACCACTTGTAGGTATAAGAAAGTGATACAACAAAAGTTTTAGACATCCATGTTTAGTAAAATAACTTGATTAATAATTTTCAAAGATTTCTATTCATCTATTATGAGAGTGAAAAATGGTGATCAAGAAAATCGAGCTTGTCCTCTGCTAAGGAATAGTACAGTTCTTGCAATAAACAGTTGCTTTACTGAAGCTAACTAGACGTCTCCACGTGTAGTTTAATATCCCAAAAGGACAATCCGAGGACTTGAAGCGTGACCGATAATTGAAGTTAGTAGCATACCCCTGGATTTTTTGAATCTATATAGGGCTCTCCCTTGTGTAAAATGCTGAAATGTTTGAAGTCTAATTCATACATGTCCTCACTACCGTGCCTTATACCAAGAGGCGCGAAAACTAAGATTTTTCTCATAGTATGAGATTGAGCATTTTCCAGTGAAAGTTCTTTTGATCCTAGCATTTTCTTTACTTCCTTTGGACAAAATGCCATCTTTAGAGACTTTTTATGTGATGATGCACTTCCCGGTCTTCTTATTCCATGATCAATAGGACAGGCTTTTGAAAGCTCCTCGTAGGCTTCAAGCATATTAATTTCTTCATTATTTGCATACTTGCTAACGTCTACATCAGTTGGTGAACTCTTTTCTGCTGGATCTGCATGATGATCACAACTTCCCAACACAGGTAGATCACTTGCTTCACCGATATCTTCTTTCAGTTCATCGATCTCCTTCTCAATTTGCAAGCTCTTGACATTTCCTCTATCTACAATGTCAGTATAAGTGCCACTGTCCTCGGATTATTGGTCATCTTCATCTTCGCTATCATCAGGATCATTTTCTTCAGCTGAATTACTGTCTTTGGATCTTCCGAAATTCAGAAACTGAGCCTCATCCATGCTCATCCAATTCACTAGGCAATGTTCTGTATAAACATCTTTCATTAGTAAGAGTTCAGTGTGATCCTTCACTTCTGAGTCCATTTTTCGTGTTCTGTCCTCATTAGTGTCGATGTATTGTGCTACTTTTTGTCTCTTGAGCTTTCTGAAATGCCTTTCCTCTATACTTTGACTACTGGCCTGTGATAAAGATATATTAAACACAACATAATCCGCTAGTACTCAGCATTGAGCAAGTGCATACTGAATGTTCATAAAATTTAAAAGAAGATTTTCACTAATAGAAAACTGTTATATTATATGCTTCAAATCTCTGATGCTGCATATATACATAAATAAAACAGGATAAAATTTAACTTCTCAACATAACATAAATGCAGTAGTGCTGAAACTCTGAAACAATAGCAAGTGATTAGTTATGTCATCAGAATCTATTCAATTTCAATTTTTTTGACTATGCTCAACCAAATGCTTCTGCAATTTCTTTGACTTTGGAAGTGAATCATGTTGTTGCATACGCTCCGAGGGAAACTCATGGTTGAACTTTTATTTACACTTATAACCTATGTTTGCTCAGACTTTCCAAAAATGTTGTCGTATACGTGTCAGATCCTCAAAAATGCACTACTTTTGGAGGATTAGACACGCACCAGCCGGCATTTTTGAAGAGTTCGAGTAAAGGTTACAGTTGTTGATAGAGTTATCGCTCCCCCTCCCCCTCCGCCCTCCCCTCTCCCCAATATATGATGGTATTACTTCACTGCCTAAGGAGAAATTTTATTCAAGAATTTCTTGCAGAGGTCTTAGCTATTGAAGCTCAACCATCTATTAACTAATTGTCCATTTGAAGATTAAGTCTTCAAGAAGAGCAAAACAAAGTGACGAAAAAAGGAATTTCGTAGATATTTGATAATCTCAAGTAAGCTCAGTCAGATGAAAATGGACCTCGGGTGCCTAACTCAATCTCTAAAGCTTAGCTCGTGAAATGAGAACTGTCTCCAAGACTATATAAGGAGACAATAACTCAATACCTCAACCAGTGTGTAGCACACTTAACAATAGTCAAGGAAAAATAGCTAATATATAAAAAAGTTGAGTTGAGCAATCATACATTTCCATTTGAGAACTTGAAATCATTGTGTTTTTCTTGTATGTGAGATTCAAGAACTGATATTCTCTCCATGAGCTTCGCGTTTTTCTGTTTCTCCCTTTGTAATTCTGCAGAAATCTCAGCAATATTGACATTCAGAGTTTTCTCTTCTTTCAGTTCTTGCTCAGCAGTACAACATGTAGCAGAAGCATTCACCATGCTATTTTTCAACATTCCTGTTTGTGATATTTCACCACAAATCCACTAGAGAAACTAGCTCAGCCAGTTTTATTATTTTTATGCTGGCCAGAGGCAGAGCTAAGGGTTTGGGGATCGGCGAAAAATTACAATGTATATACAAGATCAAAATTACCTTTTGTGTTTGTATATATACTGTACATGCTGAATCCCTTCGTTGACTTCTTCGTGTGTTTACTTTATATTTTGAAGGGCAACACTACTCTCTCCCTATAAGTGGAGTCTGGTGAAGGATCGAACCACATTGAGTCTATTTAGTCTCTCTGTATTTATACAGTAGATGTTGAATCTCTCGACTTTTTTCGTGAGTTTACTTCTTTATGTTTTGAAGGGCAACACTAAACTCTCCCTATATAAGTGAAGTCTAGAGATGGATCGAACCACATTGAGTCTATTGTAGCTAGTCTCCCTGCATTTTTTGCAGTTTTTTTTCATGTGACTTCCTAGTCACACAACGACAATTCTTATCATTGTCCCATTAAATTGTACTCCCTCTATTTCAATTTGGTTGTCCGTTTTAGTCCGTTTCAAAAGAAAATATCTTGTTTCTTTTTTTTTGGGCAAGTTTAAGACCACAAGATTAAAGTACATTTGGTACATTCTACAAATTTTTAGTTTAAGATTATAAGATTTAAAAGTCTTCTTTACTTTTTTAAATTACATATCAAGTCAGGACAAACAAATTGAAACGAAGGGTGTAATAAAAGTAATTTGTGTGCAACAAACAGAGCACTCATTACTCTTACTAAAAGAAGTTAAGAACTATATGTCTTCAAGATTGCTACATAGGTTAAGGAATCTGTTTACTTCTGTCATTCAATTCTTTGGTTGGTTTTTTCTTTTTCTTTTTCTTTTTCTTTTTATGGCACAAAAATTAAAATAATACTTAAGATAACAATTTTAAAAAGGAAAGCTTAGCTGTTAAGTGAGGTTAGTTTCCCAATAATAGAAAACATTAGGAGCATCTTAGGCTAGTTTGATGTTCCATTTTTTTTGATATTTTCAATTCTCTCAAAAATTTCGACTCTGCCACTAAATTGGACCAGGGACGGAGCTAGAAATCAATGTACGAGTTTGGTCAAATTGACCAAACTCATAGCTTTAATTTAAATCTTGTATTTATATTAAGAAACTCATTAAATATATATATATATATTTTTAAAAAGTAAAATTAGAATCTAGTTACTGGACACGTGATATCGTTATCCAAAATTTATTACCTGTAAAGTTTAAATTTTGACTCTACTTGCACTTACTCTTTTTGTCCAGTATCCGTATTGGAATCTGACTAATTCAGATTTGTGTTGAATAGGGCCTCATTCGGGAGTTAGCGCACCCAATCAAAAATAATTTTATACTCAAAGTTCGAACTTAAAACCTCTAGTTAAGAAAAAAGCAGTCTTATTAAACTCCGCATAGTAAACTCCAAGAATCAACATTTATTAAAGATCTTCTCTTTTTTTTTGTTAATCTTGGCATATGAGTCCAATGTAGCAATGACAGTCAGTTTTTTCCAAGACAAAAAAAAGGAGAAAGTGCACATGAATATAATATGAATATGAAGGTACAGCATAGAATATTTATATTACCCTCACGTGCAACTGACAACTCCAAACGATTTGTCTCCATTCCAATTTATGTCAGCACAATATAGAAACTTTAATAGTGCAAACTTGGCTTAAAACAGATAATATCACATGGTACGTTTAGAAGCATTTTTGAATAATCGATATCAAAGTCAATGATTCGACAAGCATGTAGATGACGATAGAGTGATGACATGGGTTTAGCTTACTGTCTATGCCTGTCTACAAGCCGGTATAATAGCATTTTATAACATAAATCAATGTTATAATATTGATAAAATAATATTTTAAATTAATTAATCAAACATAAATTGCTACTCTGAATTTTATTTTATAAAAAAAAACACTTTTCAGAATAAGCAAATTTGAAAGCTCGTCAAAAAGCCTACAAGTAGGAATTATAACAAAATACTCCCTCCATTTTAAATTAATTGAATTGTTGAGGTGTTTCACACCATTTAAGAAATGAAGATTAAGACATAAATTAGGCATAGCTTTCCATTTTGACCCTTATTAATTATTGTCAAATTTATGATTAAAATAACTAAACATTAATTATATAACTAATTCCAATACTGAGTAATGAAGGGTAAAATTGAAAGAATATTCTAAAAGTAGTCTTGAAAATCAAACAATTAAGTTAATTTGAAAAACGAAAAATGTCTCAACAATTCAATTAATTTGAAATGGAGTAATTTAAGATCGAAAAAATAAGATCAACGAAAACATAAGATAGTCACCCTCATTAGGAGTAACTTCCATAAAATAGTCACCCTCATTAGGAGTAACTTCCATAAATCTTCATCATATTCTATGTTGCTCGAACTCTAAAAAAAATGTTGCCACATCCATATTGAGTTCTTTGAAAATGCATTATTTTTTAAAAGTCCAACACACACCTATTGATATTTTCATGAAGTCCGAGCAACATAGGTCATATTAACTTCTGCCTCTTTTATTTTTATATAACAGTGGTGTCCGAGTCGGTTTATGCCCGACCTCAAATTATTAAACATGAAAAACTTCCAAGTGCCTCCCATAGGCATCAGTCTATTAACATCTTAAGGACTTCAACAGCATCAAGGTCAACAAAAATCCCCTCTTTTTTTCAAGCATAAAGCTAGTTTTAGACTGTCATATCTATAGACGGGTCAACGCGATCCGCACAAAATTACAAAGGGGGATCGGATACGTTACAAGAAACTCGAAATATACCATTAACTAGCTATACACACATTTTCCGCGCAAACTCAACCAATACTCCAGTGCTTTCTGAAGATAGCTGAAGGAATGAAGAAACACCAAAGTCCGTTCATTTCACTGATCCTCTGGTGATAAGACGCCTCTCCATCGTGCAGGCTGGTGAACGTTCTCTGCTCGTTGCAAGGGTATTTAGCTCTCGATGCACTAGAAAAGCTTTTGTTGTGGTTGTGTTGTTCCACTTCTCATCATAGCACAGAACTCCTCGTAATTGATCCTACCGTCCTGTTCAAATGGAAGAGTTGGTATGAAATTATCCACATTTAGTGTTTCAACATCGAGATTTCATACAAGACGACTTACATTGTCTGTGTCCACCTCTGCGATTATTTCCTTGATGGTGGCCTCATCACCCATACCATATTCCTTCATAGCGTTTTCCAATTCATCTCTCGTGATGAATCTGAATAACATTAACAACAATTAAAAGTGAACGCGTTACTTACTCGGAAAAAGGAAAGAAAAAAAGAGGTGAATATATAAGAATGTGTGAAATGTAAAGATTTGATACAGGCCACACCCAACTCATATACTGCAGCCATCAAAGCACAACAACAACATACCCAATGTAGTTCCACAAAGTGGGTCCGGGGTAGACCTTACCCCTACCTCAGAGGTAGAGAGGTTGTTTCTGATAGCCCCTTGGCTCAAGGAAAAAATAGTCCAAAGCAGTCCAGAAAAAAGTAACTGAAGTACAAGAAATAGCAGATTGTAACAAAAACAACAGATAGTAACAGAACAGTAACTACAACAAAATAATATGATAATCGAAGTATAAGAAACAACAGATAGTAACAGAAATCGAAGGACAAGAAACTACAGGGGCAATACCACAACTACTAGTACGGACGGATAGAGCCTTAAAAGTACAATGCTTCTAAAAGGTTCAAAAACCATAAAAAGATTCCAAAATACCCGAGCATAGAAACAAACCATAGAGAGATCAATATGTTACACATACCATTACAAAGGTTTAATTTAAATCAGGAGGATGCCTCAAAAATAAGTCAAAATCACCTTTAGTTCTTAATTTTATAGACCATAATACTGCTGATTTAAAATGATTCCCCTTAGTTATTTATACTCAGGAAGGTTTCATGATGGAACTACCTATGCTTAAAACTACGAGGGTCTATCTGATATTGGGGTATGCGTTAAGTATTGCTGTAAACTCCCAAATTAAAGAAATAGGAAGTTAGTGCCCTTTAAGCTTATGTTTTTTGGACTCTTCTAAAATGCTGCCACACCTGTACCACATCCGACAAATATGCACTACTTTGGAGGATCTAACACGCACCCATCTACATTTTTGAAGAGTCCAACCAACGCCAACATTTGAATAAATGAAATATATCCAACCACATATGGCCAATCCCACCTATAACTTAACGTAAATTAAGCAATTAGATGGCTTAGGAGGTTTTCCACACAATATCCCAATGGTCTACGAGCAAAAGTTATCACTTGCAAAACATCCGGCCCCTATCAAGTCATTGATTACCCTTTTATTGATGCCATGAATCCATACAGCAACAAAAAACAACAACATATCCAATGTAATCCCAAAAGTGGGGTTTGGTTAGGGTAGGATGTACCTTTGTGGTAAGGATACGTCACTATGTCATAATACAAGATATGAATAGCAATAAGGAAAGTACTATGTTTTTCTTTTTGCTTCAAGAAAGAATTATCTTTATTGATCCGCAATGGCATGTGGAATATTTGCTAGACTCACCAAGATTGAGTAGTCAAAATTTCATTTAGAAGGTCAGAAAAATGGAAGCCATGATCATATTTATGGACTTACCCACTATGGTCCTTATCAAAATGCTGAAAAGCTTTAAAGAGATGCTCATCCCTTTCAAGCCGATGTCTATGCATTGTTGCAGTAATAAACTCAATGTAGTCTATTGTTCCATTTCCATCCACATCAGCCTAAAATGTCGAACCATATACAGGTCAGAAACTGAAATTAAGAAAAGATAAAATCTAGTCAGAGGCATCATACTTACAGCTTCCATGAGTTGCTTGACTTCAGTCTCCGTTAGCTTTGATCCAAGTCGAGCCAATCCCGACTTCAGTTCTTCATAAGTGATTGTGCCACTGTTGTCAGTATCAATGTTGTGAAACATAGCTTTCAGACCTTTGATTTCTTCTTCAGATAAATTCTCCGCAATGACCTAGGGAAATTACAAATGTAACAGAATGTCAAGAGCTTACATCCAACATCAAGTGCCTATAAAATGCTACATCTTCTAGATGATTCAGTATGGACGGCATGTCCCACGTCATTTTTTCTACTGAACAACCAGTAATGATAGTCAAATATTCTGAGTAACAGCAGTCGCGAGAAAATACTAAACCACCTGCAGTGCCAAAATAAGAATGCAATCTTAGATTCTACCTTCAATGCAAGTTTTTTGAGCTTGTTCATTGCTCTGAACTGCTTCATTCTGGACAGGACTGCACTGTCTATTGGCTTGTCTGATGCTTCTCCAAGTCGTAGCCATGGATGTTCTGTAGAAACAAGCACGATGAATGCTAAGTATTAAACGAGCAAGCAGAACTTAATAGAGCATTTAAACACGAGCTACAAGCAAGTGACGCCTCTTGCTGTTTGCAGTCAAAGACCTAAGAAATCTAGGAAGCAGATTGAAAAGAGAGAGATTTACTCCAGATACTGCTCTTTCCCAGATTTACTTTCAGCCCGGAAACTGTTTCAACTCGATTTAAGTCTCAATCAAACCAAAGTTGGGATTGGTCATATGAATCATCTATGATTAATCCACTATATTTGGTATCATATCATTCCAATTCTACTTTTCTTATAAAAGTTGTTTTTAAGGAAAATTAGGTACTCTCTAAAACTAGAGGTTCTCCGAATCACAATTTATCTCTATACTGGCATACAAATCTCTAACTAGACTAGAAAAGCTCAAACTCAAACTAAATATAAGTGTAATAAAACAACTAATTAAACCTCAGTTGCAACAAGCAGATAGCACCTATATGGATCTTTACTTCTATTTATGTTGTTCTGTTCTTATAGCTAATTTCTCATTGATTTTTAAAAAAATAACTTTCCCTCATTTAATTTTAGTCTCACCTCATCCTCTCTTAGTGTTTTAAGCATTATAATGTTGAATCTATAGAACACTGCATGAAGAGGTCTATAATAAATGGCCAAATCATCTCAGATGACTTCCCCTCATTTTACCTTATATATATATGCTACTTGCACCATTAAATAGAATGACCATTTCTAATGTTGTCCAAATTTGAGTGACTGCACATCTATTTCAACATCCACATTTTTGCGACACTCATGTTGTGGACATATTACACTTAGAGCCTAACATTCACTCTCATCTAACATTACTAGTCAGTAGTCACACCATTGTTCTATACAACTTGTTTTTCACTTCGGTAAGAATATTCCAAGCCCATAACTCTCCATCCATTCCAGTCATCTAATTAATTCAATGTGTGACATATTCATTAATCGGGTCATTCTCCTGGACAACTGCCTTCACCGAAACAGTGTTAGTTAGCGAAGTAAAACTCCATAATCTATCCAAAGCAACACCGAGACACAAGCTATACACTATGGGAAAATGATAATGTATTTGGCTCTGCTGCAATCAAGCCAGTGATTTCATTAAGGTCTGTTTTAGACAAAGCTGTGGAAGAGCACTGCAGCTTATACTTGAAAGATATACTAAATGCATACAAAACCTAAATGGTTAAACATGACTACACCTTATTACATAGAACCAGATATGAATATGCAGAATGAAAAGACATGACACGTTATTGTAACTTTTGATTACATGAAGGGAAAAGAGAAAAATACCAAGAACTTGTGCTGAAGTAATTCTCTTCCTTGGCTCCTGTGTTAGCATTTTGCGAATAAGGTCCTTGGCACTATTTGATATGGATGGCCATGGATCACTTTGGAAGTCAATTTCTCCTTTTAGTATTGCATTAAATATTCCCTTTTCAGTTTCTGTGAAGGATTCGGGGAAGGCACGTTAACAGAAAACAACAAGTAACACGAAGTAAAACACCTTATTAAACTTTTATCGCCATCCTTACCAGCCCAAAATGGAGGTACACCACTGAATAGAATATACAAAATAACACCTGCACTCCATACATCTGCTTCCTTCCCGTAACTACGCCGCAGTACTTCAGGGGCAACATAATATGCACTACCAACTATATCACGGTACACCTTCCCTGACATTCATAAATGAAACATAAGCTCATTTATTATAGATCCTAAACAGAAAAGTGGATGAAACAAAAGATAATTGAAGTCAACTATGGAAATGATCCATGCTGGAATACTCAAATAGCGGCATTACAGCGTATGACATAAAAGCATAGAGAAAAGATGTGTTATATTGAATGGGATACCAGTTTAAGTAGTTTGTGGAATCAGCTGTAGTACAGCGCACCCTAAGAAACTCAGATCACAAGACAAGCGGATGTGCATTTAAGTATACTAATCACCCAAAAAAGGAGTGGGAAAATAACAGCAAATAACAAGACCAGAAAAAAACAAAAGCAAAATTAAAATGATCATGTCCTCTTGCGTAAGTTAGGATGGATCCACTAAGGCTTGTTTTACAAATTTAAGTAATTTTCTAACTTCAAACTAATGCATCAATTACAATTCTTTGGGATGCCACAGATCCAGGCTACTCTATAAAGATCCAAGTGGAATTCTGTTTGGTTGACAACATGCTATCTTGGAGAAATTTTTTATTAAGATCAGCCATCAAGTCTTAATTGGTATTTCATTAAATTGGACTAAAAGTTAAATTAAGTCCTTGTAGAAACAAATAAGTAATTAGCTCAAGTATCAGCATATTTTTTTAAAATCCAGTTAATGGGAAAGTAACAGAAAAAGAAGAGGGGAGTTTTTTTATTATGATAGTGGTGTTCAGGCTAGCTTATGCACACCTCGACTATAAAGGCAGGCAGGTAACTCTGCCAACCAAGGCTTAGGCAAATGGGAAGAATCAGCTAATTTATTTTATCTTTTGCCTTCGCTATGATTTGAACCTGAGATCTCATTGTTCATTGACCACTAGGATACACCCTTGGGTAAAACGAGGAGAGAGTCATAAAACAAATTAAAATCTTATGCAAATTTTGTTGTTTCTCTGGTGATTTTATGAATCTCTACTTTGGGAGGTTATATCTAGATTTTGGCTCTATTCAATAAATATATTCCTACACTTCAGATTTCCTAGGATCAATGACAGCCACCCTCTTCTCTTTCTCCAGGAGTATATATTCAGGCACAATATACGTAACCTGGGACAAATTTTAAAATTAGTTATGGATCTTGGATAAATATATTTACAAAGATGTTTTGTGCCACTGATTTCTATAAACTCCTTTTCGATTAGCTAGCTTGCAACTTTAATACTTTATCAATGAGTATAATGTTTTTTTCAAAACTTGTAGTTTTCCTTGGAGACAATTTAACTCTTCCGAGGTACTCTAGAGTCTAGACTGGAAGAAAAGAATTCTTGAGATATTCACCGAACAAGTGTTCTATACTAACACTTCTGGCAATCTTGTAACAGACACATTGCTTTACCCGGAAAGGGATTGATCAGTGATGAGAGATGCTCCTACAGAAACTCACACTCTTGGTTAAAGAGTCCCACTACATCACCTTCACTACCCGCAGGCTACGGATGGCAGCGAATAGTAGCAAGATGAAATTCGGGTTTAGGAAACTAAATTGGATCATGATTATAGCATGAAAAATCTTCTTAGGTTACAAGAACTATGATGGCGAACTGTATTACAGAACATAGAAAATACACATCTGCTAGATCTTTTGAAATCTTAGTAGCTGCAAGACCTGTCAAGTTCCCACTTGATCCTGCAAGCCTAAAATCAATATTTCTTGCTTTCATGGTAATCATAGATTGCTTGCTTGATTGGTAGGATTGAAGCAATTCTTATTCTAGCTAACACAAGGATACAACTTCTACAAAGATTCGTGTATCTTTACATTTTACCCCAATCAAATCTCTTCTTTTTGAAAATTTGTCAAATAGATACTACTACGTGTCTTAGCACTAAAAATCTATTTGTCGTCATGCATTGCCAGACACATCCTAAGTTGCTTGGACTCTTCACTTTTGGGGCCGCACCCGTGTCGACACGGCGTGGGTGTGGGTGTGGGATCCGTACCGGATATGGTCAATCGATTTTGGGTACTTTGACCAAAATCGATAGAAACTCAGGACAGATATAATGATTTCTGTGATTAAAACAAAAGCTAAGGTGAAATCGAAGATGGAATATACATTGTCTATAGAAATTTCTATGTCCGTCCTTTTCCTTATACTCCTTCTAGGATTCTCCTAATTTAGAGATATAACTCTATTTTTAGATATACGAATTATTTTTTAGCGGAATACCGCGCTCGTATTGGTACTTGGATTCATACCCCCGTATCTTTAAATTTAAATCATGAAGGATCACCTCTAGATCCACACCCTTATCGGTCAACCGAGTCCGAGAAACTTAGGACACATCCAAGCAAGAAAAGTCATGTAAGTATTTTAAAAAGTAACATAATATTGAAAACACAACAATTTATTCTTAAAAACTCAGCTGTAATATTATTAATCTCCAGGGGCAAGAAACTGACCTTCTTCAATGAAGACAGAAAGTCCAAAATCAGTTGCCTTTAGCATAGCATTTTCATCCTTACTAGTCAGTAAGAAATTCTCTGGCTTGAGATCCCTATGCATGACACCCATGAAATGGCAAATGTTAACAACATTTACAATCTGTCTAATAATCTCAGCAGCATCCTTCTCTGAGTAATATCCACGGGCGATAATCCTGTCAAACAACTCTCCTCCAGCACAAAGTTCCATCACAAGGTGCACTGACTGCCTGTCTTCATAAGCACCCTTGAATTCCACAATGTTTGGCTGCCCACTCAAATGCTGCATAATCTGAATTTCCCTCTTCATATCCTCCCTATCATTCTTACTTACAAGCTTCCTCTTGAGTATGGACTTGCAAGCATAAGGGTTCCCAGTTGAATTCTCGGTACAATAGTAAGTCACTCCAAACTGACCCCTACCCAATTCTTTCCCAAGTGTATAAAGCTTTCTAATATCCTCAAAAGGCTTTCCCAATATTTTATTCAAATGGGGTCCTTGCATTTGGTCTTGGGGCTGTCCAGGCTGCACAGTAACAGGAACAGGGTGGCTTTGTTGCTGTGGCTGAGGTTGTGGCTTTGGCGGTGGCGGTGGCTGATATGCTGGCTGTGGCGGTGGCTGATATGGCCTTTCTGGCTGGGGTTGTGGCTGATATGGCCTTTCTGGCTGGGGTTGTGGTGATTTTTGATATGCTTGATTAACACTTCTTCTTCCTGCTCTATTCCCATTAGCATCTTGTTGGGTATACTTCTTGCTAAAACATCCACCCATTTCTACAGTTTATTCAACAAGATTGAATTTTGGATACTTCAATTCCTCAACAAGTTACAAAAAATGAACAACCTGGGGTTTAAAAGAACAAAGATAGCAACTTTAACAAGATTGAATTTTGGGTACTTCAACTCCTCAACAAGTTACCAGAAACCAATGAGGTTCAAAGACCAAAAGATTACAACTTTAACAAGATTGAGTTTTGGGTTTTTCAATTCCTCAACAAGAAACCAGAAATCAAGAACTTGAGGTTTAAAAACCAAAAGATTGCAACATTAAGAAGATTGAATTTTGGGTTTTTCAATCCCTCAACAAGTAACCAGAAATCAAGAACTTGGGGGTTTTAACAGAGTAAAAGATTGCAACTTTGACAGAGTAAAATAGGAGAACAGAGATTTAAAGATTTGAGTGATGAAGCTCTAATTAGTACCTAGATCAGAAAATGCCAAAGAGTTGAACACTGTCCATTGACTTCATGGGAAGAACTCCAAGAAAATGCTACACACTTTCTTTGCCAGCTTTTCTCTTTTGTCTGCCCTTCTTATTTTTCTAGGCTTTTTCAAAGGAAAGCGGTGTTCTTGTGGAAAGTAGGTCATTTAATTGGTAATTTAGGGCCTTTTTAAAGCAATTTATTTGTATTCCTTAAGCTGTCTGACTAATCAAAACGAGTAAAATTCCAATTGAAAAGTGGAGTCTTTCAATTGAATGAAAACGAGTGAAATATGAAAGGATGAAACAATATAGTAATTACACACTCATGAGAATCTTCTAATCTTCTATTTTAATGCTCGACATCTAAATTTTTAGGATCATGTCATTATCTTTTGCGTAATCACCTCTCTTTTCCTTACAAATTCTTTTTCAGTTTACCTATAACTCTTCTACTCCGCTACACTCAACCTCTGAACTGCAATCTCTTCTAACTCCACTAAAATCAATCTCTTCTAACTTCGTTATAGTCAACCTTTTTATTGGCATATGTGTGCACCTTCTCTTCATGTGTTCGAACTATTTCAATCTTGTTTTCCTCTTCTTATTCATCATGGAGGTCACTCACACATAGATATGATTGCTAGTTTTTTGCTTCTCTCTATTATAGATTTGTACCTCTACAAATGAATAAGATTGTACAATTTTAATACCAAAACTTATATAGTATAAGAGCAACTTTATTCTTGTAAGAAAAACAACATTTACTGAGCTACGTCACCTAGTGGCATCAAGAGAAATCGAGAGCTCTATAAATAAAGTTTCGATTGAGACAATAATGAAGTCATGGTGTAATTTTTACAAAAAAATACGAGTATACTCGTAAGACTTGCTGGAATATCCATGAAATACTGTCTAGCTGGAACAAAAAAAGCACAGACATTAAAAATGTATTTTTGTTAGCTATGCCCCTAGTCAAAAGGGATACAAATGTTATGACATAAATACTAGAAGGTTATTGTCACAATGGATGTCACCTTTTTTGAAACTCTTCTTCGGGGGGAGAAACATAGTGAAGATTCGATGAATAATAAGAACTCTAGTGACTCATATGTGAGAAACAAAAGGATTAACGTTTTATGATAGATACGAAAAATAGTACTTTTGGTAATAACACTAGATAAGGTAAGAGATCCCATCTTAAATAATGAAAATAAAAAAATCGAGACAACAAAGTCTTTTCGTGATATAATCAATGATAAAGACAGGAAACAAACAAAGTAACTACAGATTTACATGAGAAGAAATTGTAATCAAGAAAAAAATATTAAGTACTCTCAATACAATCAAATGTTTGCTCCGCAAGATCTCACTGATATACAAGGTAATTCTCCAGAACCTAATTCTAATTTACGTCTTGTTACTTTAGACGTTGATTTTTCAATTGTTAAACGTATTGAGTAAGAAAAGGCATCAATTATTCCATGTCAAATTTTGTGTCATATAAAAACCTGTCCCTTTCTTATATAGTTTTTTTTCTCAATTATCTAGAATGGAGATATCGAGAAATGTGCAGGATGCTTTGACATTTCTTGAGTGGAACGAGGCAGTTCTAGAAGAAATGACTGTTATTGAGAGAAGTAAACCCTGAAAAATGATGGAACTATCATGTGGAAAGAAAATAGTGAATTGTAGTGGCTATTCATCATCAAATCTAAATCAGATGACTCCTTAGAGGGGTATAAGACATGTTTAGTAGCAAAAGGGTTCACTCAGACCTCCAGAATTGACTATTTTGAAACATTCTCTCTAGTTGCCAAGTTGAATTCAATCAGAGTTAATTTGACCATTGCTTTCAACCTTGATTGTCTCCTTCAACAATTAGGCATGAAGAATGCATTCTTGAACGAAAAATTCGAAAAAGAAGTCTACATGAATTCTCCTTCGTATTTTGAAGAAAGGTATGGAAATAGAGTATGCAAACTAAAAGAATCTATCTATAGGCTCAAACAATCTCCAAGAGTTTGATTTGATATGTTTACTCATTTTATTAAAAAGAAATAAGGGTACACTCAAGGCAAACAGATCATACTATTTTTATTCGATATTATTTTAACGAAATAGCGAATATCTTGATAATGTATGTCGATAATATCATACTTACAGGAAAAGACTTGTCTGAAATGAAGAATTTTAAAAAATCGTTAACCTCAAACTTCGAGATCAAGGATTTAGTCTTGTCATGGACGTAAAAAGATTTTAAAAAAAGACATTATGATGTAACCAAGAAAATATGTACCAAATCTTTTAAAAGAGAAAGAGATGAGAGGTTATTGTCCAACTGAAATATATGTTGATCCAAATACAAAATTCGAAAATAAAGAAGAAAACTCAATTGACCAAAGTCAATATCAGAGACTAATTGAGAAGTTGATCTAGTTATTTCACATTTGATCTGATATAACATTTGTTGTAAGCTTAGCAGTCAATTTATGCACTCTCTGAAGGATGAGCACCAACAAGTGGTCTACAAAATTCTAAGATATTTGAAAAATTCACCAGAGAAGAATTGTATTTCAGATAGAATCAACATAGGGGCATTGGGCAGGTTCTACTACTGATATGAGGTCTACATCTGAATATTGTACATTTATACATAGAAAAACTTTTTGACTTGAAGAACCAAAAAACAAAATATTATAGCCCGTAGTAATGTTGAAACTGAATACCGATCTATGGTCATTGAAATCTGTGAAATGATTTGACTCAAGTGGATGATGAAAGAACTGAAAAACTCATTTACTCTACCAGTGAAGTTGTATTATGAAAATAAAGCCGTCACAAGTATTGCTCACAATTCAACTTAACATGATAAACAAAGCATGTTGAAGTGGATAGATACTTCATAAAAGCGAAGATTGAAGAAGAAAGTGTATGCAACCCTTTCGTCCCAACAAATTAGCAAATTACAGATATTTTCACAAAAGACTTATTCAAATTAAAATTTGAAATTCTTGTAAGCAAGTTAGGCATGACAAATATTTACATTCCAATTTGAGCGGGAGCGTTGATTTGTGAATATCTAACTATAATCAAATTTTATTTTGGAGGATCTAAATTGATTTGTTAAAAGAAGATTTGATATGCTATTAAATAGTTTAGAAAATTAGATCAAATAAAATCATCTCTTGATTCGCAAATACCCTAGAATCAAGGAATCTGATTGCTAGTTTGTTTACTTTTGTCTACTATATATTTGTACCTCTACAAATGAATAAGATTGTACACTTTTAATATCGAAACTAACCGTTGGTCTAATCATTACTTTGTACAACTTACCTTCAAGCCTTCGCGACACATTCTTATCACAGAATACCCAAAAGATGAGACTCTATTTCACCTACACCACTCCAATACAATGAGTGACATCATCGTCAATCTCCCCATTTTCTTGAATTATTAACCCAAATACTTGGAACTCACTCTCTTGGGTATGAATTTATGCATCAATTTTCACTTCCATCTCCGCATTATGTGTTACTCACTAAACTTGCATTTCAAGTATGCCGTTTTAGTCTTGCTTAACTTGAAACCTTTAGATTCTTGGTCTTGTCTCTAAACTTCCAGTCTATCGTTAACACCATTACGTGTCTTGTCAATCAATACTATGTCAACTGCGCATAACATTCATCGCGACACCTCTCCTTGAATATGTCATGACAATTCGTCTACGCAAACAGGAATGGACTAAGGGTTGACCCCTGGTGCAATCCCATCACCGCTTGGAAGTGTTTTAAGTCACCTCTTACTGTTTAAACCTTGATCTTGGCTCCATCGTACATGTCCTTAATTTCCTTATTGTAGGCCACATGTATACCTTTAGACTCCAAAGTACCTACCTAGGAACTTTATCGAAAACCTTTTTTAGGTCAATGAATACCATGTGTACGTCTTTTCATGTCAATATACTGTTCCAACAATATCCCCACAAGATGAATGACTTTTACATCAATATTGGTTCTCGGAGATAGATACACCACTCCCATCCTCATCTCAACCACTCTCTCCCAAACTTTCATAAATATGACTTAGTTTGAAACCCCAATAGTTGTTGTCATTCTGAATATTACCATTTTTCTTGTACAACGGGATCATTGTACTCCACCTCCATTCTTCTAGTATTTTAGTGGTCTTAAATATGACGTTAAACAACTCGATTAGTCATTTCATACCCGTCTCACCTGTGTTCTTTCAAAAATCTATCGAGTATACAACCACGATACCATGACTTTCTATGATATATGATTTTATTTTATGTCACAATATTTGATTGAATATTAAAAAATTAAAATTTATAATCTAAAATATTGCCATAGATATTAGTACAGATAAAATCACGTTATCAAGATAAAACAATTATATAAACATTAAATTTCTTTTAAACATAGAAAATGCTAAAAGAATTAAATAAACAAAAAAAAAGGTATATCATTTAAGTTATATGCACATTAACTCATTAAGGATGTAAAGCTTGACATTGTCTCTTGACAAAGCTCCTGGGATAAGTATTTATTAAATAAAAAAATATTAAAATGTTTAGTTTGGAATTTATCGATATGGTACAAAACTGATTAGCTAGCTAATCATTTAAGGTATCATACTTATATATCCATATAGTAATACAATATGATGTGACATTAATATGAAGTGCTTTTGACAATGAAAGAGGAAAAATACATATTCATACTCAATATTTATGTCTGATTTTTTTTTTTCACACTCAAATTTTAAAATTGAGACGTTTAGTTAAAAATAGAAAGGATCCTATTCATTTCAAAACCCTTAATGATAATTATTTTCAATTTCATCTCGACTTTAATGTAGTTTTAAATTAATAATTTATGTATATTACTAAAAAAATTTGAGACAACTCAAAACTCACTAGAAAAATAGATTCATCTTTATTTTAGCTATAACAGCTAAGCAAGACCAATGAGCTCAACTAGTGATAAGTATAATGGCTTAAACAATTTTATTTAACTTTTGTGCATTAATATTTTACAATATTATTATATACCATTAGGTTAAATAATCTACGTACCAGAAAGCCCCATATGGATATTCTATCATAACGAGCACTTATGGATTGCATATAATTTTATATGAAACTTTTGACAGATTCATTTTTATCAAAGGTGTAACTACTCAAATTAAGTTTATAGCAAGATATAGAGTATATCGTTATATATTCAAGTATAATTTTATAAAATCTAATTTCATTCAAATAACGAATTATAATGATCGAAATAGTGCGCGAATAGCTAGCTCTCTGTTGGCTAGTACGTTGAATAATATTAATAATGATACATGAATATCAAAAATAATACCCAAAAAAAAAAAATCTGAACTACTAATGTTTGGAGTCTGGACCATACAAATATTGACCATTTCAAAAGCATTCAAAATAATAGTCAACTTCATACAACAAATTTTGTTAATTTCTTTACAACATCATCAATACACACACCTAAAACCTAAAAAAAATTATAAACAAAACGAAACCAAAAAAAAAAAAACAAGGAAGGAACAAAAAATTCCCTCACCATCAACTCCTTCCTCGACTCCCTCTCCTATTCAGAGACGGATTTAGAGCAGGTGAATAATTTTTTTTTGACTCGATTCATAAATATATGTACAAAATATATTACGCTAGTGGTATATATAATAGATTCATTCTAGATGTGTATACTGATTATAAATAATTTTAAATTCGTCTCTGTTGTCAATTAACTTCAGGAATGCTTTGAAGACGAGGCCTCCATGATTGTTGACGTTGAATATTCTCAAAATCAAAGCTATTATTGCTGGAATTTATAAATCCAGACAATAGTTGCTCCATTGTAACTTCCTCCATATTGTCAATTTTCCCAGCTAGAATTTTCTCAAGTTCATTCTTTGTTATTCGTATTTTCACCTCTTTATAATTAATCATCGTCGAAGAAGAAGAAGATGATGATGGTGATGATGATGAAGAAGAAGACGAAAATAACTTTTCTTTCTCTACGACCAAATTTTTTGGTGATACGACACATTCCCACTCATCATCGTCTTCAGCACATATCATGTTAGATCCACGTTTACAACAATTCCCCATCTTAATATAACAGATCAATATTCTGTTGAATTAGTTGAGATGTTGTAAACTGGTCTGAACAGTACGATTATAATTTTAAAAAATTGAACACTTCTAAATATACTAATTTCTCATGAATGTGTTTGTGAAATGAAAGAGGTGGAGGTTAGGGATTTACATGATATATCTATATTTATACCCTTGGAAATGATGGGGCGTGGGCTAGGGTGGGTGGGGGGTGAGGAAGGTGGGGGGAAGGACACATAGAATAAGAAATGGTCTTTTTCTATTTGTAGACAATTATTATTATGGGTGGCAGACAAGGAGGATTAGTTCAACAATCTTATTTTTTCAATTTACTCTATCTATATTTTGCCTTTGACAATTATTTTGTCTAATTTAATTTATGTGGCAAAGTTTAAATAAATTAAATATAAAATTTACAGGAAAAAAAAAACTTTTGGAATTTCTCATCATAACATGTAACATATGTGTAACTATAGATTTTAAAACTTGTGGTTGAAATTTTTTTTTTTCATATTAACAATATAATGAAAAGTTTAAATTAATTAAATAATTATGTTTAAATATCTCTAAAAAAAATTGACTTTAGATTCAAACGTTTCCTTATTTTGCATGGATGTTTACGTCAAGAAAACTACAAATTTTGAAGAAGAAAAAAAGTCTTTTGGAAAAAAATTGATCTTTTACAAATATTTATCATTAAAAAGTTAGGTTCATTTCATGTTTTGCAATTAATTCTGATTCACGTCATATATATAAAGACCTATTAAATGAGAAAATATTTTGTAATCAAATTTGAAATTCGAAATCTCTAATTAAGAATTGAAAATTTTTGTTCATTTCACTATAATTCTCAGTGATCACGCTTATATATTACCTATACCTACCATTATACCAAAATATATATTAAGTACCCACATTGACATTTGTTTAATGTGGAAGGAATAAAAAGATATACAGGATCTAGAAAGAACAAAAATAAATTAGTTAAAAAGGGAAAAAAAAGTGAGTGAGAAAACATGTGAACATGGAATTGTCAATGGAATCAAAGAAATATGTGGACCAATTTTTGTTCCTTTTGTATTTTTATACAGCTATAATTCTTGGATTAAATTTAAGTTTTCCAGTAAGTGAGAAAAGTTCTTTGTATTAGGATCTTTTATATAAATAGTAGGTTGAATTTATTTATTTATTCTAGTCGATATATATAATATATTGATTATATACGAGTGAGTTGGGTGAGTGCCTACTTTTGTATGTATTAGAAAAAGAAATTAGAGCTATAGAATTTAAGGGATCGTTTGATTATTACAGAAAATAATATATGTGTAAATTTGATATTGTTTTCATTATACATCATATTTAATATTATTTTTTTATATAATAAAGAGTTAATGGTAAAAGCGCGCATCTAAATTATCATTTTTATGTGAATTTTATATTCTAACTATCAATTGTTCCATTTACTTATCTAACTTTCACTTCTTTTGTATCAAAACGTACCTCAATGCTGAGTTGATCAAATATTGTTCTCACTCAATAACATGTGTGTGTATTGTGTAGGCCAACTCAACATCAAAGTGTGTTTTAATATAAAAATTAAAGAGTGATAGTTTAGGTAGGTTAATATTGGAATAATAGATAGTTGAGATATGAAACTCGTAAAAATAGTACTAATTTAAGTATGTCTTTGACCATTAACTCTATAATAAATCATTGCATTAAACAATATGAGAGATTACACGTCAAGGACGTTTAATTTTATCCTCTTAAATTTTTATTTTAATACATCATATATATATATTTAGTACTATTTCTATTCGAATACACTCTATTCACCTTATACAATAATCAAACAGACGATAATAATAATATCAACATTACTAATGTGTATATATATCCTATTTAATAATATATTCTTATACGCCTTACCACATGAATCGTAGATATCCATGAGAGAAGAATAAAATGAAATAGAAAAGTAATTAAAGATATCAAAGTGTGAACTTAAAATGGTCGATGGAATCTTGGACATTTTTCTTCACTAACTTCAGCTTCTTAGCTATTTAATTTATAGTAAGTCACTAATAAAATTTTTTACAAAAGGTATTAGTGAGGGTTAAGCTAACTACCCTTTGGATATCTGCCACCTATTTTAATTAGCTTGACCTAATCAGAAGGGGTAATTACGAGGAGTGAGGATGAAGATAATGTGCGTAAAGATAGAGCTGAGAACACAATCAATGTTGAATGTCATATGTGCGGAATAACTTGTTTTGCTTACTTTTACCAAATAGGAAGATCATTTTTCTCATTTTAAAGAAACTTATTATTTTTTTAAAAATTTAACCAATCAGATATAAAAAGATATTTTCTTCCCTAATAAACTTAAATCGAAAAAATTTCAAATCATACTGAATAAATTGCTATGTATAAAATATATTTTATACATTAAGTTTAAAGATAACAAAGAATTAAAATTTTCTCCTTATATGACATATAGACACAGCTACAAGCCAATAGTGTAGTTAACACCCAAATTAGTTTTCACTCCAAAATTTATTCACTACACCAAAAATAATCTTTAGCAATAATTAATTAACGGTAATATATAACCTAATTATCACTAGATATATACTTTTAGCGGCAATTACTGATAACACTTATATTTTAATACTTTTTGAAAATACCTTTAAAGCCCATAGCAATCACGACATTAGATCTTTAATACAACTAACTAGTGCCAATAAAAATTTTAGTACTCTTTATTAATGTTTAAATTTATTGCCGCTAAAAGTTATGTTTATTATAGTGATTATGCTACTTCTATTGAAATTAAATTAGTTCCACCAACTTGAGTAAAAAGTTCGACAATTTTGCGTAGGAAGTCACGAGGTATTGGATATATGTATCTGTCCTTTAGCCTGATTTAAATTTCTTATATTGGATACTTTTATCTTATAAGTAGACATATAGTTATTCTTGATCATCCCATCTTAGGCTGAGATGACTAGAATCATCATAACTCAACTTACTCAGTTCTTACTTAATTTTTTTTTTTTTTAATAATTTATTTGAGTATCAAATAATTTTTTTTATTAGTAGTTGAACATATCTATACCATCTTCATGACTCATGACCAAAAGTTCACATTCGTACCACTTTTCACTAAGGACTCAAATGTCCAATTTTAAAATACCAAAGAATATAAAAAAACAATTCCAAATTAGACATGTGGTCTCTAGCTAAATGATCTACTTCAATTATAGGTTTCATTAAAATTAAAACGCATTTTCTTTAAATTAACCCAACTCATTTCCTTTTAAAGTAATTTTTAGGCCGGTCAATAACACATTACCCATTCACTTACTAGTTAAGTCAATTTTTTAACATGCTCAAAATCAATTTAACCTGTCAATTTGATTTCTCTAGACTACACTTTAAGCTCTTCAGCCACTAAACATCAGTTCATATTCTATTGTTTATGGAAATTCAAAAAAAAAAATAATAATAAAAAAAAAAAAAATATATATATATATATAAAAATCAATGTTATATATACAATATAATTTTTAATAAAATAATTCAATTACATCCTCATAATTTCACTCCTGAACACTTTAAAGTAAAATTTATCATGTGAAATAGAATTAGTCGAGTTTCGAAATTTTACCAAAAACTAAATTAAAACAAACAAACAAACAAAAAAGTATGTCATGCGCTAATAATGTCTTGTGATTGGAGCATGACTTTTGATAGATTTAACATGCCTCCAGAGTGCAGCCACTTTTTTATCCGAATTTTTGATATTCATATTGAGCTCCGATCAAATTTGAATTTATGAAATTTCATATTAATGATAAAATGCTTCGTAACAAAGGACTTCTATCCATGAATCGCATAGAAAACCTCTAATTAACGATGAAAGAGTAGTTACTAGTGCATCATTTTTCATTATCTCAGTTTCACACAGGGAATTTTGTCTTGGTCCATTAGTGTGGGGTCTTATGCTAATTCATACAAAGCTGTTCTTCATTACTGCTTGTTGCCCCCACCAACTTGAGAGCACCTTATTAATGGCTGCCCCAACTTTTACTCTCCACTTCCCAGTGCTCTTTCTTCTAATTTCAGTTCCCTTTTTCTCACATTGCTATAGATTACACTCATTTCTAATTAGCTGAAAAATCCCAAGATTTGCTGCTAAATTTCAACCCTTTTGGGTCTTCTTGCAGTTGCTGTTTCCTTTCTACTTTGGGTCTTGAAGAAAAGGAAGGCAGAGATGAGAGGAGGGGTCAGTGGAGGTTTCAGACTTGACCTTCTTCTGGTTGTATTTATACTGCTTCTTTGTAAGTATGAATCCCCTTTTTATTTTCTGTGCTTGGTATCTTGGTTAATTTACTTAATCCTTGGATGATTTGTGAATACATTCTTGAAATTTACCTAATTTTGCTGAAAAATCCATCTGGGGTTTGATAAAGATTCATGCTTTATGCTGGTGTTTAGGGGAATTGATGATCTAGTGGTGACTTACAGTATCTGGATTTGTTGTCTGGTTGCTAGGCCAATGTCTTTTCTGTCTGGGGGTGGATATGTTGGTCCTAAAGATGATAGTGCTATGTATGTTACTTTAAATTGGTTAGAAAATGCATTTTGTTAGAGTATTTTGCATATTACTATCTTTCCAATATTTCCCTAGGGGGTTACACACACATATAATGTCTTTCGGAAACAGCCTCTCTGCCTCCATGAGATAGTAGTAAGGTATGCGTACACTCTACCCTCCCCGGACCCCACTTGTGGGATTACACTGGGTATGTTGTTGTTGTTGTTGTTGGTTACACACACATATAAGCATTCTCTAGTAGTTCTGTACTATGTTAATCTTATTTTAGCCTCTGTATTAGCTGGACATGCAAATTTTCACTCTGAGAGACCGAGACCTTATTTGAGTGATATTCTCTTTCCCTTGCATCTCCTGCTGTTTGAATCATTGTACTGTTGTGCATTGCTTTGATCGTAGGGGAGGGAAATGTATCCATGGGATTTCGTAATCTAACTCTGAATATGGAGTGGTCTAAAGAAGGGGAGGGCATATGTACAGTTTTACAAGCTATGGAATGGTTTCATGAGCTAATACTTAACGAAGTGTGCCAGATAGTGTTTCTGATTGAATAGTTCATGTAGATTCGTGGTTGAACACTTAATTGGTACATGCACCTATGTTGCTTGCCCGTCGGCCTGTATATTACTGTCTATATGCATTTGCTGGCAGTTCATTAGGATCCAGTGCTATTTCAAATCTCTGATGGATTTGCTACTTTTACAGGCCTCCAGGACTCCAGTTGCAGCTCACTGAATCATCTAAAAGGTTCTCTAATCATGGACATAAAGGAGGATACTCTTTTGCTAGAGACGTCACCAACTGCTTCTCCACAGCCTCTTCTTCCCCTTCTTGCACCTTCTCCATTGGCACCTTTCACAAACAGCACTTCACCTAAATTATCTGGTTTGTTTCAGAAACTAATTACGTTAAATTCTTGGTCCATAGCGTTGAATAAGTTTTAATTTATACCAGCATTCCAATTTTGGAGCAACTTGGAATAGTTGAAAGTATACACACAACAGTATGCCAATAATTTTTTTCTGATCTGGATCAGTATGGGAGGGGAGCCTTGGTGTAACTGGTAAAGTTGTTGCCGTGTGACCTGGAGGTTACGGGTTTGAGCTGTGGAAACAGTCTCTAGCAGAAATGCAGGGTAAGACTGTGTACAATAGACCCTTGTGGTCCAGCCCCATAGCGGGAGCTTAGTGCACCGGGCCATGGAACAGTGTGCCAATATTTTTTATAAAGAACCGGCTTGGGCAAAGCAGTATAACAATTTGATATTCTGTGGTTTACTTTCACAAGCTAACTAAACTTTTACTAGTCTCTGTATACCTATGTTATCTGTTTTGTTTCAGAAACTACTTTTGTCAAACTCCTTACGACTTAGCAAGAACTATATCTTAAAAATGCCAAGGTCGAAATATAAAGCAGTATAGATCGGACACCTGAGTTCAAATCCTAGTGTAGATAAAAAACACTAGGTGAGTTCTTCCCATCTGCCTAAGCATTGGTGGGCCAGAGTTTTCGGTACTTGTGGTGGTGGGAGGTAGAAGGTACCCAATAAAATAGTCGAAGTGTGTGTAAGCTGTCCTGGACACCACCAATCATAAAACAAAATATATAGCAACATAGATTTAGAGAATAAAGAGACCTCAGAAGGATCTAAGGTTTTCAATATCTTCTGTCTTCTCTTATTTTTCCTCTCACCCTCTCCAGGACTGTGTACGCTGAACTTTGATGCTGTGAAAAGTATGATGGCCGTGACATCAATAGATTGTGTAGCTCCATTTGCAGAGTATCTGGCTAATGTCATGTGTTGCCCTCAACTAGAAACAACTCTTGTTATTCTTATTGGGCAGTCTAGTAAACATTCAAATATGCTTGCTTTAAATGGGACTCTTGCAAAGCATTGCCTTTCAGATTTTCAGCAACTCCTGGTCAGTCAGGGTGCCAATGATACTCTGCAGCAGATATGCTCTCTCCATCCGGAAAACCTTACTGAAGGTTCTTGCCCAGTCAAAGATGTTCATGAGTTTGAGACCACTCTGGACTCATCTAGCCTACTTGCTGCCTGTGGCAAGATCGATCTTGTGAATGAATGTTGTGAGGAAACTTGTGGAAATGCTATAACAGAAGCTGCTAAAAAAATTGCACTTCAAGCATATGATATTTCAAGGATGGATGGCCCTCATGTGCTGTCTGACCACACAACTAGAGTTAACGACTGTAAAAGGATTGTACACCGATGGCTGGCAAGTAAACTTGAACCTGCTGGAGCAAAACATGTTCTGAGAGGACTTTCTAACTGCAAAAACAATAAAGGTGAGAAGCACATACCAATCCTCTTGCATAACAACCTTGGATTTCTCATTGCATAGTTTGTTAGATATGTACCTAGAATTTATAATGCAAAAGCCTTCATGCCATGAAGCCTAGACATGGATATGGAATGAATAGTTACGGGCATCTCAAATAAAATGCGTACACATGAAGGACTTGTTGGACTTTTTTGTCTTTAACACTTTAGATTTGAGCTTCTTTGCCGCAAATGTGCTTCTCAAGTTTTATATGGTAAATAATGGAAGTGATCTCTGATAAGCACATCATAGATATATCCTACTAGGCTTATTTGGTAATAAATTTTATTGCGATACCTCTTATTAGCTAGTGTTGATCAATAATGTTAAAGTTTTTGTTCTTGGAAGGGGAAGGGAGAGGAAAGGATAAAATATAAGTTGCTCAGACTCCGGTGCGGGTGCCTGATACGGGGTGCAGATCTAGAGGTCGGATTCTCTATGATCTAAATTTGAAGATTCGGAGATACGGATCCATGTATGGATACGGGTGTTGGGATTCGGCTAAAAATAAATCAAATATCTAAAAATAGAGTTATAAAACCTAAATTATAAGATATTATGTGGAAAACTTGAGGATAAAATATGGATCAAGAGGAGAATCCTATAAGAAGATAAAAGGAAAAGGAGTGACAGTAGGAATATATATATACACGGTATTCCATTTACTTCAATTTCACCTTAGTTTTTGTTTTGATTACAAAAATCATTGAATCTGTCTAGAATTTCTCCCTCGAATTTGGTCAAAGTACCCAAAACCGGTTGACCAGATCAGGTATGGATCCCACACCCACATCCATGTCATGTCGACACAGGTGTAGTACCGAAAGTGAAGATTCCGAGTAACTTAGGATAAAATGGTTGACTGAGTACTTCCCCTTGGCTAAGGGCTCATTGGCCCCCCTCATATTCCTTATTACTATTGAAACGGGAAAAAGAAAATCACGTTACCATCATTACTAGGTGCAATTCCAAAGTGTATTCTTGCTAGCTTTTGTTTCATGACCTGGTGAAAGTACCAACAACAACAAACCCAGTGTAGTCCCATAAGCGGGGTCTGGGGAGTATAGAGTACATGCAGACCTTACCCCTAGTCCCTACATCGAGGAGGTAAAGAGGCTGTTTCAGAAGACCCTCGGCTCGAGTAATGAACATCAAAGCAGCTAAAAGAATAATACAGAAGTAAAGATGAAAGTACCATTTCTTTTAATGACTATCTTGGTCATTTGATTATCCTTAATGCTATTGGCTCTACAAACTTACCAAAATTCTTGCTAAAGAAATTAGAATCTGGCTTCCATTCTCACCTTTTATCTTTGCATTTCCATAATATTATAAATCTACTAATCTGTTTTCTCTTCCCCTTAGTGTGCCCTTTGGTTTTTCCTAACATGAAAAATATTACAAAGGCTTGTGGAGATGGGATGAATATCCAAACAACATGCTGTAATACTGTCGAGAGGTATGTGTCTCACTTACAGAGGCAGAGCTTTGTCACCAACTTGCAAGCTTTGGATTGTGCTGCCTCGCTTGGACTTAAGCTACAGAAAGACAATGTTAGCAAAAATGTCTACAATCTCTGTCACATTAGCCTCAAGGATTTTTCCGTACAAGGTCAGTTTTTATTTGAATGCTCTTTGGTGCATTGTACAGCATACAAATACGTTGAGCTGACGTCAAATTTTGATCTTGTCCTGTTTGTGGCATCTGGTTATCTTCAAATGACTACACTACACCAGTTGCACCAGAAGGTAATAAACCTACTTTACGTGTTTGCTAGTCCATTCCTATACTCCTTTTCGGTTTTACTTTGTTGTTTTGTTCCTTTGTTATCATATCATGTTTCCTGCTTTGACAATTAATACTCCTGATGATGAGATATTAAAATTTTCGATTAGGATACCTTGGAAGATGTTGATCGAGATGCTTTGATAGATATGATTAATTATGAACTCAAAGAACATTAAGACTGACAGAACTTTTCAGTAAAAAAGAACGTTGAATTAATGTTAGCTGTACAGAAGAACAATTGATTGAATTAAATTGGATACCTTTGAACCTCGGCTAGTGAAGTGTGAAACCGCTTATGACAAGAGAACTGTGTATTTACTCGTGAAATATGTATAACTCCAATCGTTTCAATTTGTTTGTCTATACTTTTTTTTTCTTGGAAATTGGTAATGGGAAGTCTTACTTTCCTTTTTATTCTGTTTAAAAAGAATGCCTCTTTCTTTTTTTGGCAACCTTTTATTCTATCTTTCTACATGGCAATTGGCATATTTACAAACCCACAAGATTAAAGAGCATTTTCATACATTCTACATATCTTTAGTTTAAGACCACAAGATTCAAAAGTATCTGTTACTTTTTTAAACTACATGCCAAGTCAAAATCAGGCAAACAAATTGAAATGAAACGTAGGAAGTACATGTTAATTTCCATTTACGAGATTAGCCGCCTTGTATACAACAAGTCTATGTCATATCTTTACCTGCCTCATCCTTTTTTTTAATCTGAAACTTTTACAGCATTAGTTAATTATTTCCCCGCATAGTTTGGGATTGAGGCCTAGTTGTTATCGTTGTTGTACTAGTTAATAATTATTTGTTGTTCTTTATGTTGGAATAGTTTCGGGGTGTCTTTTGTCTAGTTTACCATCAGATGCAATACTGGACAAAACTATGGGGATCAGCTTTGTATGTGACTTAAATGACAACATTCCGGCTCCTTGGCCATCTATGTCTCAGTTACCAGCTTCATCATGCAAGAAGTGTATGTTGGATGTATTCCTTCTTATTATTTTCACTTTGCAAAAAGTTTTCTTCTTATATGACTAGTCGCTAATATATATCGGAACTTCCTACTTTTGCAGCTGTGAGAATTCCTGCACTTCCTGCTGTAGCATCGGGGCAAATCAGTAAGAATATTTACTTACACATTTGTAGTTTTTACCTTCATAAAGTGGGGGTAAGTCCGTGTACACACCACCCTCCCCAGACCCCTCTTGTGGGATTACACTAGATATGTTATTGCAGCGAAAAGATAGGTTTCATAACACCATCTTAAGTGTTCATTGACACAGATTTCTCGTTAATTCGTCAGGTTTTAGAGGACTAAATATATGGTCACACCTTCTGCTGGCAGCCTCGATGATACTGGAAGTCTGCTGTATATATAATGCTGCCATTCTTTCTTACTAGCAGTATTTCGTGGAAGCGTAAATCTTGACCAGAAAGGGAACTGTCTGAAGATGTTTCATTGACATCAAAACTTCAAAATGTACAAATGCAGGAAAATCATGCACCTAAGTAAATTGATTCCAATAGATCAATTTTGTGACAAAAAAATTACTATGTTTTATGTTTTGGTTATAAGAATTGTAAATAATTACGCAGTAGGTAGACTTTTCATGTAAATATTTCCAGTTGACAAAAACTTTGCCTTTGTATAATTTGGAAATTCTGATGAAGCATTTTTAACAAATGCACATTAGGTAGGTTTCTATGAGTTGGTTTTCAAGTTTGCATAATAATGTTCTTTTCACATAATGCTATTTTTCTCATTCTTATTTCACATTCTACTTGGCATAATATAATACATAATTTTCAAACACCTCAACTTCAAAAAAGAAAATTATTTGAATAGATTGTATTACTCGTTATATAATGTCACACATTAATAATTTGACTAGAAAAGCAAGGCATATATGGGGTAGAGCTAATATAACAAAAAAAAAAGGTACGAAATAGAATAGAGTTATTAAATAATAAATAAATAAAAAATGAGCGAGGAAAAAAAAGATGACGACAGTGAAATTTTACAAAGTGGGGTCTGGGGAGGGTAGATCTGTGTACTACTAGCTTGTGGAGGTAGAGAGGGAAAAAAAATAACGACACGATCACGCCAAATCAATTATTACACAAATGAGACTTTCCTTTCGTTATCCAGCAACAGATTTAACAATACGATATGATACAATAAATTTAAGTAATAACACAATACAATATAATAGGTAACAAACAACAATACAAAACTTTGACACCAGTTGAAATGATTCTCAAATAAATAGATTGAAATGAAACTATCATTCAAACTTTACTTGTAGAAGTAGAAGAAAATGTAAAAAATATTCTCTTTCTCAACCTCTTTAATTTCCTCCCAATTTTGATTTTCAACTTACAAAATTTCACTTTCAACAAATATGATGTTTTTTTTCTCCTAGACACAACATGATCTGCTTTCTTTAATGTCTTATAAATCAAGAATTGTGCTTTTCTATGTTTAATTTCTTCTTTGTCTTCATTTTCAATTTTTGAGTAATTATATGGTCGATTCAAAAAAGTGTTCATTTTTTTTGGGGGGATAGTGGAAAGAGAAAGTGAAAAGAAATGAGTAATTTGGAGAGTTTGGGAAAATGGATGGAACATTTATAATGAAAAAAAATAAATTCAAATGTTCAATGAAATAAAATTAATTGATTCTATTATCTATAAAAAATAAAAAGCGTACATTATGGAAGAAATTAGGGACGATGTAAAGTTCATGCCCATTTTTAGAGTTTTAATTAATTTTGAAAAACTAGGGGGTCGTTTGGTTTAGTGTCCGTTTGGATTAACTAATCGTAAATAACTGAAAAGTATTTTTTTAAGTGTCAAAATTGATTTTATAAATAAGCAAATACATGTTTAGATAGAAGTGTTGAAACTGATAATAAATAGTTAATGTGTTTGGTGACAATGTGTTAATACTTATAAGCAAAGTTTGATAGACTTATGAGCTTAACCAAACACCCTCTTAGAAACGAATTAGGCAGAAATTGTAATGTAGGAATAAAAAGACTCCAAAGGACTTTGGGGAGATATGTAGGGGTAGTTTTGTCATTTTGAATGTTGCATCCATAAAAAGGATAGTAAAAATTTGCTGGTGTCGAGTGTTTACACAAAATTACATTAATTTACCGTGACTAAATAATTTAATGAGGTCAAAATAATACTTTGGAAAATAAATCTCGAGGAAATCTTGAATGATTTTTGGCCAAAATACAACTACATCAAAGAGTTATTTCATATTTGGTAATTTCTTCAAATCTTGAATGACATATATTTTCTATAAAAAGATTCATCACTTGTAATCATTGTTTATTCATACATATTTCCATCTTTATTACAACTTATACATTTTAATTAGTTGACATGATTTGGTGTGTGTATATACAGATCTTATATGAAAATTAATATCCAATTATTAAATTTTGATTGGTGAAACGAGAAATATTAGGTGTGTATATAGCCTTAAATTTTATGTTAGCTATACCAACTTATTGGGTTACGAACAGAGAAAAGCATTAGTGGGACTTGAATCAGGGGCCGAGCTGATTGGTTAGACGATGACTACGCAAAAGTCCACTAGTGTTATAAATGTATTTAATAAAAATTGAAATACCCAAAGTTCACTTTTCAGACCTAAGTTCTGAAGTTAAAATATTTGTGCATTTCGCCCAGTTCCTTTGAATAACATTCTTCTGGGGAACAAAGATCATAACTGCATATAGGTTTCTACACCACAACATATATAGAGCTCTCGTTCTGTTCACTCCGTTATTATATATCTCAATTACATTCTTTTGTATCCTTGAGAAACTGAGACCACCACGCGATTTATCACCTGCCAATATAGCTGAGGCGCTCACAAATAGTCCGTCGCCTTTTAAGTTAATACAATTTTTTCACATCAAACCTTCCTTATGAGAAGGAAAATCTTCTGATCAAGCTCAAACTTAGCTGCAATGGATGGATCTCCTCTCAGCTGCATCAGAAGTCCTCCAAATGAAACAAAAATGTCTCTGGAAGACAAATAAAAACCGGTAAATCCATTGTTATATTAGTAAAATCCGTGATTGCTAATTGGAAACCAACAAATAGAGTAGTCCCAACAACTCAAATAATATATTCAAAAGTTAAAACTGAAAGAGAATATACATTAGGCTAAAACGGCAAAACGTCTAGCCCAAAAACAAAAACAGAGAAAAACCAAGTACAGGAAAGTACATTTATATTCCACAATTAAACAACAACAAAAAACCACACCATACCCGGTGTAATCACACGAGTGGGGTCTAGGGAGGGTAGAATGTACGCGGACCTAACCTTTGTGGGGTAGAAAGGCTGTTCTGATGGACCCTTGGCTCAAAAGAGGGTTGCAAGAAAATAAATTATATTCCACCAATAAACGTAATAGAAAAAAAAAACTCTGACAAGAAAATAAGTCACATAAATCAAATTGAAATCTATCTTAGCAAATGGGAGACCTAAGAAGTCAATCTAAGCCAACTCTTCGAAACAAGAAGCAAAGCAAATATTGCTAAGGCGCGACAGACGGACAGTTTTGCACCAATGATAAGGCAAGAACATGTCAGAATTATAAATACATGTTCATGGAATTGAATATGAGATAAGTTATCCAAACGTACGCTTTCACGTGCTTTCCGGAACCTTCCTCTGAGATCCTATATAGCTTTCCATGCATGACATATTCGAACTTGTCAGCAAGCGATTTCTTGTTACCCTGTTTTCAGGTTGCAATACCATTAAGTACCATCAGGATTTCTAAGAGTTTGAAACACCGCAGTACAACAAGAATGAGAAGGCAAACCAAAAAAGGAAGAAGGAAATCCATACAAGCATATGCCTAACAGTTGTGTTAGGCTTTATATCTTTAAGCATTAATGTTTTCCAAAAAGAAAAATCAAGTATCATATTAAGGACATCCATGAAAAGTAGCTTCTTAAAAACATACTTTAGAGCAACAAGTATGCCTCAATCCCCAGCTGATTGGGGTCAACTATATGAATCCCCACGAGAGATTCATTCTACTGACACAAATATCTCCAAGCAAACTAAAAAAATTACAAGCAAAATTTTTAAAATATTCACTAAAGGCTCATGGATGTTAGAGGCATAGAGCACCTTCAGTGTAAATATATTTGACAGACCGTTTGTTTTTTGACGTAAAAGTTGCATACTGAAGGTGCTCCATGAGTTATGCGTTTTTGCCATTTTGGTTATGAAAATTCTAACAAACCAATTTATTGGATTTGTCCTTCAATCATCACCAATTCGATCAAAAATTCCTTTTTTTGCTCCTTTTCCTTGATTTACCGTTCCTCAGTCTTTGAGTCTTTCTCAAAAGAAAAGGAAATCCTGAGAATAGATCAAGGACCAAAAAACATTTCACAATCCTCCAAATAGCACAATAGATGAATCCTTTTGTTCTGATTCGTGATTGGATACATGCCAATACCAAATGATTATACCCTTTCACTGGCAGATACAATTTGTTTGTCCTGCCCATAAATTAGAAACCAATTGAACAGCCATCACAAGGCTATATCATAAGGAATCACACCTCCGTGGAACAAAAATATGTCTATGACACGTGAAAACAGACACCACAAAAAAGTTGATATCTTCTCTAGTTTCTAGTACTAGTTAACAGTTGAACTATGTAATAGATGAGATGAGATTTCAAAACAATTCCAGATAAATAAGGTCAACAACAACAACATACCCAATGAAATTCCACAAGTGAGGTCTAGGGAGGGTAGAGTGTATGCAATCCATAACCCTACCTCGTGGAGGTAAAGAGGCTGTTTTCGGAGGACCCTCATCTCGAGTACAACATATCAAAGTAGGTATTAAAAAGGGAAAATGACTGAAGAAAACAAAGCAACTAGTAAGGCAATAGTAACAACAACACTTCATTCCTACTAACCTTCTACCATAATACGCGACCTCCAAAACCTCCTATCTAAGGTCATGTCCCCAGTAATCTAGAGTTAGAACCATGTCATGTCTAATCCTAAATATTTTCTTAAAGGGGCTCACTTGTTCGAGACGCATATTTTTTCCCTTTTGAAAACAAAAATTGTACATTCTAAATGCCTGTATATAGCAAGTTAGTTTTTTAATGAAAGTACATATATTTTCACGTCATCAAAAGGCATTTGATGTTTCTTACTTTGATGAAAGTGATTCATCATGGTAAGTTGAACACCCTCAAATTTGACTGGATTATATTGTTTTCAGTTTCCTTTTCTGAATCTTTCTGATGCATTTTGACTAGTAAGGCCTACTCTGAAGGAAAATCCCAGAGATTTCAAGTCGCTTCAAGTACCATATTTTTATTTCTTTACACAAATCACAAAATTAAAATTAAATCAGACAGGCTAACACTTGCAAATCAACTAGGATAGACATAAACCACTACAGCAAACTACCTGAATGAAATAACCAGTATCTGGTGTCCCATCCAAGTTCAAAGTAGAAGCTAAAACCATCATAAATTTATCCTTCATGCGCATAGGATATATTTCAGTGTTTATATCCAGTAGCATGAACATATCAAACTGCTCACTCCGTGCTTCAATCCGATTAACTACAAAATGCAAGATATATTCGATCACATTATTTACAGCAACAACAAAAAAAAAATGTAGCTGCACCTTGATAATTCAGGTGACAATAATAAACAAAACATGGTCATCCATCATAAGCCACAAATCATGGTTTTGCCAAGAAAACTGCATGAACTCTATATTTTATTGCTCCCTCGTATGTGCAACCAGCAATACACTTATCAGTACTCTAGTGCTCAATGCTCCCAATAGCTATATGGTCAGTCAACAGCCGGCAGAACCACCACACAACCCCATGCCCCTTCCTAAGCCCCCTTATTGCTCATGAGGAAGAAACTACAAGGTACAACTATATAAATGTAAAATTGAATCACCTATAGAGGAAACTATTGCAAGGAAGGTCACATAAGACTTAAGAGTCCATAATTTTGTCTCAAAGGCAGCTCTCACTGTAAGTACGTTGTCCAGCAAATATGAATAGACTAAGAAATTCATTACAGATGCTCAACACTTTTTCACATTCATCTGGAATATTTCCAGTCAACTACATGAATACTACCCTTTACTTTTTCTTATTAAACACCACCATCTTTTCCTTAACCTTTTATTTCTCCTAATTGCATTAGTCCAGAGGAGTCATCCCAGGTCTACAGTAAACAAACAATTTATTTAAGCACCTTCAACTTATCATTCAAGTAGTGTACCACGACCATCTTGTCACTTCCACTTTAAATAAAATTACATTAAAAAAGGTCTCAAGTTCAAACCCAAGCACAGTTGATTTCTTCATAGTTACTTGTTATAGGTGGAAGGTGGCAGGTATCTCGTGGAATTAGTCGAGGTGTGCACAAGATAACCCGAAACAACCGTTATCAAAAAAATGATTGCATTAATAAAAAGTTTTAAAAGGGCCGCACTTTAAGGGATGTGATAGGTACAATCTACTCTAATCCAAGAGTTAGTAACTGCTTCCACAGCTCAAACCCATATAGGTTACAAGGAGACAACTTTAATGTTACTCCGAGACTCTCTTCCATAGATAAAAAGTATCTAGATGATTAATTCAACATTACAAATAAATCATTGATATCTACAGATTATGTGTGGGCTAACAGTTCAAAATTCATTCGATTACTAACTGATTACAGAGCATTTGAAGAATGATGATTTTGCATACCTCGATCAAACTTTTTCCCATCGGGATCTTTCTGAGTAACTGTAAATATATCTTCGAACAGAGTTTCAACCATTTTGAACAACCTGCAAAAATCAAAACCATAATAAAGCTAAAAATATACAGAATCTACTATCTAATAACTAAAATTTTGACAGAAAAAATTGTGCAAAAAATCATACTTTACAGTTATCAAACCTTAACTTTGTGAATTTTGCTTCTAGAAAAAATCACTTGAAATTTTTTTTGGATTAGGGTTTAGGAGAACTTACAGGTGTTAGCAATAATGGCGACTAGAGGAGGGTTTGCCAATTTCTTCGTACACTTTACCAAAAAAAGAATGAAAATACTAGTATAACATATTAAATATTTTTTTATATTTATATAAATTTAAGAAAAATGCTTAAATATGTCATCGAACAATTAAAATAGTTCATCTATGTCATTGTGTTACAAAAAGATTCATTTGTGCCATTATTTTTAACAGAAAAATATAAAAGGTCACGTGGCATAGATGGTTTTGTAAAATCAGATATATTTTTTGTTAAAAAATAATGACATTTTGTAACGACAGTGGCAAGATGATCCCAACTTGACATACATGAGCCATTTTAATAGTTCGATGACATATTTAAGCATTTTTATTAAATTTAATTGTAGGTATAGTATGTAGATAGACACATTAATTTGGTGTCAACTGACAACTAAACACTCTAGTTTTGAAAAAACATCAACACATTTCAACTTGTCTCCATTGTGGATATCCGATACTCAAGTGACACATAAAATTTTAAGGTGTCTAAATGATTATTTTATAAGTTGGGGTGTTTAACATACAGTAAAGACAAGTTGAAATGTTTAAATATGCATTCTTAATATTGGAGTGTCTAGTTGTCAGTTAAAAATAAATTAAAATATTTATGTGTCTATGCATTATGTCTTAATTATATATTCTTTTATTTATTTTTTGTGTCTCATTGAGTCAAATTCTAACTTCATGTGTTTTAAAATATATTATTTTTATCAGAAGTAACCACTTGGTATTATTATATTAAGAAACTACATAATTCAAATGTACCCGTAGCCTTGTGTACAATTCAGCTTGGAAAAAACCTCACCTAAGAGATCTCGTTCAACAAAGAAATAAAAAAATTAGCTAACCTATGAGATATTTTGTTCAAACATCTAGGAATTTATATAAAATCGACATGATCAAACATGATCGAGAGTATCCAAATATCTTCACACGTAACTTCTATCTTTCATGACGCAACCACTCATTTCTGGATCATATCGACAATATTTGTAGGCTTTTAGCATCAGAAAAAATCTTCACATTCTTCCATTCATTACTATAGCACATTCAAGAGCCTTCCTAATAACAATCGTTTCAACATTCGTGGCTTTCCCAACATATTGGATTGGAGATCCATGGGCATGAAGCAATTTTCCAAGGCTATCAAAAGCCGTAAAACCAATGAAAATTACATATTTATAACACTCTAAATTAGGATAAAAGTCTCATATTTAGAAAATACAAGAGAGATGTTGAATATATAATAATTAGGTCTTTCATCCTATTAACATGTTTTAAATTCGTGCGGATCTAGGCCCAGAACAGACAATTCACTAAGTGGCTGGATCGTTATAGATGATATCAGAGTCACTCATGTGTTGACCTTGTTGATGGTGGGTCAGAGTTCTACTAAGTCTAGGCAAATTCAAGGAAGGCGAGCAAACCAATAGATATGTTAGATATATACGTAAACATGACTTACACTATAATAACACATTTTAAAGTAATGTGAGTAAAAATCTAAAGTGAACAATATCACTTGAGGGCTGAATTGTTAAAATATTTTTTTATTTCGTTTTATGTGACTCTATTTGACTGAGCATGACGTTTAAGATAAAACTATTTGTTTTTGAAAATTTATGACCTACATGTCATAACATTTGTGTAGCAATAAGACTTTTGAAGCTTTTGTATTAAAAGCTAAAAATTTAAGTCAAGTTATTTTCAATTTTAGAAATGAGTCAATATTTTTGAAACAAATTAAAAAGTGTAGGGTCCACCTAAACTAAAACAAAAAGAATACTATGATTAACTATGGATTAAATAATAAAATTGAAGTATTGTAATTGATCCATGTCATGAATTGATAGATTCTTCATTTGCATTGAAAAGCTTTAGTTTTACCAAAGAGTGAATAGTACAATGTATAAACTTAAAACAAAGATGAAAAAAGAAAAGGAAAATTAGAACTCTTTCTTTTCTTTCCTTTTTCTTAACTCACCCCATCACCACCACCACCCACCCCAAAAAAAACCTTATGTCTTGCAGTAATGATTCATTTAATATTACAATCTTTACCACAATAATATTATTCATAGATCAAATTATTTCGTGATTTGGATTTCACTTGAATGTCTTCAAATTTATTGTGTGTGGTGGAGATAGAAGTGATCAGAAGGAACTTGAAGTGAACACGGGTGGAAGACTAACCATAGTCTTTTTACCTCCAATCAAACTCTTCAAATATTTCAATGGACAAATAAATTGCTTGTAAAATCCAATTTTTGAAGAAGAAAATGTAAATAAAATGCTCTTTTTCAGCATTTTTAATTTCCTCCCAATTTTGATTTTCAACCAATATGAATTCTTTCTCATAGACACAACAGAATCTGCTTTCTTTAATGATTTGTAAATCAAGAATTGTGCTTTTCTATGTTTAATATCTGCAGGGGCTTCTTTTTCAATCTTGAAATAATTATTAGCCATTTTGGTATTTATGATATTGATGAAATAGTGGATTTTTTTATTTTTTTTTTGGGGTAATTAAAGAGGTTTATGAAATTTGTATATGTATTTATAGCGAAAGAAATACATATGTATTTATAGTGAAAAGAGGAGTTTTTGAAGGGTCAAGAAAGAAACGAGGGGGTGGGGTGGGGTGAGGGATGAAAATAGTGCATGTGTCACTCTAAAGAAAATTTTGAATATTTTTGTATTATGACTTTTCTTAGTTAAGGGTTTAATATGGAATTTTAGTTGTGAGACAAATTTAGAATTTAAATTTGATGATTTTTGACATTTAGAATATCAGATATGAAGATACTTTTTTTTTCATATTTCTTAGAAAAATATTTAGATTAAACAAATACTTCCTATGTTTCATATTAACTGATCACCTTTCTAAAAATATTTGTCCCAAATTACTTGATCATTTACTAAATCAAGATAAAATTAATTATTTTTTTCCCATTTTACCCCTATAATTAATATCATAAAAACGCGCATAAGTTCCAATGATACATTTTGTATAACCTATGTCATCAGAAATTATCTTGATATCCATCAATATGGATAAAGAGTAAATTTGTCAAATTGTTCGTCTTATTTATGATTTCTTAAGTAGCATGTGAAATAGAAAGTGATCAGTTATTATGGGACGGAGGAGTATAAAAAAAATTTAAAATATATGAATCCCCCTCTGGCTATCGGGGATCGAGTCGTTAAGTCATGATCCGCAAGGGAACATGTCACTCATTCTTCCATTGGGGACATGTGCACGAACGACAACTCAAAATGTCACATATTCGTCGCCTACCTACTGTTTAGATGGCACCAACGAGATCCAGTAAGAAAGTGTCGCGACTACTCCACTCCGCTGCGGTCTCATGAACTTAACTTCGTTGTCTTTCCGTGCGTGAAGCGAATGACCACTACGCCATTATGTTGTGGGTCAGTTTCTGGGTGGGGAGTGAAGAGAGACTAGAAGAATGATTCATTTGGATCAACGGGGAAAGAGGGGAATGTGTCGAGGCGGCAAGCAAGACAACTACATTTTGGCTTTTCCCTCCATGAGATGAGCCCAGTGCATTATGTTTTTTAAAAATATGAAACTTACTTTCCTTAACATTAATCAAAAAAAATAAATTTCATAAATGACATTTCATATTGATTGTCATTTGTCTCCCTCACCCCAACACTCTATCCACCCACCTCCCACGTTTGCCTCCCCCGACCCCGCCCCCCGCCCCCCCTCCCACTCCCCAAATCACCTATCTTTGCATTCTGCTTTTTTTTAAAAAAACCTCATCACAATTACTGTCATAATATTTATCTAGATTACATATAAATGTTATTGAAATACAATATTTGTTATTTGCTTACCAAACATGAGAAAAAAAAGTCACTTATTTACCAGAATATCAAGTACGCTAGCTCTTGTTCTTATCATTGAGCTCATAGCACTTCTAAAATTATTGATTCAAATTCTAATATATATTTTTTATAGAATTATAATAATTTTCACGCATATATTTATAACTCATAGTAAAAATACTAGATTAGGTTAAATTCGATATTTATATATTATCATATGAAGAAATATGTTATTTATTGAATCGATGGTTTATTGAAAATAATTTTTCTATTCTCACGAAAATAAAGTTAAAATACATGCATATCTTATCTTTTTCTGACTCCATTTATAAAATTACATATTATCATATGAAGAAATATGTTATTTATTGAATCGATGGTTTATTGAAAATAATTTTTCTATTCTCACGAAAATAAAGTCAAAATATATGCATATCTTATCTTTTTCTGACTCCATTTATAAAATTACATCAAATATATATTGTTTGTTGTACTATATGAAGTTTGAATTATTAAAAAAAATATCAAAAAATTATCACAAAAGAGACAAATGTCTGGTAATGAACTGGCTGGAAGCTATTACAACTCTTAGAGGGACATTGAATATTTTTCTTTTAAAAAAAAGTGCAAATAATTGTATTTGTAGTATATTATAGTAATAATATAATGTAGAGTGGCAGCTAGAAATATCAGCAGAAAGTCAGAAGCCAATTATAAATCAATTAATACTTTATTATAAATATATAATTAAGGTTACCACATATGTCTGTTCAGTAGCAGTTAAAGCCTAATTAGTTTTATCAATGTCAACCACAATGTCTGCCGGCTTCCTTCTTCTTCTTCTTTTTCTTTTGGTGGATGTTCGATATTCGTATTGGTATAAATATTTTAGAAAAAGGTGGAGTTAAAATTTTCATTAATGAAATTTAAAATCTGAAAAAGTTAATACACTAACTAATCGAAGGGATTCGACATCTATTATATATACATAAAAAATTATTTTTAATCATGTATAAACAATATAATTTTTCATTGAAAAAAAATTGAATAAACCCTCTAACCACAAGTTGGCTCCACTCCTGATTGCAGAGCTTGTACCATAAAATTGCACTTTTTTCTTTAAATCAGTTATTAATCTTTAATTTTTACTCTTTAACAATCGAATTTATGTCTTGTGGGGTATAGTTTATTAGAAACTGAAGTTATAACTGGATACAACTGTTTATTGTGACATGAAAATATAAACTTATAACCCGTAAAAAGTTATTTTCTTATGAGGGACATTACATTAAAGACCAACACAAAATAGGGGCAAAAGTTGAAAATGGTATTTCGGAGGTGGGGTGTGGGCACCGACACTCCACCATTATTTTTTTCATTTTCAAGGGCTCGAATTCGAAATTCCTAATTAAGGATGAAGATATTCCAACTATTTCACCATAACTCACGTTGATTTCTGTCTTCCCCTTCAGGTATGTTTATGTACTCCTACACATATTTCGAAGTGTTCAAAAATTAACTGTTTTAATTTAAATTTCTTGACGAAAATAACTATTTTGATAGAAGCGAATTTAAAATTTTAAAATTTACACTCATGAACATTGCACGAATATTCAATATATAAGTAATTTGAGACTTATCATAATTATTATTTTTTTCTCATAATTGTTTACTACATTTTAAAATTAAGTTCAAACTAAAGACCACAAAATGAGACTATATTTGAAGGTGACAAATGGACATGTTGGACCGGATGAACCTTTTATTAAAGCATAAATTTAGAAGATTTAAAATGTCATATTGTATTTGCTCGAACTCAAAAATATTTTCTTAATTTTCTTTTAAAGTTATTTTTAGGTGTTCTCTCGATCTTTTGACCTTTAGCAAATTAAAGGTATGTATCTATATACTATATATATACACACACTTATTTAAGTTATCATGAATTATTTTATTTTGTTAGCTTATCAATTAACGTGAATATGACTACTTTTATATATACACACTCGTCATCTATTTAAAAAACATTAATTTAATTGTTTTTCCTTTATGTAATATGAATATTATTGCAATAATGCTAACATGTACTTTTAAACAATTGGCTGACTTGCCATAATAATAGAGTTTGAGTTAATATTTTACAAGAACCATCTTTTTATATGATTAATTAATTATAATAAATGCTAATGATTTCATAATTTAAAAGTTTGAGTCAACTATAGTGTTAAACAATTTAGATGTAGCTTCACCAGTCAATAAGTATATATACAAAAGCTTGCCAAATGTATAGTGTTAAATAATTGTGTTTATTGAACATAATTTTTCCACCTAATCAGCTCACTGAAAAAATATATAGCGGAAAACAGATCTTCATTGAAATATATACCAGGAAGCTTCCTAATTTTTCCACATTTTCTCATTAATTCAATCAAAATATTTGTGGGAATATTCATTATATATTTTTCAGTGGGAAATTTCAATGGAAAAATAGTGATTTTTTAGTAGTGTCAGAGAGTAGAGACAAATTTAGAATTTTTAAAAGATGACTTCAAATTCTAATATTTTGTTGACTACATTCAGAAGTATTCCTCCTCCTTTTTTGGTTCCACGTGACGTTTCACATCGAAAATATTGAATTGAGATGATTGTACATTTGCCGCTGCTCATTATATCTGTTTCCCTTTCTTATAATGTATGAATATATCAATTATTACGACATGACATGTTAACTAATCAATTACGATAAATTGAATCTAATTTTGCTTCTTCTGATTCTTCTTCTTTATTTTTTTCTTGCAATTCCTCGACGTGACATGAACATGAAAGAGGTTTCCTGTTTCTGTACGCATAAGAGATTTATCCTTTATGTTCGATGGAAATCACATGTTATACTATATTTCAATTAATATGTTTGGGGATATCTCTTAGTAATGTCTAATGGCTACTCGCGTGATTTCAATACCTAGGCCCCCAGAGACGAGGAAGGGCATAGTAATTGACTAAATGCTTGGAGAAATTGAAAATAAGCATAGATATACATCGATGTGCAAAAATCATACAATATTTGACCATCTTTTATACCAACTCAAACACATCTTTACATCGTCTACGCCAGCTGAAGAAAAGATTTATAAGTACTAATAATGCTAAAATAACTTGATTTCTTCAGTCTATAATACAATCAATTTAGGATCTATCCACAAAAGTTTTGGGATGAATTACAAAGATAATAGCAACATATCCAATGTAATCCTACGAGTGAGGTCTGTAGAGGGTAGAGTGTACGCCGACCTTACCCTACCTTAAGAAGGTATAGAGGTTTCTGAAAGACCCTCGGCTCAAGGAAAAGCGGGATGAATTGCAAAGATATTGGAAGATAATGCCTTGATGCATTGTTTACAAATGTGCATTGATGATGCAAAGTTTTCTTGTGCTATAACTTTACAGATTACAAAACCACTAGCTACTAGCAATTAGCTTTTATTGACTAAATTGAAAGAGTGCTTTAACCAACAGATCCTTCAAGTTTCAAACTTATTAGCTGGTTCATTTCAGCACCAAACTCATCAGGAAGTTCATTGAAAACGTCCATGCAGAAACCTGATATCATCGCAGCCATTGCTTTTTCGTAGTCAATTCCCCTCTGCTGGAAATAAAATAATTGATGTTGCTTCATGTTCGATGCGTGCAGTTGGGTTTTTGCTCTGTTTAAATGATGATAACATCAGTAGAAGCAATAGTGTAGAGAGAAAAATATGTTTAGCTCATACTCAAATTGAGAACAGAAAGAAGTTCAAATTAGAACTGATCTACCTTATATCTAACATCAAGTTCTTAATGTACTTCCAATCTATGTTGCTCGGAGCCTCGCACTCTTCAAAAGATCTTCCACAAATGCTTGGCGCCCTAGTTACATCAAAAATCAAATTCTTATGTAAAAGGTCATGTAAAAACTTAAATGCACCAGTGTCATGCAGAACAAACATCACCATAAAACGAAGAAAAGAAAAGGATAACAGTCTGACTGCATAAGTAGAAAGTGTAGCATGCTGTAGCTACAAAACAAAAATGAAACAAGACTTATCGCTATCAAGCTAAGCCAGAAAGGAAAAAATTAAAGTTCACAAAGAGCAAGCTACCTGAATGTATGGATAAGTGTTGGCAGCAGCAGTATCGCCAATGAGCATTGAATCACACTGAGAGGAGTTCTTGGCATTGTCACTGAATAACACCTGAACTAGTCCTCGATATCAGTTACTAGAATGTCCTGCTGAAATACCCTTTGAAATTATCCTACTCCTTGTATTCTTCCCTTTGTGTATCTGCCTGCCACGGAATAGAACTCACCAACTGATTCATCACCCTCTAACACAACACTCAGATACTTCCAGGTAATAGCTGATCCTGTCTCCACAAAATCTTCGACCTAGCCCCAGCACTGTGCATATCAATTCTGCACAGTGGAATACTTAATCTCCGCACCTTCATGGTAATACAACTCCACCACAGCAGCATGTAACTGATTATAGTATCATACGAAGGTGCAGTACACCCTTCTAAATACTCCACAAAACTCCCTTCCTGTGCAATTATCACAGTCCTCTCAAACTGTCCAGTTTCCATTGCATTTATCCACCTAGTGTTTTTAGGTATATACACAAAAGATTCATCACTAAACACAGCCGAGTTTAAAGCCGCGTAAAAGTTGTCTATTATCAAATAAGCTCAGGATCAGCCTCATCAAGACTATTCAAAGTTTGTTTCTTTTTAGGTTCAGAATAATAGCAAATACTATCTTGTAAACTAATTTCTGGGTATTTATTATCACATCATTTAGGCTCTTTCATTTAAAGAAATTTCTCATATGACTTCAATCTAAACTCAAGTATCCAACTAGGTTCCTTTTTTCTACCAGAAATAAGCTTAACAGTTTCTGCAGAAAGCCCTTTTTATAATGAAAAAGAATCTATAAGTTTGGTAATGAAAAAGAATCTACAGTTTCTGCAGAAAGCGCTTTTGTGTGAAATTATTTGTCGTGTTTATCTTTTTAACATTCTTAATGAGATTCCATAAGTTGGGTAGGGTTAAGTGTACGTAAATTTTATCTCTATCTCGTGAACAAGTAAAAAAGTTATTTCCGGATGTATTTCTCTTTTACAAGCCTCTTAAAAAATATGTTAGTGTGTTTGGTACGAAGGAAACATTTTCCACTGTAAATATTTTTTCTTAAAAAACAAGTGAGGTTCTTACTTATTTTTTAGTATTTGATAAGTAAGTAAGAAAATATTATCTCAAAAGAATTTATATTTATCTAGCAAAACATTATAGAGGCGGGATGGGATGAGAAATAGAGGTTCGGGGGATTGAGTGAGCGGAGAGGAGATAGTGAACTTACCTGGTTTCCTTACTTTTGTGAGGGATATCATTTTCCTAAATGTGAAAGAATTTATTTTCGCAAAGAGAATTGTTTTCAAATATTTTGATCAATCAAACATTAAAAAATGAAAAAATATTTTTCAGAATCTTTTAAATTATTTTCTCCATATTTATTCGGAAAAATAATAGGACCTTCACACAGTTTAAGTATGTGAATGAAATTTTATCATAATTTAGGGAGATTTTTATCTTTTTTTTATTTATCCCTAAATAAATAAATTGAATAATTTTTTCATTATAACAAATAGTTTGGTGTCTTTAGTACAGTAAAATGAAAATTTAGATCATGAAAAAATCAACCCCAAAAAATAGGTGTGAAGAAAACTTCATTAGGAAAGTAAAAACAAGATCTTTATTTATTTTTGTATGAGCAATAATCTCAATTCTTTTTGGAACAAAGAAGAAGGTAATTTCTAGTTTCTCCTTCATATATTATATAATATATTCATCAATTTCAAGAATTAACATTCAAATATGTATACTTGAATTAACATTTATCAGATTTGTGGTAATTGTTTACGTGCATGTTCTTGCATTTGTTTTTCTCAAGCCGAGGGTCAATCTATCGGAAATAATGTCTTTGTAGGGTAAGATTTGTGTACACTTCATTTTTCCTTGACTTCACTTTGAGATTAGACTGTGTATGTTATTTTTGTTGTTGATGTTGTATAGATGGATTTATTTATTTTTCAGTTTTTTTTTTCACTTTATGGAAATATTTAAGTTTATATGATTCATTTTATATGTATATATCTTCTATTTCAAGATCTAAGAAATTACTGTCTAAAACTTGATTGCCAATTAGATTATTTGAAGTGAAATTTATATGCTGATGATGATCATGAAATTGAAGAAGAAATTCTTCAACAACAAATAGAGGAGAGGGGAGACATCAAGAATCCCAGGGCGGAGCTAGAAGGTTACAAGTAAACATTTCGTTGAACTCAATAGATTTAGTTTAAATCAGTGTCTGTATAAAGAAATTTACATAAAATATACACAAAAATTTAATTCGGAATCTATTTGGTAACACTTGTTGTCGTTATCTTAGAATGTAGAACTCGTTAAGTTCAAATCCTGGTTTCCCATTTGTAAGAACCCCATTTGGACATAAAATCATTTTTAAAAAGTCCAATATAGTCCCTTGAGTTTGAAATTCACTCTTATGGTCCCTAATGTATAAGATAGAGTATTAATGGTCCTTTGAGTTTATCGAAGTGGTACACATTTAGTACAACTTAACGGATATATGATCCCTATTGTACACAAGGAGTACTAATAGTCCTTCAAGTGCCCAAAACTTCAAACCATGTAAATCAAATAGCCCGTGGAGAATTTCGAACTCGAACCCTATAAAGTTCAAATCTTGAATCTGCCGCCGAGAAAATCATATGAAGGAAGCAATAAACAAAGGATTTGTCTTACAATTTTATCCGAATCCTTTAATATGATGATTATATGAAATGTGCTAAAATGAAGAGGTGAGGATTCAGATAGCGGACCTCAACTTGTTTAGGATCGAGCCGTAGTTATTGTCTTGAATCTTTTTATCCTAGTGCATGTATTTGTGATACTAGTCCATGATAGAAAACTAATGTCTTCTATTACATGTAGTGTGAAGGTTACACATAATGAATGATCAAACTAAACAAGAAAACCTCTCTGCTCCAACAATCCTTCCAGCAAAACGAAGGCGCGGTCGCCCTCGGAAAGATGAAGGTCCAGCTAAAAGAATGATCTTGCAGACTCCAACAACTCCAGCACCAGAAATCATGAGGCAAAAAGATATCACTACTGATGAAAACATGTTGGGACAAATAGTTTCTGGTGTCATTGACGATTCTTTTGATGCAGGGTACTTCCTTTCTGTCAAGCTTGGTAACAACAACAACACCACGCTCCGCGGATTAATCTTTGAGCCAGGGCGATTTTCTCCCATAACAGCAGCAAATGACATTGCCCCACAAGTTAAAATGCATCACAGAAGTCAAGTTATAACTCTACAAGATCAAGAAAATGGTAGTACTAATGAGCAGCTTAATGTGTCTCCAGAACAAGTTTTGTTGCCTTCTGATCATCCATTAGTACGTAATGATCAACGTGCTAATCCAGACGAAATGTTCAAACTTCAATCACAACTTACCCCTTTATTGGAAAACCTTAGAATGGTTGAACAAGACGAGGTGATGGAGGTGTTTGAAGTCGCGAACCAATCAGAAGGTCTCGAGTTGAATGCAGAACAAGGTAAATGTAGCAATGGTCAGATGAGTACTCAGAGCCAAGTTATGGACTCAAACTCAATAATTCAGCTAGGTACTCTTGCTTCTTCTGATCTCAAAAACAGCTCAAACGACGATATTCATCATAATAATGTTTTATCGGATCAAAAACATATCGAATCTGAAGTGGAGAAGAACAAGTCAAATCTTGAAACTTTACTTCAGCCAACAGAGTTGGTTCATTGTGAACTAAAGAAACTCGAGATCCATCGAGCTCCTCCTATAGATGTTCAAACTCAACTCATTCCAACAATCAATCCAGAGCTTCAACCGAAAGAATTATCACAAAGTGGACAAGGGAATCAAGATTTTCTACCTCACCAAACTCCGTCATTCGTTGAACTTAACTTTCTAGCACAAGAATCAGTAGCAGCAGAAAGTGAAGCACAGCCAAGTGATTCAATTAACAATGAACTACCTTATGTTTACATGCCTCAACATAATGTTACTAGTGATACTCAAGTTCTGCCTCAAGAATCAATCGGTGAATCAGTAGACTTTACGATGGAAACGCGAAATTCTCCAAAGGAAAAACAAAGTACTGATGTTGGAACAGAAGTTGAGGTTGTAGGAAAGGAAGAAACTTCAAATGAAAGGGAATAAGCAAGTGATCTTAGTGATGATAAACTTTGTATTAGGTTCACAATGAGTAGCACAGCCAGAAGGATCGTCCCGTTCCTATAGAACTTATCACTAAAATACCTCTAGCTAAGTGATTGTCGGATAATAAGCAAGAATTATCCCTTTTTCTGCTAAACATGATTGATTGAAGTCAAAATTTATTAGTTGTTTTCCTTATGAATGTCAAGTGAGTATCGTAAGTAAGTTGTTTTATGTGGTTCAATCATTTGATTACCAGAATTATTCTTTGATAAATGATCCTATGAGTCAGACTCAATAGTACTTGATCTATCCTATTTTTTGTGTAAAGATGGATAACTGAACCGCGAGTTCTCTTTCTTCGTCCTCAATTGAACATATCTTGAAACTCAAAACTTAGAAAACAACTTATAACTTATTTTCGAACTCACTTTTCACTTTTGAAGTTGTATTTAAATGGATTAAAGCATGAGCATTGTACCAAATATTCTTTACGAAAAGTATAACCAAACACAACTCTATCTTCAACTCCAACCCCATAAATTTCATATAAAGTGAAAAATATTTGGAATATATGATCAAACCCTATAGTGCCATCTAAAGCTATTATAAGAACAAATAATGCAGAAAAATACAATTTCTTTTTCAACATATATAAGTGGCTTATAAATGGTGATCATCCATTTATAATTAACTTATTTTAAAAAGTATTTTAGGAGAGTAATAATTTGTATTTAATCAAATAAAAGCATTTTGAAGTGTCAAATATGCCTATACGTTGTCATCTACTATTTATTAATTAGCAGAGTGACTCGAAAAAATTTGGTTAAACACTTTTTTCTATTACTAAATAAATTAATGTTAATATAAAAATATGCTAACATAGATCAATATCATTTAAATAGATAATGAGCCTACATATTATTGAATTGTAATTTCTAATCAACTTTTAACTCTTAAATTTAACTTTTAAATGAAATACGCCTACCAAATAAGTAGAGAATTAAAGATGAAATAATAACTTCCTTTTTCACAATTTGACACTTAAAAAAATATACCTTCCAAAATATTAGCCAAATGATTAATCAAAACACAAACTTTGATACTTTCTCCATTTTAATTTATTTGTCATATTTTGACTTTGAAATTAAATTTAAGTAAAGAAGATTTTTGAATCAATCTAAAATTAAGAATGTTAAATGTACCAAAATGCTTTTTAATCTCATGATCTTGAACATGTCAAAGTTGAAATTAAAAAATTGTCAAACAAGTAAAGAGACATTGTTTTTAAAATATATAAAAAAATAAAAAAAATAAGCAAGACAAACAAATTGAAATAAGAATATTAGTTTACGACAACAATATACTCATAAAATCCCACAAAATGGTAAAATCCCACAAAATGAGTCTACAAAGATAGAGTGTATGCAAACCGTACTACATCTCATAGAAGTAGAGAAGTTGTTTCCGAAAGACCCTCAACTCAAGTGAGGCAAATGTTGGTACAACAAAGAAGATAATAATGAAGAAAACATAGCAAAAAGCAGTGCAAAGCATATAAGAAATGGACAAGAACAACAAAAAATCGCAATGACCAAAACACAACAATGAGTAATTTTTTACATAACATTGTTTGTAAAAGAAAGGTCAAATAAAAGCACCATAATTTAGAAACATAACTTATAGCAGATTACAATATACGTTTACCCGTTATGTATAACCTCTTTGTGCCTTAGAAAAAACCAAATAGAACAAATATCCAAGTACCAAGTTGAACCCATGAAAAGAAAACATAAAAGAGCAAACCCCAAAAAGATCAAGTAAAGAAACCAATGAAAAATAGCAGAAAGTAACTAATGAAAAGTAAGTGATGGTTGAACACAACCATAAATACTGATCTTCAAGAACCAGCCTACAGTAGTTTATCTTATACTAAATCTGATGCAAACTTCGAATCCATGCCCCTCTCCCTTTTCTACATCTTTGCATTACCGTGCTAGGCAGCTATGGTAGACTCCTTTAACCAGCAGAGATCACTGCACATCCACATTAGAATAGCAACAAGTATTAACAATATGTAACGGATTTATCAAGCTACATAGAATCGGTCACTTGTAAAATTCTTTCTTTAAGTTGTTGAAAGGGTATGGCAAAACCTGTGGTTGTTGCTGCTGTGGAGGGTAATTTCCATACCCAGCGTAACCCCCATAATATAGATTTGGATCCTGAGCAGGTTGAGCATAACCATAGGCAGCAGCCGCAGCATCATATCCAGCTGAATACCCATAATAACCACCATATTGGTTTGGGTCAGCCTGAGGCTGCACAACCCGAAGATGAAACATCGTGTATGTCAGATTTGTGCACTAAGATTAGCATCAGAAACCAAAAAAATAACATTTAGGGCACTAACTATTAACCTGCTGCTTGTTGGAAGGACTACGACCCCATGAAAGGCGGATAGTTTGTCCACCCAGCTGAGTTCCACTCAATGCTCGTAGAGCTTCCTCAGCACAACTTCTGCAATTACAAAACAAAGGTTCCCCATGTTAGTAGTTATCATTGAAGTCAAATTAACATTTTTCTTTTTTTTTTGTCGAATTAACATATGAACTTCAGAAGGGTACCTGTCAGCAAATTGAACAAAGCCACAGCGTTTGCCTACTGGTATTTTCACATGAAGCAACTGTCCGTAATTTCCAAAAACCTGCCTTAGATGGTCATCTGTCACATTGGCATCCAAATTCCCAACGAATATCTGCAATCAATGTCAATTTCATATGAGAAGAAGTCAACAGAAAATTATAGTGCTTCCATAAATAAATGTACTGACAGTTGTATTAGTAGGGTCATCCTCATTTTGAGTTCCATTGGTACTTTGATATGAAGCTGCAAAAGAAAAAGCATAGGTTAGGGTAGAAGCAGATTTTAACTTTTTTTATCCATTTAAAAGAAATACTCCTAGTATTTATCAAGAAAATGGAAAGAGGTGGAAACGAAAATTATAAGCACATGTACAATAAACCTTTAAATAATTAGGAGCAGGCTAAAAATCAAATAGATTAGCACAGCTAAAAGCATAAAAATAATGTTTGTGCTATGTTATCATACAAACAAGTTTTTAAGGATTTGTTACACCTGGCATCTGAAAAGAACACTATGGATAGGATTTCAAGAGATAAGAAAGCCACCCTGAGCCGTTGTTACTTCATAAATTATATGGGTCTCAACGATCCAACAGAAAAGCATCAGATATGAATATTCAAGATCCATATAAACTTGTTTTAATTGGACTCCCAACAACGAGCACACAAGATAAATTAATATTTCCTATTACTTTTTAGGTTCAAAGTAAACCAAAAAAAAGGGACTCAAAAATGTCAAAACAAGTGAAAGAGCAGTTGATCAACAATAAAAATACTTATCAACAGGATTCGAGCTTGTGAAGTGACAAACCACATCCTGTGGTGTACTACCTTTACCATTGAACCAAAGCCCTTTGAGCTTATAACTATTACCTAAAATTATCTCAGCATCACTAATAGAAATATGAAAATCAAATTAACAAATCCATACCCCATCCAACACCATCATATAAATTGGGCAATTACAAGATCATGTACGAGAGACTCCTCTAAACTAGCCTCAACATCCCTTAATAACTTGTTAAAACACTCAGTGAACTTAAGCAACCAGGGAAAAGAATAATAATAATAATAATAAAAAGATTCACATATTAATGATAAAACTAACTATAGAAACTTTAAGAAAAAAATGAAGCAAAAAATTGTTGACAAGAATCTGAAAACTCTGAAAATAGCAACAAGCAGAACGAACATTGACATGGAAACAATAAAGGGACATGTTATGGCTGCATTAGCAGTATAAAGGTGAGTGGGAACAACCCTCCTCTGTTGCGGAATTTTTGTACAAGATATGAAAAATAAAATGACTAAAAAGTAAAGGGATGGATACAGGACCCAGTTATCTTTATTTAGGAATTGGGACAGTGAAAGCCTCGAGGAAACTGAAGATCAAAGTGACACTCGTGGCAGGCTAACTAGATATAAAGAATAAAATGGCTGATAAGTAAAGAAAAATAAACTGACAGAAAAACTTAATGGAAAAGGGAAGAAACTGGAAAATTAAAAAATTTAATGCCACGAGGATCCGCCATAATGGAAATTATACCACATTTAAATGAACTGACCTACACAACATCACGTCTTAAAAGTTACTCATTTCAGCTGAAACAAGCTCCAGGCTCCAAAATGATAGAGCCTCCGACCATTCACCCTGCTTCGAGACAATCGAAGTTTTATGAGATTTAATATTTCAAGGGATGTATTAAATGAATGGAAGGAAAAGATGTTGAAAGCTGGTGCTAATCTTCAAGGAACGAGAGCAAACATAACAACACCGTTTAACCCAGTGAGGTTAGAACAAAACCAGCAATTGCCCCCAAAATAACCAATATCATTCTCACACCAACAAAACTCAAATTGTCAAAGCACTTAATCACAAATTTACAAGAGCACAGGTTCAAAACCTAGGAATGCGTACTCAAATGCAAGCTAAAAGATATCTATGTAGACCAGTACAAGTACAACGACGTTGGAACATACCTTGCACCTGACCAGGTACACTCTTCTTGTTAGATGCAGGACCTATCCGCATTGGCCTAGTGGAGCAGAACTTGCCATTCATCTCAGTCATAGCATGCAACTGCTCGCTTTCATCGGCGAATTTAACAAACCCATAACCCTTTGTGCGCCCAGTGACCCTATCGGTCACAACCTTTGCACCCTTGACTGAGGGGTAGTTGGCCCTGAATGTCTCCTGAAGCATATAGTCAGTGACATCAGCTGCCAAGTCTCCAACAAAAATTGTGTATTCAGGACCATTATCTGAACGTTTTTCACCAGAACCGAGTGATGCCCAGTTGAGTCTAAAGGGTTGCTCACTATTAGGCATCATGGAGCCATTATAAGTTTGTAGGTTTCTTTCAGCAGCCGTATGACTAATAAACTCAACAAATCCATAACCCTCAGATTGTCCAGATTGCTTGTTACGTATAACTTTAGCAGAGGCCACCTGCATAGACAACAGTTAAAATGCTCGCAAAAACACAATAAAATTTAAGGAGAAAAAGGAAAGAAAACTAAAATAGCAGAAACACAACAACTCAAACGTCATGCACTGCAAAAGGAAAGAATAAATAGAAAGAGATTGCAAGAATATTTTGGCATACATCTACAAATCATGTAACTGAAGGAAACATTTACACAATCATAAAGCAAGCACAAATTTGCACTTTTCCATGGTAATAGAGGCTGACGAAGCAAAAGCCAAGAGAACTTTACAACTAGCCATTATAGGACTTCAAAAGCTTCAACTAATCATCCCTGACATGGTCTACTAAGCATGACATTCCATTACCAAACCAATGTATGGTTGTCAAATTGTAATAGTATTAAAAAGAAAACAATAGAATTGTTTATGGAAGTGCTGGCTCCACTCACAGTCGCTCAAACACACTGCTGGTATTCACCAAAATGCCTTTTGGTTAAATACACCATTCAGTTCCTGTAACCAAGAATTATATGTTTCAGGATATCTGCCTAACATCTCAACTTTACCATTTTCAAGAAAAAAATATCTGCCTAACATCTTCCAAGCTACCTAAAACATATGGACAGGCCTTCTCGCAAAGTTGAGATCAAAACCAATGACTCTAAGTACATGGGCACAAGCAAGAACCATGTTTCAGCCATGAGCCATAGCACTCTAAGTTGGTTGAGACCAAAGTCCCAACGTCTACAAACCCCATATTATATGAACTCAACGCAAGAACACATGTTAGGCAGTTCAGACTTATACCACCTAACCCTAACAATCTCTTTCTACAAACTAATTTAATCATCAGAGCAGTTATTTTAACACACTACTCAGAGAAATTAACTAGTATGTCTCCCGCACACATATATCATATATGGAGGACCTATCCATAAATGTGATACAAGTCAATGAATTCAAACTAAACCTCAGTGTAACAAGTTCCTCGAATTAACATTCAGAACACTGGGACAAAACACATCTATAGCACATGAAAGAAAAAACAAATTCCTAAAATTAAAAATATCCAATCTTTCCCGTTGACACCTCATCATTCTTAACGCAAAACCTCTAGTCACCTAAATATATCTAGATATCAGCATCCAAGTGATTTCCTGCCGCCTATCCAAGTGATTTCCTGCCACCTAAATTCAGGCATATAAACTGGAGAATGTTCTACAAATATTCGAAAAACTTGAAGGAAGTGCAACAGATACATATTATTCATATTTAGCAAGGTTAGGATAGAGGCCTAGAATTGTAGTAGAACATGAAAAAGCTAGAAGCTTGAAGCGTAACACAAAATTTAGTAATTCTAGCGCAAAACCTCAACAGCCACATATAAACATATCTAGATATCAGCATCAATGTGATTTCCTTCCGCCTAATTTCAGGTAATACAACCTGGTGAATTTTTTCCAAACATATAACTTGAAGGAAACGGAACGAATACAGATTATTCATAGAATGGATACCTCTCCAGTATGAGCGAAGCAGTTCTGGATGTACTGTTCATCCATCCAAAACTGTAGATCTCCGATCCACAAGCTCCGGATCTCATCGGAACTGGTCGGTTGAGCAGCAGCTGCCGCCGCAGCGTTGTACTGAGGTTGTTGCTGTTGCTGTTGCTGGTAATAATACCCCGCTTGCTGCTGCGGAACCTGATACGCTGCCGGCTGCTGCTGAGTCATCCAATGTTGTTGCGGCTGCTGTTGGTACTGTTGTTGCGATGGAGCCGCCATTGATTGTGGAACCAGAGAATTCGCTGGTTGCATTCTTAGAGTTTCGGTGAGCAAGCGGATTAGAGAAGAAGGTTGACGACGGCGACGGCAATGGCAATGGCAACGGCGGCGGCGAAAACCCTAGAGGGATTTTTTGGTGAGAGAAAGAAGGTAAACAGAACTATGACGTATTATTATATTTATGTAGTGCGATGCCACAAAAATAGGATAGTACAATATGTGCCCTCGCAAAGAAAATCTCAAACCATGTATAAAATTTCAATACAATAAAAATATTTATATTATTATTTCTTCCGTTCACTTTTACTTTGTCACTTTTTCCTAAAATAGATTTTTATTTTTATTTATCACTTTTGATATATTAAGAAAAAATAATTATTTTTTTTCATATTTTACCCTCAGCATTAAATATTTATTCTCCAAATCATTTTTCAATATCTAAACTAGACATCATTTAATAGGGATAGTTTAGTAAAATATCCATATCAATAATTATTTGCGGTCTTATGCTTGTGATCTTCATTTGTCATAAAGTGCACGTGTTTGCTTTTCTTTTGATGTGGATAATGTTTTCTTTGTTGATTTTCAATAATTGTCATAGAGGATGAAACTCTATGTCGTTTTGTTGGATAAGCTTGAAAACAAACAAACAATTTGCTATCACTCCTAATTAGTCCTAACTCTGTATATCTTTGTCTTTTTGCAAACTGTAGTGAGGGCTTGAAGTAGGTTTCCTGGATCATCTCTAAAAATAAATTGGATTAGTTGGGTGCATCAACCTCTTTCTATCATGAGAAAGGGGAGAATACGCTTTAAGGAGCTTGCGCTACTTAATCGATAGGAATAGATGCTTGTTTACACAACTGAAAGAAACTCTATAGCAGGATCAAAAACAAAAACAGAGACTCTGATTTGTGTTATCATTATTCAATTTTATCTTTTCTACGCAGGAGAAATCAAACAATTTGTTTGACTTGTTTAGATATAGGGTTGGTAGAGGAAATACTTCGACAATTTTCCTAGCATAATCAACCATGTGTTTGGATATAAGTTTTACTTATACACATTTCTTTTCAATCAAAGTTCTTATTTCTTTCTTTTCATAAATGTTATATAATTGAAAATATAATTGTAGCTCTATTAGGGAATGGACAGTTATCACCAATAATATCATCAATCCAAACAAAAACATATTTGTTTAGACTTTGAATATGTCTAATAATATCTGTGAAGAGTCCTCCATATATCATCACCAATTATTCATATTTTGATGAATCAAGTAATTTCCCCGATAAATCTAATGTCATTATATAAGTTATTATGTCTCACAAGTCATATGAAATGTATGATCTTCTTGCTTCTTAGAAAGACAAAGTTTTCGTATTTTAGTCCATATTCTATCATTCGAGGTGGTAGTGTCATTACAAACAATCTCATATACTGATTTGGTATTAAATTTTTCATTACCCACTTCGATCTATATAACCTTATTTGTAAATATTAGAGAAAAAATTCTATCTAATGTGTTAAAAGGATAAATTAAAAGATGAAATCATTTCATGCCTCATTCCACATCACATCAGACAATGGCGTAACCACATATAGCTCAGGGTGGATAGTCGCATACCCTTTGTCAAAAAATTATAATATATATAGAGTATTTGAATGAACTATATAATATAAAGAAAGAGATTAGCTTGAATAATTATATGGAACAGAGTTAAGCACAAAATTACACTTTTTTATATATATATAATTGTACACCTTATTAGTATAAAGAAAGATTAATTAGCTTGAATAATTATATGCTCATTGCACGCTAAACTCCCTTGCTTTAGATTAGACAAACAAGAATTAAAATCTTGAAGAAGGAGATCTCCACAAAGGCATATGGTGGTGCTCGTACTTGTTTCACTCTGGCCAGTGTCGGAATCAAAATTTTTACTTTATATATTTTAAACACAATTATTTTTTCAATCAACTTGAGTTTTATCGACTTTGTAATTATCATCGTGACTCCACCTCAAACTCTGGTTCATGATATATATCTTGCTAGTTGGCTTTGAAAGTTGTATATGAGCTCCTTATACCTAGTGGCTGATAATTTTGGAGTTCTTTGGAGATTTGTAAAATTGACATAATGCAATCCAAATCTTTTTGTATATCCTTCTAACCATTCAAAGTTGTCCAGCAATGACCAAGCAAAATATCCCCTCACATCTGCACCTTCCCTATTTATAAAATAAAAAATCAACCAAACATATATGTTAATATAGATGTTAATTAACATATAATGTGATCAAAGATAGATACATAGAGAGAGAAAGACTAATTTTTCTTTGTCCAAATGGAATTAATTGACACCCTTACGTCAGAAAATTCCATTGTATAATTAGGTCAATTTTTTTTAATATATCTACCTTGTATATATGTTGAATTAATTCTTTGAAAGGTGCAAATTATATTCTAACTCCCCTTAATTAGTAAAAAAATCTTAGCTACGCCATTGCTTGTAGTCATATTAGTTCGTGGATTGTACATACAAGTAACAAAGGGTCGTGGCTCTGTGGCACACTAACCCGAGGATAGGATTAGGAGTGACGTACTAATTAACATTAGTTACTAGAAACATCTTTTACTAGTCACTTTTCGATCTAATTTTTGAAAAATAGTCATTGTCCTGAATTACAACTACAGAAGCTGAAAAAATAACTATTTATGAAACTTATTAGTGACATAGACCTAAATAGACAACATATATTCAGAAGTTATTGACTAGCTAACAAGTCTTGAGGTAGCTCATATAAACTATGGAGGCTCGTGATTGGACTTGTGTTACTAAAATTTGTCCTAGAAACACAAGCCTATCATTCTTCTTACGAGCTCGTGCTAGTTTTGGTCACTTCGAAAAATCTATAATAAGTATGTGTGTTGGAGAGTGGAAAGACATTTTACCTCATTGCATTTGCCAAGGAATTCAAGTAGCTATGCATGTACTCTACTCTTTGAGTGTCATTGAGGGCATCTTCTAGGGAACAATTTGGATTGTCACTCTCAGCAATGCCTGGAAGATTGTCCAATTCATATAAGAAGTTGCCCTAAAAGATATTTCATATACCTCATTACTTAATGGAAAAATGTCCAAATTTATTCATCTATCATACGGAATATTTTAATTTCATTCTTCGATGTAATTTGAGCTCATTATTGTTGCAAGTTATATCTCATTTCTTCTTGACTTTCTCGGAGTTCCAGAGTAAATTTTATGCGTGTGTCAATATACTTTGAGAAAAAAGTTCAAACTTACCCCTTTACTTTTGATTATATATGATTTAAACTTTAAACTACCATATGATTGATATGCTTCGGACTTGAAATCCATTAAGGTTAAAAGACAAATGCGAAATAATTAGCTAATGATACTTAAGGTATGCAACTATACATAGCCCCAAAGTATGACGAAGCATAAAATTAAGATATTTCATATAATATAAAATAAATTTGATTATTTTCACTTAATTAATGCCATGATTTTTGTGTTTCTAAAATTGCACAAATAAAGGTAAACTTTAACTTTTCTGTTACCATTTTCAGTTATGATGATTGGAGTATTATTGAATCTATCCTTCATGTACATCACAAGCTTTTCCATCCCTTGAGGGTACACAAATAGCCAATCCATTGTAGTCTGAATCATTAATAAAATAAATCAATTAATATAAGAGTTATTTTCAAAATAGACGAATGAGAATTAATACACACAAAAATAAAATAAATTAAAACTTGAATCGAAAGTGTTTAGCTGAAATGTTTTATTAGGAATCAAGTTGTTTAATTGAAACAAGCCTTAGTTCTTCTTTCTTTCAGAATGGGAAAGGGAAAGCAAACAAATTGAAGTGGGGAGGCTTGAAAGGTCCTTCGAGGCTATCAATGACTTGACTTCAGGTCGCGTGAGTGTCTAAATTGAAGAATCCAAACAAGTAATTTAAGGGGCTGGTTATGTATTATTATTTCAATATTTCACGTGCTATATTTAAAACAATAAGATACAAGCACATTTTGGTACATGATAACAACAACAACAATATATTCAGTATATTCTGACAAGTAAGATCCAGAGAATGTGAGATGTATGCAGATCTTACCTTATTTTTGTGTGGGGTAAAAAGATTGTTTCCAACAGGCTCTCAACTTAAGAAAATTGATTTGATTACACGATACACATTTTAATGTAAAATCAATTTCTTAAATTCTTTGATCAATCAAATTAAGACACGTAAAATGAAGCAGATTTTATACTTACTGGTTCTCCAATGTACACATCATCTTTTTGTGTAGCACGAAAATAAGAACCTTCTGACCAAGAAGAATATTCTCCATGTTCACAATCAGAGTACAAACAATCTTTAATATAAGCTGCTGTATAATGATTTAGGCCAATAAAATCTAGGCCATTTTTCAGTTTTTTCATATCATTTCTTGAAAATATAGGCAGGTTATTTCCAAGAATTTGTTGCATTTCTTCTGGATATTTTCCAAATATAATAGGGTCTAAAAACCTGCATACAAAAATTATATTTCATCAAAATTAAAATCATAACTTTTTGTATCGAGCTCCAATTGATGAACGGTTTGAAGCGTGGTAAATTGATTACATTTCAAGGGCTATAACTTTTGAATATGTTTGGTATAGGAGATAACTTTTTTCAGAAAATATTTTTCAATTTTTCCATATTTAGTTAGTCAAAATATTTTTGAAAATACTTTTTATAGAGATCAAAACAAACTCTCCTTAAATATTAGTAGAAAAATAACTTCACTTTAAAATAAAAGAAAAATATAACCTTCACAACTGACATTTCACGTTAAAAGTCTCCTACCAAAAAAATCAATGAAAAGTACTGATCTTCTAGTCGCCTCAAGAGCTAGGAGGTCAGTAAAACTCAGGTCAATATCAAAATACCGACCTTGAGAGATCGGTTTTTTTTTTTTTTTTTTTCTCTTTGAAGATCAATTTTTGCTATTTTTTTTAGTAGTGTCCTCCTTACCACCAACCCTGCTCCATGTACCCTACCCTCCCTTACTCTCGTCCACCTTCCTTTACACTATGCTCACTTCCAGCGTTTATAATACTTGCTTAAATTATATATAAATATTTTTGAAATTTGCTCACGCAACACTAAAAATGAGTAAGAAGATTATCTAAGTAAGTATTTTTCATCAAAATATTTTAAGGATTTAAAAAAGACACCCTAAAAATACATTATTAAGGATGATGATACAAAAAGAAAGCTTACCAATTGTAGACAAAAGATCTAGCTCTCTCAGTTGCATAATTGTGTTGTGAGGAATTGCTAATAGGTTCATACCACTGAGTATTCAAAGATATTCCTATCATTCCTCCTTGTCTTTCCTGTTTGACCAGACCAAAAAAAATAACACATTTTCATTGTGAGTTCTCGCTAAATTCTTTTTTCGCAATTTTCATCAAATTTAACATATATAGTTTGTTAAATATTGAGTTAACGATCAAAAATATATTTGAATTATCATTTTTTGCCAGTTTTACACTTTAACTATTTGTTGTTTCTTTTTGCTACCTAAACGATCATCATTTATATATTAAAACACACCTCGAAGATAATTAGCCGGTAATCTGATATCCTATCAGTTATTCCTTTTTTCTACAGAAACTTTCACCATCTACTCAACTAGGTATTTTTTAATACATAAATGGTGGTACACTATTAAAATATCACTATTTTCTCACTGAAATTTCCTATTGAAAAATGTTCACTGGTTAATTATTTCCATAAATATTTTGATTCAATCAGTAAGAAAAAGAAAAATGCTCAATGATTATTTTCAACATTTCAATGAGAATATGTTCCTCACCATGCGTTTCCAGTGATCTCATTCGGTGGAAATGAAGCTGGAAAATCATGTTTTATAGCATCGCAGTAGGAAAAGAATCCCTATTTCTAGTAGTAATAGTTCAGATTAAAAAAAGAAAACAACTAAATTATGGTGTGAAATTCGTAAAAAAATGATAATTTTCAAATGAATTTTTTTTAGCATTATCTCTTATATGACCAAACGTGTTCATTTTTGACAAACTTAAAAGATCAAAATTGCTATTTTTTTTTAAAAAAAAAGGATTATTTTGAACCTGATATTTGGTCCTGTAAATTGTGACAGCAGCAGCATGTGACAAAATCATATTATGTGCTGCTATAAAAGGCTCTTTTTCTGAATTTCCAAAACTGCAATTACCAAATGAACCGGAACATCGAACCGGAGGGAAAGTACCCAATCTATAGCCCCGAACCGCCATTACATTCGGTTCATTGATAGTTACCCAATATTTCACTCTGTCCCCAAAATATTTGAAACATATATCTCCATAATAACCAAAATCACGCCTGAAAAGAAAAAAAAAAAATTATGAAAATATGATCCGTCCAATTCCTTCAATGTTAGACGGGTTAAATATATATGTTTGTATTTCCCTCCATCCCTTCAATTTATTTGGGATGGAGGGATAGTTATTGTTGTCGTCTAGTATTTGGTACGGAGAAAAACATTTTTTTCTAATTTAATTTCCGGAGTTTAGTAGGTGAAATGTTTTGAAAAATAGTTTTTTTCTAGAAAAAATGAACGCTTTAATAATTTTCTTAGAGGAAATTAGAAAAATTAATTCCATAGGTGTCATTCCAAGATCATTTTCTCTTTAATTCCCACCCCAACACCCCTAACCCCACCAGTCCTTTATCACCCCACATTATTTTTATAAATTATATTTATATACTTTTGAAATGATATTTTTTACTTATTTATCGAAAAAAAAAAGAAGATGAAGACATAATGTGTCAAAAATCTTACCGTATTTTGGGGCTTAGCCATCCTCCATATCTTTCTTCAAGTTCTTGAGGTATGTCATAATGGACTAAGGTGACAAATGGTTGGATACCTGTAATTTCCGTCAATCGTTAGACACATGATTAATAGTATATATTTCAACGATCGAAAATAACACATTTTTAGCTACATTTTGGTTTATATTGTGAGATCAAAACTTCATCAATTAGAAAAGAAGTAGTAACCTTTATGTAGGAGTGCATCAATCAACTTATTGTAATGCTGAATTCCAGCCATATTGACACCTCCATACATCCCCTCTAATCCAATTTTGGACAAGAAAAAATTATCAAGGAGAAATTAAACATAAGTAAAGATGATTTAAAAGCATAAAAAATTATTTATATTAACGATGTATATAACTAAAATTTATCAAAAAATGAGAGAACGGTAAAGAAGTTTTAACTTACTAGGTAGAATTCTTGCCCATGAGATAGAGAAACGAAAACTATTCACTCCCATATCTTCCATAAGCTTAATGTCCTCCTATTTACGTAGAAATGTCAAATATACGGATATTTGAATTATATTTAAATATATAAAAATGTGCTCAATAAATAAATGGACGAATCAAAAAATATTTAAAATAAGTAACTTTTAAAAAGTTACTTTAAAGTCATTTTAAAAATAAGTAGTTATGTGTTTTTGATGTGTTTGGCAAAAAAAGTGTTGAAAGTCACTTTTTTCATCAAAATGTTTGAAATACCCTTAAAGTTGTTAACATTATAAAAGAATTAAGGGTAAAAAATAATATACTTGGTCAAAGTAGAATGATTTATAGATTAAAAAAAATAAGTAGGGGCACCCTACTTTTAACTTATTTTTAAGTTATTTTTGACTTATTTTAAGTTATTTTTTAATTGCCAAACATTCTAATAAGTCAAAAATTGATTTAAAAATTAGTTTGACCAATTTATAATCTCATTCAAACGGGCTCTAAAAATGGGGTCATATGCCATAATAATTACAAGAAGTCAACAAGTCATTTTGTTTTTGCTCCACTTTTATTTGGTATCACATCAGTGCATAAGGTGACATTGGATAATAAAACAAATATTCACATCAGTGCATATAATATTTTTGTACCTAATCACAAAAGTATTATAATAATAATAATAATATTATCTTTATTTCAATTTATTTTAACACGTTTAGAAAAGTAAATAGTTATCACCAAAAGGTGTGATGAAAATGACACACATTTTACCTGAGATAATATCTCATATGGTCACTCAACTTTACATACTTCACTTAGAAAGTCACTCAATTTTGAGTTTTTCACTTAGAAAGTCACTCAACTTTATTTTATAACTTAAAAGTCACTCAACTATTGATATTTCACTTAGAAAGTCACTCAACTAATGATATTTTACTTAGAAAGCTACTCAACTAATGATATTTTACTCAGAGAGTCATCCAACTAATTTAAATAATTTCTTCATTAAATTTTGTTGAAATAAAATTTCATTTTGAATTAATTTTTTAAAAAAATAAAAAGATGCTCATTTTAATTATTTTATTAAATTTTGTTGAAATATAATTTTTTTTAAAACTATTTTTTTAAGAAAAGATCGCTACTGTGCATCTTTTTTATCTTTTTGATTACTCCTTTTAGTTTTATAAAAGATTTCTATTGTAAACATACAGTTGCAAATGACAAATTAAAATTAAAATGTACAGTAGCATTACTATTAATTTAATAAAAATGATAAAAATTGTTATTTTAAACGTACAGTAGTTGTTGAGAGAAAAAACTACTTCTGGAATTAAATATGCTAAAAAATGCTATTGTACGTATTTTAAAAAAATGTAATTAAATAATTGAAGGTCAATAAGATAATTAAAATAAAAATCTTATTATTTCTTAAAAAAAATAATTTAAAATAAAAATTAGATTTCAACGAAATTTAATGAATAAAAAATTTAAATTTATAGGGTGACTTCCTAAGTGAAATATTAATAGTTGAGTGACTTTTGAGTTATAAAATAAAGTTGAGTGACTTTCTAAGTGAACAACTCAAAGTTAAGTGACTTTCTAAGTAAAGTATGCAAAGTTGAGTGACCATCTGAGATATTATCTCTATTTTACCTTTAGCCAAAATCTCTTTGTTGGTTAGAATCCTTTTTTTAAAGGAGTTAATGATCAAGTAAGAAAAAAGAATAATGTAATGAATATAGTCCTCCTGTAATAAAGAGCACTAAAACTCCCTAGCGATGAAAAAATAATTGAATCAATAGATTTCGAATATTGAATTATTACATAAATACAAAAGAAAAGTGGGGAGTACATGGAAAATGGGGTAGACCTTGGAGGAGAGGTTTGAGCTCTCCGAGGTTCATGGCTATCATATCTCAACAATTGGATCTGCTCCTTTATTGAGGCTACGTCACTTTTTTGTTGTTCAATAAAGTGGCATAGTGACGTCCCTGGCGGACATATATCAAACTGAATCGTTTGTAACCTCTTTTCTAAGGCTTTGATTAGTCTAATATGTTGAGTCGATGTTTGTTCCATCGTTTTCTCCATCAGGGAATAGAGTTGGAACGATTGGAAATAGAGCAATTATATCGTCGATATGTTTTTTTTATATATAAAAATGCTAGTACAATTAGTGAGGTGGACTATATATGCCCCTGAACTATTGAAAATAAAATAATTATGCTCTCTGTCTGCTTTAGAATTTTATTAGTGGAGAAAGTAAAGATAAAGAATATTTTTGTGTCAAAAAGAAAACATAAGGTATAAACACCACATTATTGGACTTGATTGATGATATGCCAACATCAAAGTTCACAGACCTTATAGTATGGTAGTGATAATTGATTTTATAGTCAATTTCAAATTTAAATTAGTCGAATCAGTAAATAAAAAAAAAAAGAGGATGCATCGATATGGTACCTGATATCGATTATAATGATCTAGAGCAATGTCTCCATTACTTCTATCTGCTATGTGGCCTGCAACAAAATCACAATAATAAATATTACTATTCTTGATAATCGATGATCAAGAGTTGTTCAAATGGTAAGCCTCTTCAATCTTCAACCCCGAAGTTAATAAAATATATACTTATATAATAATTATAAAAGAAAGATCACCAGCTTCATGAGTAAAAACATCCCAATTGTTAAGACCTTTGCCATCACTAAGAAAAGCTCCTTCAAACTGCAAATGAACAAGAGAAATTACTTTAAAAGGCCCCCAAAATTAAGTATAGGTAACAAAGTCAGAATTTTCACTAAAGAAATGTAAAATATATATAAAAAATAATCAATAGGATTCAACATGCAACAACAAATTCAATATAATCTCATAGTTGAGGTCTAGATAGGATAGTGTCCGCAAACCTTACCTTTTGATGGTAGGGAGACTGTTTCTGATGATCTTCGGCTCACAAAGTAATAAAAAAAATAGTAGTAACAACAATAAAATAACAGGTAAAAGAATCCAACATGATTCAACATATATAGTACAATATTCCGTTGAAGGATATTCGAATGAACCCCTTGCATCCTCTAACTCCGCTCTACTAAGAGTTACAACTAGATAACAAGAAGGGAAAAAAAAAAAACCTGGTAACAAGAAGAGGCTGTTCCAAACAAGAAATTTCTTGGAAATGAAACTGGTTCTTTGACAATACTAAGGTTTTTTATCTGAGAAAATGATACCATAAAACTAGAAAAAAGAACACAAAAAGCAAATAATATTATTGAAATACTTGGTTCCATAATATTTAGAGAAAAGTCCCTCTTTTTTCCCCTAATGTGTATATTTCAAATTTGAAAATATAGTTATAGAATGGAAAGAAGGTATCCCAAGTGCTTATATAGAAAAACCCACACCGCACTTACACCTTGTTTGGAGGGTTGTTAATCGTACAATATTGTTAGTCTAAATACAATGTTTGCTTTGATTGTTATTCAAATTATATAGTATCGTATCATTTAAATCATCGTTAGGTGACGATGAAAAGACTCATTTTGTGTAACAAGTAACGACTGATTTGGTCATGTGATCGTGTGCTACCTTGATATTTTCTTCTCATTTTGTCTTTATTTATTATTTAATAATTCTATTTTATCATTTACCATACGTTTTCATAGTAGCTCTACCCCGTACCCTACAATTTATTATTGGTTTATCATTCAAATTATGGATATGTGACATTATGTAACGATGGAGAATGATACAATATATCCAAACGTTGTATTCATCACAATTAAAACAACAAAATATGATACAATACAACACAAGACAATATGATACGATACATTATGAAACAATACATAACAACCATCCAAACAAAGTGTTAGAGATATTTTTTTTATTTTTTTTCTTTCTACGATTCACTATTATTGCAATAGTAGTAATCATGTCCTATATGTAGTATACTTCTAATTGCATTGACTTGAAAGTTGAGCTGGATTCAAAATTTTGAGAAGACGAGTATATTATTACGAAAAAATGTATTCAAGGTATAAATTTAATCGATTCAATTTTTAGATTCTTAACTTTGAATTCATTAGCTTCATTTCAAAATTATAGTTTTAAAATTAATAATTTTCTACACGCATTCGGGTTAAAGTTTACGACCAAAGACATATAAACATGAGAGTGATTTAAATTAATAGGTGAATAAGGATTCAACCGATTCTTTCATATATTAATCGTGTTAACGAGTAAATTAGATAAATCAAAGAGTTGAATCAATTGAAGAATTTAACGTGATTGTTAGATAGCTCATAGCCCTAAATTGATTTCATTCATCGATCACATAAAATCCGCTCTTTCTTAATTGAAGTTCATATATGTTTTATATTCCATTTTAGTTAGTTTACAATTTTAACTTTGGATCTTATCATTTGAATAAATAATTTACATTAATTTAATTTAATTGATTAACAGTTAATCATAAGTCCCTGTGGATTCGTCATTTAATTTATAAAATCACAATATTACTTGTACAATCACATACTTTTGTGAATGCAATTTAGAGCAACAAGTATTTAGCGTTATCATAACTTTAGGAATTAACTGTTTTTCTAGATTAAGACCTTTTTTTTTTTATCTATACACTTTTTTTGGATTGATATTTTACTACTTTTCTTGACATGACATCCTCAAATGAAAATTTGTGAAATGATAAGTATTTTTGTTTTTGTGATCTTTATCCATATCTTAAAAAAACTCACTTGCGGTAAGATTATCAATATATTTTTAAGAATGAGTAATCTTGTGATATTTATGATGGTCGATAAAAAGAATTTAATTGTCCAAAGTATTGTTATCTTTCCTGAATCCTTGTTCTGATGATTCTAATAAAATATTTCACTGTTTTTTAAAGGTATAATACGTAAATGTGTTTTTTTATCTTGGTCTCATTTCACATATATGCCTCTCAATTTTGGATATGCACAAATATACACTTAAACTTGTATACATTTGAACAAGTAGACACATGAGTCCTATGTGGCATAATACACGTAGGACACTACGCAGGACGCAAATTGTCATGTAAAATGCCACGTAAAATGTGTGTGTCTATTTGTTCAACTTTATACAAGTTTTAAGTGTGTACTTGTACACCCCCAAAGTTGAGGGCATAAATATAAAATAATGCTGAATTAAAAGATATATTTGTGTATTGTATCTTTTTTAATTATAAATTTCATATACATATGTGTGATTCTCAAGAGTTTGAGAGTCACTATACTTTTCTTTTTTTTTAGATCTCGTACCTTTACAAAAAAAAAGATCACATTTTCTTTGATGTGACATTATTACTATAATAAAAAATATCTTTGTAGCTTTCAAGAGTTTGATTAGTGATTGAAACCTTGATTTTACACCTTTTTTTTTCCATTTCTCCTTAGTAATTTTAGTTTTTGCACTTAAGCCGAGGGGCATTTAGAAAGAGCCTTTTTACCTCTACGACATAATGGTAATTAAAGTTTGCGTATACTCTACTGTCTTCAAACTCCATTAAGTAGAATTTCAATGAGTATGTTAGTCTGATAACTAATTTCATATGTTCAAATAAATCTTTGATCTGATTGACATTGATTGACTTGGTTATTGATAACTAATTCGCATATGTTCAAATAAGTCTTTGACTGACTGACATTGATTGACTTGGTGATTGGTCGTAGTCCTCTCTATCCTTGCCAGATGCATGTCTGGTGAATAGTCGTCTCTCTTATATAATGTTCCCGTGAACTCATAGCCTTCCACCTAGATAAATACAACCCGATCCAGATACAAATAATGTGTCTATATATACCACGAAAATGATATGCTAACTTTTACAAGTCGTTTATTAATATAATTGTGGAGCAATTGTAGATGCTAAAGTAGTAAAGTGATCAAAGTAATTGAAAAGCATAGACACAAAGATAAAATAACAAAAAAATAAGCAAGGCGGGGTAGGTTGAAGCTAGACACAAATGCTATGCTGGGCGGGTTAAATTTTTTGCAAGTTTAAACCTTGACCCAACCCGCCCCGCCTCACTGCCATCCTAAGCCATACTTTTAACCATTTCATGAGGGCAAAATTAAGTGATCTCTTTTGAAAGCTTAACAACTCATGATAATGTAAGAAAATAAGTTGACAAGACAAAAATTAAGTGATCTCTTTTGAAAGCTCAACAACTCATGAAAATGAATGAAGATAAGTTGATAAGACATAATGGTGGGACTAGTGAAATTATTAAAGGTGTTTTCAAGAAACAACTTTTGTTCCAACCAATAGAAATAAATATAAAAAAGAGCCAATTAATTTTCCTTAGAAATGAACAAAATGCATTATTTAAGTTCTAGCTTCATGCATCTTTTGAAATATTGTACAAAAAGGAGAGTAAGATTTTTTTAAAGAAAATTACCAATTAATAGTAGTACTATTATTTAACTTGTCATGACATATTAGCTAGCTAGGCACTCAGAAAAGGTTTAAATTTGCCCTTCAAAAAATTATCAAATTTACCCTTGAATTATGTGACTGGTCCAACTTCTCTCCTAAGCTTTGTAAAATTACGAAGATTTCATTTTTCTCATCCACCATGCATCATAATATTTTAAATCAATCACCATCATAATAATTAATTTTCCCGTTTCTTAAAACACAATTTGAACATCATCAATCTAAAAGACACCACTATTGTGGAGTTCTAACATCACTATTGATGATCTAAGAAAGAATGGTGAGGGAGTTGTGTCAATGGAGTTTCGGCTATAGCGAAAACTTAACTTGATAGTATAATTGATCATTTATGTTTGAGTTTTATTTGAAATGATTTGAGCCTTGAGAATGATTAATTCTTGAGGGATAGAGAACTTGTTCGAGATTTTGAGTGTTGAAGATAAGACGATGTTGTTGATGTCTACGATAACATCCTACTTCAAAGTTCAAGAGATAATCTGAACTATCTCACATAGTTCGAGGGTAAGTTATTAGTTTTCTTATTAAAAATGTCCATGTGTATATATTGACCCTAACTATTGATCTAGAAATGCTTTTTCTTGGCTAAAGAAAGAGATTACTCGATCTATTTCCGTATCGCTCATGATATATATCAACACTCGGACATCTATTGCAAGTGCATATCCCGAGGGCAAATTTTAATCATTTCTCAAAGTATAAACTATCAACAATATATGTTAAGGAAATTTACTTAAACGTGTTAAAGGAAACTTCTTTTTTTATTATTTATTTTCGTTGTTGGGATTCGCAAAGGCTTTGAGGCCCTTTTGTTAAAGTTAAAACAAGTGATATCTTTATAATAATATATTCAAATAAAAAAATGTAACAAATCTTACATATACAAGTGGTATTTTTTCTTATATAAATATATTAATTATTGGGAATGTAAAAACTAGTGCGCCATTTTTGCAATCATTCCATAATATTTATACATATTTAGTTGATTTTTTAATATATATAGTGAGTGATTAAAAGTTATTGAGTTCTTATGCATATTTGTAAGAACTCTCGGCAGTGATGAAGTAAGAAATCTTGTTAAGAGTGATCAAAATTTAATATATAAGTATGGAAAGGAATTTTTAACCTATGTATTTCATACAATTTTGATATACATGATGTGATTTTTCGATAAAGAGTGTTCAACTAACCACCCTTCACCGTATGTGGCACGCCATTGACTTAGGGTTCTAGATAATGTACCAAGCCTTGAAAATGCAAAAAAAAAGGGAAAAGGGTCAAAAATGTCCTTAAACTATGTGAAAGGAACAAAAATGTCCTCCGTTTGTAGTTTGGTCAAAAAATTCCCTTGCCGTGAATACTTTGGTCCAAAAATGCCCTTATTGTTATTTAATGGGTCAAAATGCTCTTTTTCTAAATAAATATATTGTTTATTTTATTTTTAACACATTTTTTCTAATAATATTTTTATAAATAATTAGCAAATGTTTATCCTACTTCAATTCAGAAAAAAATAAAAAATGAAAATATTTCTTATTTTATTATAATTATTTTTTATCGTTATATAAATAAAAATTAATGATGGATATGCTATGATCTTATATATATGGCATATATTATCCGTCGAAAGGGTATATGAAGTTATTCTATTTTAATTGATAAAATGAGATTAAGAAGAAAAAAAATTATTTCCTACATTTTTATTTGTTAAAGTGATTTTAAAAGAAAGAAAACAAGAATAGGGTTCTTTAATAATACTATAATTAGGAAGAAGATATATTTAAAAAGAAAATAAATAATATATTTATTCGTAAAAGTGCATTTTTGACCCTTTTAATAATTATAAGGGCATTTCTAAATCAAAGTATTGACTGCAAGGGCATTTTTGGACCAAAGTATTGACGGTAAAGGCATTTTTGAACCAAACTACAAACGAATGACATTTTTGTTCCTTTCACATAGTTTAAGGGCATTTTTGACTCTTTTCTCCAAAAAAAATCTAATAGGAAGTATTTTCCTTTTTAATAAGGCTTATACAATATGAATATAAATTAATCGAGGGTCTAATAATCGAATTAACATATATTCAACAAAGTACCCGATGAAAATCTTATGTTCAACATGATTTCAAAGATTTGAATTCAATTTTTAGGAGAAAATGTTCCTTCACCTACCTTTTATATTTATTTTATTTATTAAAAAAATTCTAAAAGGTAAGATAATATAAGAACAGTAAAACAAATGATATGGTAGTTGAAATAAACCAAAACAAAGACTTTAGGTCTTTTAGGAAATGATCATGAAGTGACATATGAATATAAATCTCAAATTATTTTTATAATAAGAAAAAGAAGATGGGACCAAGCCTTTAAACTTATTTTTCTCTACCTAATTTACAAAATTAAAAACTTTTTTTTGGTTCATTTTATGTGATTTTATTTGATTGGTTAATTTTGAAAAAAATTTATGGAGATTTGATTTGTTTGATTAGATTCTTTAAGCGTGCTATAATATCTCAGCAAAAAGCGAAAAGACATAAAGTCACCACTGAAGTTGTTCCGAATTTTTAAAAAGACACCTTAACTTTGCGGATGTTCTATTACCCCACGAAACTATTTACATTCATGATAAATACATCATTTTCAGTCATTTTTAGCACACCTGTGTTCTCACGAAAACTGGGCGCGTGAAGGAGTAATATTACAGCCCCAAACCAGTGTTAAAATGCCAAGTGACATTTTTAATTTGATTTTTTTAATTAACAAATTAGACTCATCTTCCCATCTTTCCAAAATCACCATTAATAGCCCTTTAAGAAGCTTTTCCAACAGGCCAAAAGTTAAAAATCACTATTCTTGCTCAGATTTTGTATTTTTAAAATGCGATATTATTAGATTGAATTCATCATCTTCCCCAAGTGCAATAAGGTAGAAATTCGTGTTCATTTCTTTTCTTTTTTTTGAAAACAAATTAGTTCAGTAATTTTTTTTCCTCCTACAAATCAAGATTGGGAATTGGGAGTAGTGAAACTATGGAAAACTCTATTTGGGAGTAAGGAGTTGGAGAATGTGGTGATTTAAATTTCAGATTTTGACTTGGTGATATTTTGATTTTTTAGATTTTGATTATTTGAAGGTGTTTATTTTCATAAATAAATTAATTGGTGGTAGTTTGATAAATAATTGTTAGTGCTGTCGGAAAATCGATCGCGCCACAGGGGGATTGACCATTGTTGCAGTGAGATGAACGAAATTCAGAAGAGTAAAAGTTGAGGCAAAGAAGAAAGAGAAAAAGAAAAAAATAAGCAGAAGAAGAAAGTTGAGGCGAAGAAGAAAGAGAAAAAGAAAAAAAGAGCAAAGAAATCCAATAAAAATAATTAAAAATGACTTTTAACACGTGAAAAGTGACTATTAGTGCGTGACTCACAAATATTTTTGTGTAAGTGGTGTTGGGTGAAAAATGGGATATACATACTACTTTGAAGTTGTTCAATGGGGTAATAGGACACCCGCAAAGTTAAGGTGTATTTTTGAAAAATCGAGACAACTTCAGTAGTGACTTTATGTCTTTTCTCCAGCAAAAAAAAAAAAAAGAGCATGTTATAACAATTTTGTGGCTATGATAGTTTTTTAAATTTATGGTCAATTATTTATTGCATTTAGTGGTGTACTCATAAATTTTGCATTGGGTGTTTGAATAGTAAATAACTCTTTTTTCAATGATTAGGTGCAAAAAAAAAATTAAAATTAAAGCAAACTATACTATGTATTTAACTAAATAATATATGTTCTTAACAAATTTTTATTAAAATATGATTCTTAAGGTTGGATTAATGTTTTTGGTAAATCTTAATTTCAGGTTTTTAGGCCTAATTTTAACTTTCTCATTCATTTTCCTTCAATTCCAAACAAAGGATAATCAAAAGCACAAAATAGTTTTCAGTAGGCTACTCATAAACTTCACCACCTTCGTGAAAAAGTCATTTTTTTCTACAATATGGTAGTTTTTTGGTCATTAAAATTGCATTTGAGGGTATTTTAGACACTCGACAATTGATTGCAGCGTGACTTTACCTAAAAATTAAATAGATAGTTACCCTTTTGAGAAAGCAACCAAAACATTTCACTTTTATGTTTTTGTTTTTCCCATTTCCGCCACCCATCCATACCCTCCATCCCCTATTCTAAAATTGCACCAGAAATATCGAATTCACTATTTACTTTCTCTAACTGATATATATATATTATACATTTGTTATATACGACTATACACATATTATTATACATAAAGGGTGTGTCTCCTATGAAGCAAAAAAAATAAATTATGTCAAGGGAATTTATATGTAATCTAGTAAAATAATATGAATTTTTTCAGATATAATGTTAAGAGAGGCGGATCTAGGATTTGGAGGTCCTGGGTGCCACATCGTTCAAGTGAGATAAACGGGTCAGTTGCTTTAATATTGGGTTACAATTCGGGTAATTTATCTTTTTCGATCTTTATAAACAAAAGTAATATTTATTTTAGATATTATGAGATTAGGAATTGGAGGCCTTATTCACTGAAACTTTGAGGAAAAAATAGATTTTTCACATTAAAATTTGAGCTTGTATGAACCATCTAATAATATTAACTTAGTATATTCATATTCCATTGACTTTATGTGTTGTTGCAGAAATATAGTAGAGAAAGAATAAATATTATAATTTTAACCTAGTCATCTTACTTAGCAAGAACGTCGGTGAAGATCGAAAGAACCTTTAAATTAAAAGAACTCTAATAATAATATTCATCATTTTTAAAATTTATATTTTTTAAAAACTACTATTTAAATATATTCTTAATAATATTTATGTGACGTTCATAATTCAGTACTCATTAATTGATAAAGAATAAACATGTAACACTCATATCAAGCGATTAATAATTAGTGAAAGAGAAAGTAAAAAAAAAAAAACTAAGAATTAATTACGTTGAAAAGGAGTTAATTTGAATTAATAAAGAAAAGTAAATAAATAGAAAAAGAAACACAGCGAGTAAACCAAAAAGGAAGCAAGGATCGAATCCGCATTGCTCGTGTGGTAGGTAGTCGCCTTTGCCAATTGAACTGTTCATCATTATGTTTAGTGGGTGGCAAAGTTAATATATATTTATTTCTTATACATATATACATATATATACGAAGTTTTTTCCGAGATCACTGGGTACCATGGAACCCCCACCCGTACACATAGATCTGCCCCTGATTATTTATTAATGTTGTATAATATTATATATTGAAAATTTGGAATACGCGACGTAATATTTTATGTTGGACGGTATATCTTTGAAATTTCAAATTTTTGTTTATAAATCGCATTCGATGGATGAGTTTTATTCCTTCTTATATCATCTCTTCATTGCCATGAATATAATGAGAAAGCTATAAGTTTTTATTCTTGTTCTTCTGCAAAGGGACTTTTCTTTATTCTCGAATCTAAAAACTCGAAAATCTATTGTTTTCAACTCCGAAACTTGGTAAATAATAAACCTACATCATCTCTAAGCTTCGCCACTTAAATATCAGACTGGTTCATGGCACGATATAAGTTTGTGACATGCACCTACCATACATCCCGCGCTGCTTTCTACCTAATATTTCTCCCTTATTTCACCATTCATCACCCTCCAATAATAGCTGCAACAACATCGTTGTACCTCCAGTCACCTTATTGTTTTGACTGCTCGAAAAAAAAAAAACAGAACGAAAATGGTTAAACATGGCGTTATTCGCAATGTAAATGCAGAAATAACCATGTACATGAAAATATTCAACAAATTATAATTGCAAAAGGTATCCATGGTGAATTATTTCAGAAGCTTCCTTCTTAACAATATCCAAGGTAATGTATTGTAAACAAATGACTAACATATTATTAACTGGAGTAGAATTTATCCTTACTATTAAATTTTTTGGGAGCCTTAAAATTTTTGGGGTCTAAAACAAACGCTTTACTAGCCTCACCCTTGAGCCTAACATGTTACAGATATCATATCTCGGTAACATGTTCTGCTGCCAGAGTATTCAAAACAGGGCACGTCTTTTAGCCATTGAACACTTATTTTGTCAATGAGAGAGCAACAAAAAATAATTATTGGTGCAAAATGATTTTCGAGTAATGAATAAATAGATAGTGAAGAAGAAACTTACTTGTGAATAAATGAAGGTTCCTAGGATTGCAATGGCAGCTCCAAGTGCATTGATGGGTCGGACCGGTGTTTGGAAGATAACGATGGAAGAAACTATAACAGATATCCTCTTCATTGTATTTCCTACGCTAAACGTCAGGGGAGAAATCTCATCCAAGGACATATAAGACACTTGATTATACAAGTGATAGAATATGCTTTGTGCAACGATCCACCTGATATCATACAACAAACTATTATTAGGCTACTCGTCCGTGTCAAGTCAAACACCTAACAAAAATTAGGACGAAAGGAGTACATATCAAGAGATAAATGTATTATCCATCAACACATGAGCATATGTTTAGAACCGCGAAGCGAATACTAAGAGCACACATCATGAGAAGTGAAAGTTAACAATCCTTACCAAACAAAATTAGGTCCTATCTGAGAGATAGCTTTTCGCCATCCAAATGCCCACATCTGAGGCCCCTCCATCGCGATTGCAAAAGGTGTTAGAATTAACAGAGACATAATAGACAAACACGCGTAATAGTTCATCCCACTAACAGAGTTCCCCTTCATTCCTTTCTTTGAGAATATATTCCGAAACACAAATGCAAGATTTGATATCATGGCGCCCATGAAACCTGTAATAACAATCAAGTAACTATAGAAGCGATTAAAAGTTATGTAAATCATAATTGCTCTAACCAGTCATGTTGAAATTGAGCTCTGTAGCAGCTGATAATGCACAACCACCAATGATCGGGACAAGCGATAAATATACTGGAAGTGGAAACGTCTCACCAAGCAAAAACCTCGAAACTAATACGCTAAAAGCTGGTTCACTACTCTTGATTATATGAGTAAAGGAAACTGCAACTTTAGACATACTAACAGTGGCTGCTACATGCCCAATTGTATGAGCAACTGCAACCTACATCACCACCATTACGAATAGCAACAAAATTAGAAGTAAATAAATAAATCATGTACTCGATCTCTCCATTCAATGATCGATGATCGAAGCTAATATCTCAATCTTACTCGAACAAAGTTCACATGTTCATATGGTAACCGATATCAAAAGGAAGAAAAATACATGCATAAAACTAATATTAAACAACTATGATATAATGTGATAACGGAAACACACTAGACAACATATATGATAATCGATATCAAAAGCAAGAAAAATACATGCTTAAAGCTAATACTAAACAACTACGAAATAATGTCATAACGGAAACACAATAGACAACGTATGGTAATCAATATCAAAAGCAAGAAAAATACATGCATAAAGCTAATAAAAAAAACAACTACAAAATAATGTGATAACGGAAACACAATAGACAACACATGATAACCGATATCAAAAGCATGAAAAATACATGCACAAGGCTAATACTACGACTGACACGATACTCCCATACTCCCCTCCCCTCCTCACACAAAAAGCACTAAACCACATAAAAGTCATACGAGTTCTTACAGGGAATAGGTTCTTCCAAAATTCAAGATCTGTTTTTGGAAATTCAGCAATTCTCATAGCCCATGAAATCAACATAATCAATGAACCAGTAGCAAGTGACAGAGTAGAAGTCAACCAAGGAAAAGGATATGCATTAAGAACTTTCTTGTTATATATATTAAAAACCACATTCAAACCCCACCATATAGCAAAGTATATGCCAATTTTAACCCTTTGACCATCAACTTGTGATTTTGGTAACTCAATATTTAAATCCAAAGACTGAGATTTATCAGCTTCATATGCTTTGGGATTTTCAATTCTTGATATGTAAAGAGGTTTCTTGATTGATAAAGAGAAATCCCATTTTTGAATCTTTGATTTTGGAATTGAAGAAAATGATAAAAATTCAAGATTTGGATTATAATTCCTTTTTGGAATCAAATTTGAATGTGTGATTGATAAATATGATTGCTTTATAGAACAAGCCATAATAATCAAGATTAAAATTAAGTCTTGAACAAGAAAATATGAAACCACAAAAGATTAAGAGGGGATTATGGGGTTTTGAAGTTTTAGACAAAAATGTTTTCGATAGAATTGAAGACAAAAAGAAAAAAAGGTGTAGGTTTGGTTTTGGTGACAGTGAAAGAAGATATTGGTACGATGTTGATTCCAAGAAGTACAAATGGAGAATTTTAAGCCGTTCTAATTTAAGTATCTTACTTTTAATTAAACACAAATAATAATAATAATAGCATACTCACTGTAGTCCCACATAATGAGATCTAGATTTTGACTAAACATTGGTGGTGTTATGTAATATATAGTAATTTATATATGTCTATTCGTGTATTACGAGTTATTACAAGAAATATCATACTGAAAGTTGAAATTTTTTTTTATTATCATGCATTTTAAAATTTATGAGAATAGTATATATATAATTTTAATAAATAAGCATACTATCTCTTTTTTTTTAAAATGACTTTAGATCTCCTATTCCATTGAGCCCTTGCTCATTGTGAGGATCAGAATACCTGTCATACTTATTTTGATTGGATTTTTGTTGGTATCTTTCTTATTCTAGAATTTTTACTTGGTCAAAAGCAATAATTTAGGATCAAACCTAAAAAAAGTGATGAAAACTCCAATTTTGACAAGTTTTGTGTTAAGTTCAAGCATGTTCTAGACTAATTAAGCACGTCTCGGGTCAAAGTGGGCCAGTCAAGAGGATATCTCTAATTTGGTGAACTCGGTTACATTGTCGATCTCAAGTCTAATAAATGAAGAGGATTACACTGTCAATCTGATCAAGTCTAAAAGATGAAAAGGATTGTCAAGGATCAATCGAAAATAAACTCACTATGATTTTGTTATTAATGCCTAAAGTCAATTCTTTTTGAATTTAATAACACAATATGTAAAATTTATTGATTCGAAATTTATAACCACGTCGGAATAAGTGCACATATAGCCTCTTGAAGGACCAACATCTAAGGAATAAATAAAAATTACATAATATTTAGTATTTAATCGTTTCATAATCAACTTTAATTCTATATATAGTTGAAATAGAAAATTCAGATCTAAGAGTTATGAATTTAGACATACGAGTCTGAAAAATGTGGATTGCCAACTTCTGAAATTTAACATATTGTTTATCTAGTTTAAATTTTATGCATTTAGGTCTAAAGTTAAGCTTAACAATTTTAAACTTTAAACTTATAGTCTAAAGTTACAATTAACTATTAAATTTAACTTTAAATATAAATATTTGAAATTAGCATTAATCAAATTTGAAATTGATAAAACTCTAGCCAACTTCAGCCTAAACAAAAGATTAAGATGCATGGAGGACATGCGTATTAATATTTAAAACTCTAAATCTGAATTAAATACTATTTAATCTTAACATTATAGAAAAAGAATGTTAGAAAAATTATAATATGACAATTGATGATGGTTAATACTTGTGGTGAGGATGGTTGTAGGAAGTAATGCATGGTAATATTGACCATATATAGTGATGGTTGATAGTGATAACTAATAATGTTTAATAATTGTATCAAACGATACTAATAGCTAATGCGATATATGAAAGTTGCCAATTATGGTGCTTATGGTTTAATATATTTAAGCTTTTTTTAAGATTTAGCTTTAGGCCACATATTCCGTTGAGCTACTCTGGGTGATGATAGTTATATATAAAAAATGGCTAGTGGCAGTGACAATTATTTATGATGATTTGTAGTGGTAATTATTGTCATTCAGGATGGTAATTATGGATGGTGGTAGATGATAGTAATGGGCAACAACAACGTTATAGATAAATATTTTTTTGTGCATTTATACTACTAAATAGTGTGTCTAACCATCTTCTTTTATTAATAATAAAATAAAATTCTCAACATAAAAAGTACAAGCAAGGAGGTTGTTGACACTCAATTTTTGCCCTCCACAATTTAATTAATTTTCAAACTTCTTCAATTTTAAACGATTTGAAATAATTAATTTTTATAAATTTTAAAATATTTTCAAGTTATTTTTAAGTAATGTCGTCATACATATATATATATATATATATATATATCTTTGATAAATATTAGAAAGTCGTCTCCAAAAATTTTGGTTTTAAATAAACATTTTCTTAGTTAGTTTAGTTTAATCAATAGTTTATAATTAAGTTTATTGTTTTATTTTGTTGAGGTTAAGAAGCTTGTGTAATTAATCAATGAGAATTTGTCTTATTTACAATCTTGATCAATTTCAGAGCCCACTTCAATTGACTAGAAGATGTTTGGATTGGCTTAAAAGTTGGTCAAACCTACTTTTAAGTCAGTTTTTTGACTTCTAAAAATGTTTGGCAAATATAAAAAATAATTTAAAATAAGTTAGGAAGTGTTTGACAAGGTCAAAAATGACTTAAAATAAATTTAAAATGACTTAAAATAAGTCAAAAACCAAAAGTAGGTTTTCCCCTACTTTTTAGTTTTTGACTTTAAAGTCATTTAAGTTTAACTTTTTATTTTTGATTTAAAAACTAATTTTTTTAAGCTAATTCAAACGGGCTCTAAGCGCCTCACACCCTTCTCTCTTTTCTTTCTAAAAAATCTTAAGAGTGCACAAGAATAGCTTTACGCGCCGCTCTTCCTCTGTTCACTCGTCTTCTTCAAAAAACAAACAACGCTAAGAACCTAACACCTCCAGAAAACGCTAAGAATGTTTCTTTCTTTACTATTAGGGGTCGTTTGGTGTGAGAGATAAAAATAAATAGTCATGAGATAAGAAAATAGTGATGGAATAAAATCTTTTGGTTGCCATGTTTGGGATAACTTATCCCACCATTTATACTATAGTGATGGGATAAGTTATCCCAGGATAGCTAATCCTGAGATAACTTGTTCCCAACCAAACGACCCATAGTTGTAAATTGTCCTAGCTCCTTTGGTCTTAAAGATTAATCGTACTAGCATATGAATTCGTGTTTATCAAATGTATTAGTTCAATTTCTCTGTTAAAGAGCTACTGTTTCCAAAGTCATATTTTTTCTAGTATTTCTTCTTTGACATGATGGTGCCCTTGCTCATGTTTCTTCATATCTGATATTCGTTCAAGTTTTAATTTGCTAGTAACCTGTTTTGGTATAGTTTCAAGTCCATTCCAGTAACTGTTGCTATAAAATGAGTTCTAAATCTATGAATCTTCTTAGTTTTGGTCCGAAAATGTGCCTTTATTAAGCTTAAAGCTAATCTAATTCTTGGTTGTTGCATATGCCCTTTTAGCTTGTTATTTTCTTAATCTCGTGGGTGGTTTAAAGTTCTCCTTTCATATCCGTTTGAGCTTCAGCCTCTTGTTATGCTCATTTTAGTTTAATTTTCTTCTCATCTAAATTGTGTTACGACTTTGCCATATGCGTAAAGGAGCTTGTTTTAGTTTAAACTTAATGTCATGAGCTGATTAGATTCTTGTCATTTTTAGTTCCTAGTTTCATAGTTGTTGTATTCCTTGTTGTCCCTAACATTTGTTTCTCCACAAGGAGTATTGCTTTGTTCTTACAATGAAAATAGTTGTCGGTTTGCCTCTTCGTTGATTTTAAGATGTTTTTCATCACATTTACGAGCCAACTTTTAGGAATTATTGACTTTTATCGTTTTCCGTGTGTATTAATCCATGAATCTAGCGCCTTTGGGGCACCCGAAATTTTTTTCTGAAAAAACTATACGAGGACCTCTGTAATGAGTTGGGAAAACGTTACGTACAGTTCCGCCATTTTTCACGCATATTTTCAAATTTACGATCTAACTCTTAGGAATTACCCGACTTTTACCTTTTTTGTGTGTATTAATTAGCACATGGATCTGGTGCCTTTGGGACACCCAAAATTTTTTCTGAAAAAATTATGTGAGAACCTCTATGATGAGTTGGGGAAGAGTTACATACAATTCCACTATTTTTCACGCATATTTTCGTATTTACGAGCCAACATTTAGAATTACCCAATTTTCACCATTTTTTTGTGTATACGCCCATGAATCTGGCTCCTTTGGGCACCCGAAATTTTTTTCTGAAAAAACTATATGAGGACCTCCGCAATGAGTTGGGGAAGCGTTAGGTACAGTTCCTACCATTTTTTTAATGTATATTTTCGCATTTACGAGCCAACTTTTAGGAATTACCGACTTTCGTTGTTTTCGAGTGTATTAGCCCATGAATCTGACGCTTTTGGGGCACCTGAAATTTTTTTCTAAAAATATAATATGAGGACCTTTGTAATGAGTTGGGAAAGCGTTACAAACAGTTCGACCATTTTTTTCACGCATATTTTCACATTTACGAACAACCTTTTAGGAATTACTCGACTTTCACCGTTTTTCATGCGTATTAGCCCATGGATCTTACGCCTTTGGGTAATAAGAATTTTTTTCTAAAAAAACTATATGAGGACCTCCGTAATGAGTTGGGGAAGCGTTACATACAGTTTCATTTTTTTTTCTCGCATATTATCGCATTTACGAGCCAACTTTTAGGAATCACCCAATTTTCACTATTTTTCGTGTGTATTAGCCCATTGATATGGCACCTTTGGGGTACCCGGAATTTTTTTCTGAAAAAGCTATATGAGAACCTACGTAATGAATTGGGGAAACGTTACGTATAGTTCTACTATTTTTTCACGCATATTTTTGCATTTACGTGCAAACTTTTAGAAATTACCTATTTTCGCCGTTTTTCTTTTGTATTAGCCCATGGCGCCTTTGGAGCACCCAAAAATTTTTTCCTGAAAAAACTATATGAGGACCTCTGTAATGAATTAGGGAAGTGTTACGTACAGTTTCATCATTTTTCAAGCATATTTTCGCATTTACGAGCCAAATTTTAGGAATTACTTGACTTTCACCATTTTTCGTGAGTATTAGCACATGGATCTGGCGCCTTTGGTGCACCTAGAAGTGTTTTCTGAAAAAACTAAATGAGGACCTCCGTAATGAGTTGGAAAGTGTTACGTACAGTTCCACCATTTTTTTCACGCATATTTTAGCATTTACAAGCCAACTTTTAGAAATTACCCGAATTTTGTCATTTTTCGTGTGCATTAGCCCATAGATCTGGCGCCTTTGATGTACCCGAAAATATTTTCTGAAAAAACGATATGAGGACGTCTGTAAGAAGTTGGGGAAGCATTACGTACAGTTCCACCATTTTTTTCATGCATATTTTCACATTTACAAATCAAGTTTTAGGAATTACCGACTTTCACTATATTTCGTGTGTATTAGCCATAGATCTGGCGCCTTTAGGGCATCCAAAAACTTTTTTTGAAAAAACAATATGAGGACCTCTGCAATGAGTTGGGGAAGCGTTACGTACAGTTTCACCATTTTTTTCACGCATATTTTCGCATTTACATTTCAACTTTTAGGAATTACCTGATTTTCACCGTTTTTCTTGTGAATTAGTCCATGGATCTTGCGCCTTTGGGGCATCCGAAAATATTTTCTGAAAAAATTATATGAGGACCTCTATAATAAGTTGGAGAAGCGTTACGTACAATTTCACCATTTTTTCCACGCATATTGTCGCATTTACGAGCCAACTTTTAGGAATTACTAACTTTCACAATTTTCATATGTATTAGGGATCTAGCGTCTTTGGGGCACCCATATTTTTTTCTAAAAAAACTATAAGAGGACCTCCGTAATGTGGTGGGGAAGCGCTACGTACAGTTCCACCATTTTTTCACGCATATTTTTGAATTTACGAGCAAACTTTTAGCAATTACCTGTTTTTCACCATTTTTCATGTGTATTAGCCCATTGATCTGGCGCCTTTGGGACACCCTGAAATTTTTTCTGAAAAAACTATATGAGGACCTCCGTAATGAGTTAAGGAAGCGTTACGTACAGTTTCACCATTTTTCACGCATATTTTTATATTTATGAGCCAACTATTAGGAATTACTGGATTTTCATCGTTTTTCGTGTGTTATTAGCCCATTGATCAAGCGTCTTTGGGGCACCCGAAAATCTTTTTGATAGAACTATATGAGGACTTCCGTAATGAGTTTAAGAAGCGTTATGTACAGTTCCACTATTTTTTCATGCATATTTTTGCATTTACGAGCTAACTTTTAGGAATTACCCGACCTTCGCCATTTTTCGTGTGTATTAGCCCATGGATCTGGCGCATTTGGGGCACCAGGAAATATTTTTTGAAAAAACTATATGAGGACCTCTATAATGAGTTGGGGAAGAGTTACATATAGTTCCATCATTTGTTTCAAACATATTTTCCCATTTACGAGTCAACTTTTAGGAATTACTCGACTTTCGTCATTTTTCGAGTGTATTAGCCCATGGATCTGGCTCCTTTGGGGCAACCGGAATTTTTTTCTAAAAAAACTATATGAGGACCTCCATAATAAGTTGGGGAAGCATTACCTACAGTTCTATTATTTTTTTCAAGCATATTTTCGTATTTACGAGCCAATTTTTAGAAATTACCTGACTTTCGCCGTATTTCATATGTATAAGCCCATAGATCTGGTGCCTTTGGGGCAACGAGAGATTTTTTCTAAAATATTATATAAGGACCTCTGTAATGAGTTGGAAAAGTGTTACGTATAGTTCCACCATTTTACGTATATTTTCATAATTACGAGCCAACTTTTAGGAATTACTCGATTTTCACAGTTTTTCATGTGTATTAGCTCATGGATCAAGCGCCTTACATACAATTCCACTATTTTTTTCACGCATATTTTTACATTGGCGAGCCAATTTTTAGGAATTACCCAACTTTCACCATTTTTCATGTGTATTAGCCCATGGATCTGGCGCCTTTGGGGCACCTACAAAATTTCTCTAAAAAACTATATGAGGACCTCCGTAATGAGTTGGGGAAGTGTTACTTACAGTTCCATCATTTTTTTCACGTATATCTTCTCATTTACGAGCCAACTTTTAGGAACTACCTATTTTTTACCGTTTTTCATGTGTATTAGCTCATGGATCTGGCCCCTTTGGGCATCTGGAAATTTTTTCTGAAAAAACTATATGAGCACCTCTGTAATGAGTGGGGGAAGAGTTACGTATAGTTCCACCATTTTTTTCACGCATATTTTTACATTTACGAGCTAACTTTAAGGAATTACCCCACTTTCGTCAGTTTTTGTGTGTATTAGCCCATGTATCTGACGTCTTTAGGGCACCCATAATTTTTTTCTAAAAAAACTATCTAAGGACCTCCGTAATGAGTTAGATAAGTGTTACGTATAGTTCCACCATTTTTTTCACGCATATTTTCGTATTTACGAGCCAACTTTTAGGAATTATTTGATTTTCATCATTTTACGTGTGTATTAACCCATGAATCTGGTGCCTTAGGGGCACCCGAAATTTTTTCTAGAAAAATTATATCTGAACCTCCGTAATGAGTTGGGAAGCGTTACGTACAGTTCCACCATTTTCTTCACACATATTTTCACATTTACGAGCCAACTTTTAGGAATTATCGACTTTCATCATTTTTCATATGTATTAGCCCATGGATCTGGCGCATTTTAGCACTCCAAAATTGTTTCTGAAAAAATAATATGAGGACCTCCGTAATAAGTTGGGAAAGCGTTTCGTATAGTTCCACCATTTTTTCACGCATATTTTCGCATTTACGAGCCAACTTTTAGAAATTACTCGACTTTCATCATTTTTCGTGGGTATTAGCCCATGGATCTGACGACTTTGGAGCACTCAGAATTTTATTCTAAAAAAACAATACGAGGACCTCCGCAATAAGTTGGGAAAGCATTGCATATAGTTCCACCCTTTTTTTCAAACATATTTTAGCATTTACGAGCCAACTTTTAGAAATCATCCGACTTTCGCTGTTTTTCGTGTGTATAAGCTATAAGCCCATGTATTTGGCGCTTGTGTTACAAAACATTTTTTCTGAAAAAACTATGACCTGCGTAATGAGTTGGGGAAGCGTTACGTACAGTTCCATCATTTTTTTCACGCATATTTTTGCATTTACGAGCTAACTTTTAGAAATTGCTTGATTTTCGTCATTTTTCGTGTATATTAACCAAAGAATTTGGCGCCATAGGGGCACTCAGAATTTTTTTCTGAAAAAAGTATATAAGGACCTCCGTAATGAATTGGGGAACCGTTATATACAGTTCCACCATTTATTTCACGCATATTTACGTATTTACGAGCTAACTTTTAGAAATTACCTGATTTTTGCCTTTTTATGTGTATTAGCCCATGGGTCTAGCATTTTTAGGGCGCCCCAAATTTTTTTTTGAAAAAGCTATGTGAGGACCTTTGTAATGAGTTGGGGAAGCGTTACGTACAATTCTACAATTTTTTCGCGCATATTTTCGCATTTACGAGCCAACTTTTAGGAATTACCGACTTTCACCATTTTTCGTTTGTATTAGCTATGGATCTGACGCCTTTGGGTTACCAAAAGTTTTTACTGAAGAAACTATGACCTCTGTAATGAGTTGGGGAAGCATTACGTACAATTACACTATATTTTTACGCAAATTTTCACATTTACGAGCCAACTTTTAGAAATTTACCCGACTTTCATTGTTTTTCGTGTGTATTAGCCCATGGGTCTGGCGACTTTGAGGCATCCGAAAATATTTTCTAAAAAATCTATATGAGGACTTCTATAATGAGTTGGGGAAGCGAAACGTACAATTCCATCATTTTTCACGCACATTCTCGCATTTATGAGCCAACTTTTGGGAATTACCCGATTTTCACTATTTTTCGTGTGTATTAGCCAATGGTTCTGACACCTTAAGGGCACCCGAATTTTTTTTCCGAAAAAACTATATGAGGACTTTCGTAATGAGTTGGAGAAGCGTTAAGTACAGTTTCACCATTTTTTCACGCATATTTACTCATTTACGAGCTAACTTTTAGGAATCACCCATTTTTTGGCTATTTTTCGTGTGTATTAGCCCATGCATCTGGCACTTTTGGGACACCCAGAAATATTTTCAAAAAAAACTATCTAAGGACCTTCGTAATGTGTTGGGGAACCATTACGTATAGTTCTACTATTTGTTATGCATATTTTTACATTTACGAGCCATCTTTTAGAAATCACCGACTTTCACCATTTTTTGTGTGTATTAGCCCATAGACCTGGCGTCTTTGGGGCACCTAAAAATTTTTTCCGAAAAAACTATATGAGTAACTCCATATTGAGTTGGGGAAGCTTTACATACAGTTCTACCATTTCCCCCCACATATTTTCGCATTTACTAGCCAACTTTAAGAATTTACCTAATTTTCGTCATTTTTCGTGTGTATTAGCACATGAATTTAGCTCATTTGGGGCACCTGGAAGATATTTTTGAAAAACCTATATGAGAACCTCTGTAATGAGTGTGGGAAGCGTTACGTACAGTTTCACTATTTTTTTCTCGCATATTTTTTCATTTACAACCAACTTTTAGAAACTACCGACTTTCGCCGATTTTCATGTATGTTAGCCCATGGATCTAGCGCCTTTGGGGCACCCGGATATTTATTCTGAAAAAACTATGTGAGGACCTCTATAATGAGTTGGGAAAACGTTCCGTACGGTTCAACCATTTTTTCACTCATATTTTTACATTTACGAGACAACTTTTAGAAATTACTGACTTTCACCATTTTTCATGTATATTAGCTCATGGATCTAGCGTCTTTGAGGAACTAGAAATTTTTATGAAACAATTATATGAGAACCTCCATAATGAGTTAGGGAAGCGTTACGTACAGTTCCGCCCCTTTTTTCACGCATATTTTCACTTTTAAGAGCCAACTTTGAGGAATTACCAGACTTTCGTTATTTTTCATGTGTATTACCCTATGGATTTGGCGCCTTTAGGGCACTCAGAAATTCTTTCTGAAAAAACTATTTCAGGACCTCCGTAATGAGTTGGGGAAGCGTTACGTACAGTTCCATCATTTTATTCACGCATACTTTCGCATTTATGAGCTAACTTTTAGGAATTACGTCACTTTCATCATTTTTTCGTGTGTATTAGCCCATAGATCTGGCGACTTTGGGGCATCCGAAATTTATTTCTGAAAAATCTATATATGGACCTCCGTAATGAGTTGGGGAAGCTTTACGTACCGTTTAACAATTTTTTTTACACATATTTCGTATTTACGAGTCAACTTTAAGGAATTACCCAATATTTGTTATTTTTCGTGTGTTAATAGCCCCTAGATCTAGAGCCTTTGGGGCAGTAAAAAATTCTTTTGAAAAAATTATATGAGGACCACCATAATGAGTTCGAGAAGCGTTCTGTACAGTTCTACCGTTTATTTCACGCATATTTTCACATTTATGAGCCAACTTTTCAGAAATTCTGACTGTCGCCATTTTTCGTGTGTATTAGCCCATGGATCTGGCCCCTTTGAGGTACCCATAATTTTTTTTCTGAAAAAACTATATGTGGACCTCTGTAATGAGTTGGGAAATCATTACGTATAGTTTCACCATTTTTTCACGCATATTTTCGCATTTATGAGTGAAAAGTAGGATTTACTCAACTTTCACCATTTTGCATGTGTATTAGCCCATGGATATGACGCTTTTGGGGCACCGAACAATTTTTTCTATAAAACTATAAGAGAACCTCCGTAATGAGTTGATGAAGCGTTACGTACAGTTCCACCATTTTTTCACGCATATTTTCGTATTTACAATCCAAATTTTAGGAAATATCAACTTTTATCTTTTTTCGTGTGTATTAACCCACGGATCAAGCGCCTTTAGGACACTCAGAAATTTTTAATGAAAAAACTATATGTGGACCTCCGTAATGAGTTGGGAAATGTAACGTATAGTATCACCCTTTTTTCACGCATATTATCGAATTTATGAGCCAACTTTTAGTAATCATCGGCTTTCATCATTTTTTGTGTGTATTAGCCCATAGATCTGGCGCCTTTGGGACATCTGAAATTTTTTTCTGAGAAAACTATATGAGGACCTCCTTAATGAGTTAAGGAAGCGTTACATACAGTTCCACCATTTTTTTCACTTATATTTTCGTATTTACGAACCAACTTTTAGGAGTTACTCGACATTCATAGATTTTCGAGTATATTAGCCAATGGATCTGGCGCCTTTGGGGCACCCAAAAAAATTTTCTAATAAAATATATGAAGACCTCCGTAATAAGGTTTGGAAGCGTTACATACTGTTCTACCATTTTTTCATGTATATTTTCGCATCTATGAGCTAACTTTTAGGATTATCTGATTTTCGACTGTATTATTAGCCCATGGATTTGGCTCCTTTAGGGCACCTTGAAATTTTTTCTGAAAAAACTATATGAGGACTTCCGTAATGAGTTGGGGAAGCATTATGTACAGTTCCACCATTTTTTCACCTATGTTTTCGCATTTACGAGTCAACTTTTAGTAATTACCAACTTTCACCGTCTTTTGTGTGTATTAGCCCATGCATCGGGCGACTTTAGGGCACCCATAAATTTTTTCTGAAAAAAACTATATGAGGACCTCCGTAATGAGGTTTGAAAGCGTTACCTACAGTTCCACTATTTTTTTTCGCTCATGTTTTCACATATACGAGCCAACTTTTCAGAATTACCTGATTTTCGCCCTTTTTCGTGTGTATTAGCCCATGGGTCTGGCGTCTTTGGGGCACCAGAATTTTTTTTCTAAGAAAACTATATGAGAACCTTACTAATGAGTGGGGGAAGTGTTACGTACAGTTCTACCATTTTTTCACGCATATTTTCATATTTACGAGCCAACTTTTAGGAATTACCAACTTTCACCATTTTCGTGTATATTAGCCCATGGATTTGGCCCTTTAGATCACCCGGAATTTTTTTTCTGAAAAACTATATGAGAAACTCCGTAATGAAAGGGAAAGCGTTACGTACTATTTCACCATTTTTTTCACGCATATTTTTGCATTTACGAGTCAACTTTTAGAAGATACCCGACTTTCACCATTTTTTGTTGTATTAGCCCATGGATCTGGTGTCTTTTGGGCACCCAAATTTTTTTCTGAAAAAATCATATGAGGACCTTTGCAATGAGTTGGAGAAGCGTTACGTACAGTTCCATCATTTTTCAGGCATATTTTCGCATTTACAAACTAACTTTTAGGAATTAACCGATTTTCACCATTTTTTCATGTGTATTAGCCCATGAATCTGGCGCCTTTGAGGCACCCAAATTTTTTTTCTGAAAAAACTATATGAGGACCTACGTAATGAGTTGGGGAAGTAGGTGAAGCCACTGGAATTTGCACGGCGTTTTTGGGCATTTACAAGGCATTTAATAGGAATTAGGCGATTTTTCTCATTTTTCGTGTGTTATCCCATTAATATTTTGGTGATATGGCTTCCGGTCAATTTTTTTTCGAAATCTATTGGGGATCCTCTGTAAGTACCTGGGGGAGCAGCAGTTGAAGCCTCGGGAATTTTCACGGCATTTTTCGGCATTTACGAGACATTTAAGAGGAATTAGGCGATTTTTCTTGTTTTGGTGTGTGTTAGCCCATTAATGCTTTTGTAATATGACTTCTGGTTAATTTTTTTCGAAACCTATTAGGGACCCACCGTAAGTACCTGGGGGAGAAGCAGGTGATTTCTCGAGAATTTTCAAGGCGTTTTATGGCATTTACGAGGTATTTAATAGGAATTAGGCAATTTTTCTCATTTTTCGTGTGTCTAGCCCATGAATATTTTGGTGATATGACTTCCAGTCAATTTTTTTCTGAAACCTATTGGGGACCTTGCGTAAGTACTCGGTGGAGCTGTAGGTGAAACCTCGGGAATTTTCACGGCGTTTTTGGGCATTTACGAGGCTTTTAATTGGAATTACGCGATTTTTCTCATTTTTCGTATGTGTTAGCCCATGAATATTTTGGTGATATGACTTCCGGTCAATTTTTTTCGAAACCTATTTGGAACCCTTCGTAAGTACCGGTGGAGCAGTAGGTGAAGCCTCCGGAATTCTAACGGCGTTTTTGGGCATTTACGTGACATTTAATAGGAATAGGGCAATTTTTCTCATTTTTCGTGTGTGTTAGCCCATGAATATTTTGGTGATATGGCATCCGATCATTTTTTTTCCGAAACCCATTGGGGATCCTCCCTAAGTACCTGGGGAGCAGTAGGTGAAGCCTCGGGAATTTTTACGGCATTTTTGGGCATTTACGAGGCATTTAATTAAAATTAGACGATTTTTCTAATTTTCCAAGTGTGAACGGCCATGAATATTTTGGTAATATGGTTATCAGTCAATATTTTTCCGAAACCTATTGGGGACCCTCTTTAAGTACCTGGGGAAACAGAATTAGAAGCCTCGTGAATTTTTATGGCGTTTTTGGGCATTTACGAGACATTTAATAGGAATTAGGCAATTTTTCTCATTTTTCATATTTGTTTGCCAATAAATATTTTTGTGATATGGCTTCCAGTCAAATTTTTTTCGAAACCTATTGGAGACCCTCCGTAAGTACCCGTAGGAGAAGCAGGTGAAGCTTCGGAAATTTTCACGGCGTTTTTTGGTATTTACGAGGCATTTAATATGAATTATGTTATTTTCCTCATTTTTCATGTGTGTTTGCCCATTAATAGTTTGGTGATACGGCTTCCAGTCAATGTTTTTTCCGAAACCTATTTGGGACCCTCCATATGTTTTCGGGGGAGCAGCAGGTGAAGTCACGTGAATTTTCACGGCGTTTTTGGGCCTATACGAGGCATTTAATAGGAGTGAGGTGATTTTTTCTCATTTTTCGTGTGTGTTAGCCCATTAATATTTTGGTGATATGGCTTCCGATCAATTTTATCTCGGAACCTATTATGGACCCTCCGTAAGTACCTGGGAAGCAGCATGTGAAGTCTCGGGAATTTTTACGGCGATTTTGGGCATTTACGAGATATTTAATAGGAATTAGGCGATTTTTCACATTTTGTGTGTGTGTTTGCCCATAAATATTTTGGTGATATGACTTCCGATCAGTTTTTTTCAAAAACCTATTGAGGACCTCTCGTAAGTACCCGGGGGAGCAGCAGGTAATCCTCATGAATTTTTACGGCATTTTTAGGCATTTACGAGACATTTAATAGGAATTAGTCGATTTTTCTAATTTTTCGTGTGTGTTAGCCCATGAATATTTTGGTGATATTGATTCCGGTATATTTTTTTCGAAACCTACTGGGGACCTTCCGTAAGCACCCGGGGGAGCAGTAGGTGAAGTCTTCGGAATTTTCATTGCGTGTTTTGGCATTTACGAGGCATTTAATAGGATTTATGCAATTTTTCTCATTTTTCGTGTGTGTTAGCCCATTATTATTTCGGTTATATGTCTTCTGGTCAATTTTTTCCCGAAACCTATTGGGTACCCTCCGTAAGTACTTGGGGAAGCAGCAGGTGAAGTCTCGAGAATTTTTACGGCGTTTTTTGGTATTTACGAGACATTTAATAAGAATTAGGCGATTTTTCTAATTTTTCGTGAATGTTAACCCATGAATATTTTGGTGATATGGTTCCTTGTCAAAAAAATTTCGAAACCTATTGGGGACGGTCCGTAAGTTCCCTGGGGATCAGTAGGTTAAGCCTAAGGAATTCTTACGGCGGTTTTGGGCATTTATGAGGTATTGAATAATAATTAGGCGATTTTTCTAATTTTTCGTGTGTGTTAGCCCATTAATATGTTGGTGATATTGCTACCGATCTTTTTTTTCCGAAACTTATTGGGGACCCTCCGTAAGTACCCGGGGAGCAGCTGGTAAGCCTCGGGAATTTATACTGCATTTTTGGGCAATTACGAGTCATTTAATAGGAATTTAGTGATTTTTCTCATTTTTTCTATATGTTAGCTCATGAATATTTTGATGTAATGGCTTCCGGTCAATTTTTTTTCAAAACCTATAGAACACCCTCCGTAACAACCCGGGGGAGAAGCAAGTGAAGCCCCGAATATTTTCACGGCATTTTTGGCCATTTAAGAGGCATTTAATAGGAATTAGACGATTTTTCTCATTTTTCCTGTGTGTTAGCCCATTAATATTTTGCTGATATGGTTTTGCGGTCAATTAATATTTTTCCTGTTGGGGACCCTCCGTAAGTACCTGGGGGAGCAGCAGGAAAAGCCACGGGAATTTTCACGGCGTTTTTGGGCATTTACGAGTCATTTAATTAGAATTATGCGATTTTTCGTGTGTGTTAGGCCATGAATATTTTTGTGATATGGTTTTCGGTCAATTTTTTTTCGAAACCTATTGGGGATCCTCCATAAGTACCCAGGGAAGCAGCAGGTGAAGTCTCGCGAATTTTCACGGCTTTTTTTGGCATTTACGAGGAATTTAATTTGAATTTGGCGATTTTTCTCATTTTCGTGTGTGTTAGGCCATATATATTTTGGTGAAATGATTTCCAGTCAATTTTTTTCTAAAACCTATTGGGATCCCTCCGTAAGTACCCGGGGGAGCAGTATGTGAAGTCTCGGGAATTTTTACGGAGTTTTTGGGCAATTACGAGGCATTTAATAGGAAGTAGACGATTTTTCTTATTTTTCGTGTGCTTGCCCATGAATATTTTAGTGATATGGCTTCCGGTCAATTTTTTTCCGAAATCGATTGAGACCCTCCGTATGTACCAAGGGGAGTAGTAGGTGAATTCTCGAGAATTTTCAGGGCGCTTTTGGGCATTTACGAGGCATTTAGTAGGAATTAAGCGATTTTTTTTCAATTTTCGTGTTTGTTAGTCCATGAATATTTCGGTAATATGGCTTTCGATCAAATTTTTTTTCAAAACCTATTGGGGACCCTCCGTAAGCATCAGGGGGAGCAGCAGGTGAAGCCAAAGGATTTTCACGGCATTTTTGGGCATTTATGCGGAATTTAATCGGAATTATGTGATTTTTTTTCATTTTTTCGTGTGTTGTAACCCAAGAATATTTCGATGATATGGGTTCCGATCAAGTTTTTTTTGAAAGGTATTGGGGACCCTTCGTAAGTACCCGGGGAAGGAGTAGGTGAAGCCTCGGGAATACTTATGGCGTTTATTGACATTTACATTTAATAGGAATTAGATGATTTTTCTCTTTATTCGTTTGTGTTTGCCGATTAATATTTTGGTGATACGGCTTCCTGTCAATTTTTTTCTAAAACCTATTGGGGACCCTCCACAAGTACCGGGGAGAGCAGCAGGTGAAGCCTCAAAATTTTCACGGCATTTATGGGTATTTACGAGGCATTTATTAAGAATTAAGTGATTTTTCTCATTTTTCGTGTGTATTATTCCATTAATATTTAGGTGATATTGTTTCAGATCAATTTTTTTTGAAACCTATTGGGGACCCTTCGTAAGTATCGACGGGAGCGGCATCTGAAGCCTCAGGAATTTTTCACTTTTAATGTGTGTTTGCCCATAATTATTTTTGTGATATGACTTTCGATTTTTTTCTGAAACCTATTGGGGACCCTCCGTAAGTATCCGGGGGAGCAGCAGGTAAAGCCTCGAAAAGTTTCATGGCATGTTTTGGCATTTGCGAATCATTTAATAGGATTAGGCGATTATTCTCTTTTTTCGTGTGAACACCCATGAATATTTTTGTGATATGACTTCTTGTCAATTTTTTACCGTAACCTATGGGGAACCCTCAATAAGTACCCGGAGGAGCAGCAGGTGAAGTCTCAGGAATTTTTAAGGCGTTTTTGGGTATTTACGAGGCATTTAATAGGAATAAGGTGACTTTTCTAAATTTTCGTGTGTGTTAGCCATGAATATTTTGTTGATAAGACTTTCGGTCAATTTTTTTGAAACCTATTAAGACCCACCATAAGTACCGGGGGAGTAGTAAATTGAAGTCTCGGGAATTTTCACGACGTTTTTTTGCATTTACGAGGGATTTAATAGGAATTAGGCGATTTTTCTCATTTTTCGTGATATGGCTTCCGATTAATTTTTATCCGAAACCTATTGGTGACCCTCCGTATGTACCCAGGGGATCAGGTAGGGAAGTCTTGAGAATTTTCACGGCGTTTTTGGGCATTTACGAGGCATTTAAAAGGAATTAGGCAATTTTTCTCATTTTTCGTGTGTTAGCAATGTATATTTTGGTGATATGGCTTCCGGTCAATTTTTTTCTGAAACCTATTGGAGACTTTTCGTAAGTACCCAGGGGATCAACATGTGAAGTCTCGGGAATTTTCACGGCATTTTTTTAGCATTTTCGAGGCATTTAAACGGAATTAGGCGACTCTTCTCGTTTTTTCGTGTGTGTTAGATCCCGAATATTTAGGTCGTATGGCTTCCGGTAAATTTTTTTCTGAAACCTATTGGGGACCCTTTTTAAGTATCCGGGGGAGCAGCAAGTGAAGTCTCGGGAATTTTCACGGCGTTTTTTTGCATTTACGAGGAGTTTAAAAGAAATTAGGCGATTTTTCTCATTTTTTCGTGTGTGTTAACCCATGAATATTTTGGTGATATGACTTTAGATCAATTTTTTGCCGAAACCTATTCGGGACCCTTCATAAGTACCCTAGAGTGCAGCTGGTGAAGCTTCGAGAATTTTCACGGTGTTTTTGGGCATTTACGAGTCATTTAATAGGAATTAAGTGATTTTTCTCATTTTTCGTGTGCGTTAGCCCATTAATATTTTTGTGACAAGACTTCTGATAAAAAAAAATTCGAAACCTATTGGGGACCCTCCATAAGAACCTTGGTGAGCAGCATGTGAAGTCTCGGGAGATTTCACTGCATTTTTGGGCATTTACGAGGCATTTAATAGTATTTAGGTGAATTTTCTCATTTTTCGTGTGTGTTAGCCTGTGAATATTTTTGTGATATGACTTCAGGTCAAATTTTTTTCGAAATCTATTGGGGACCCTCCATAATTACCCAGGGTGCAGCAGGTGAAGCCTCAATAATTTTCACAGCGTTTTTTGCATTTACGAGGCATTTAATGGGAATAAGGTGAGTTTTCTCATTTTTCGTGTGTTTTAGCCAATGAATATTTTTGTGATATGGTTTACTGTCAATTTTTCCGAAACCTATTTGGGACCCTACGAAAGTATCCAGGGGTGTAGCTGGTGAAGTCTCAGGAATTTTCATTGCCTTTTTAGGCATTTACGAGACATTTACTAGAAATTAGGTGATTTTTCTCATTTAAGTGTGTGTTATCCCATGATTATTTTGGTCATATGACTTCCTGCCATTTTTTGTCCGAAACCTATTGGGATCTTCCGTAAAGCCTCGGGAATTTTCACGCCGTTTTGGGCATTTACAAGGCGTTTAATAGGAGTTAGAGAATTTTTTTCTCATTTTTCATGTTTGTTAGCCAATGAATATTTTTGTGATATGGCTTTCAGTCAATTTTTTTTCGAAACCTATTGGGGACCCTCCGTAAATACCCAGGGGAACAACATATGAAGTCTAGGGAATTTTCAATGCATTTTCTGGCTTTTACGAGAAATATAAAAGGAATTAGGTGACTTTTTTTATTTTTCGTGTGTTAAAGCCCTTGAATATTTTTGTGATATGATTTCCGATGAAAAAAAAATTCCGAAACCTATTGGGGACCCTTAGTAAGTACCCGGGGGAGTAGCTGGTGAAGCCTCGGGAATTTTCACTAAGTGTTTGTTTATTTACGAGGCATTTAATATGAATTAGGTGATTTTTCTCATTTTTCTTGTGTGTTAGCCCACGAATATTTTGGTGATATAACTTCTGGTAAAGATTTTTTCGAAACCTATTGTGGACCCTCCGTAAGTACCCGCGGGAGCAGCAGGTGAAGTCTCGGGAGATTTTACGGCGTTTTTGGGTATTTACGAGACATTTAATAGGAATTAGGCGATTTTTCTCATTTTTCGGGTGTGCTAGTCTATGAATATTTTGGTGATATGGCTTCGGTCAATTTTTTCCTGAAACCTACTGGGTACCCTCTATAAGTAACCGAGGGAGCAACAGGTGGAGCCTCGAGAATTTGCACGGCATTTTTTCGCATTTACGAGGCATTTAATAGTAATATTTTGGTGATATGATTTCCGGTCAATTTTTCCGAAACCTATTGGGGACCATACGTAAGTATCCGGGGAAGATGCTGGTGAATCCTCGGAAATTTTCATTGCATTTACGAGGCATTTAATAGAAATTAACGTGTGTGTTATCCCATGATTATTTTTGTGATATGGATTCCGGTCAATTTTCCCGAAACCTATTGGGGACCTCCCGTAACTACCCGGGGCAGTAGCAGGTGAAGTCTCGGGAATTTTCACGCCATTTTTGGCATTTACGAGGTATTTAATAATAGTCAGGGAATTTTTTTCTCATTTTTCGTGTGTGTTAGCCCATGAATATTTTGTTGATATGACTTACGGTAAAAAAAAATTCCGAAACCTATTGGGGGCCCTCCGTAAGTACCCAGGGGAGCAAAAAGGTGAAGGTTCGAGAGATTTCACTGCTTTTCCTAGCATTTACGAGGCATTTAATAGGAATTCGGTAATTTTTCTAATTTTTCGTGTGTGTTAGCTTATGAATATTTTGGTGATATACCTTCCTGTCAATTTTTTTCCGAAACCTATTGGGGAACCTCCGTAAGTACCCGGGGGAACAGCAGGTGCAGCCTCGGGAATTTTCATGGCGGTTTTCGGGAATTTACGATGCATTTAAAAGGAATTCCGGTTAATTTTTGTCCGAAACCTATGGGGTATCCTCCGTAAGTACCCGGGGGAGCAACATGTGATGTCTCGAAAATTTTCACGGAGTTTTCGGGCAATTAATAGGAATTTGACGATTTTCTCATTTTTCGTATGTGTGAGCGCATGAATATTTTGGTGATATGGCTTCCGATCATGTTTTTTCCGAAACCTAATGGGTACCCTCCGTAAGTATCCGGGGGAGAAAAATGTGAGGCCTTCGGAATTTTCACAGCATTTTTGAACATTTACGAGGCATTTAATAGGAATTATGCGATTTTTCTAATTTTTTGTGTGTGTTAGCCCATTAATATTTTGGTGATATGACTTCTGGCAATTGTTTTTCGGAAATCTATTGGGGACCTTTCGTAAGTACCCGAGGGAGCGGTAGGTGAAACCTTAGAAATTTTCATGGCGTTTTTGGGCATTTAGTAGGAATTAAGTGATTTTTTTCATTTTTCATGTGTTTTAGCCCATGAATATTTTTGTGATTAGGATTCCGATCAATTTTTTTTGAAACCTATTCCTGACCCTCTGTAAGTACCCGGGGGAGCAGCAGGTGAAACTTTGGGAATTTACCAGGCATTTCTGGGCATTTACTAGGCATTTAATAGGAATGGACAATTTTTCTAATTTTTCGTGTGTGTTAGCCCATAAATATTTTATTGATATAGCTTCTGGTTAATTTTTTTGTTGAAATCTATTGGGGACCTCCGTAAGTACCTAGGGGAGGAGCTGGCGAACCCTCTGGATATTTCACAACTTTTTTGACATTTACGAGGTATTTAATAGGAATTGGGCATATTTTCTCATTTTTTGTGTGTGTTAGCCTAATAATATTTTTTTGATATGACTTCTGATCAATTTTTTTCCAATACCTATTGGGGATTCTCGGTAAGTACCCGGAAGAGCAGTAGGTGAAGCCACGAAAATTTTCACAATGTTTTTGGCCATTTTTGAGGCATTTGATAGGAATTAGTTGATTTTTATCATTTTTCGTGTATGTTAGACCATGAATATTTTCTTGATATGACTTTCGATCAATTTTTTTCAAATACCCACTAGGGTCCCTCGGTAAGGACCCGGGGGAGAAGTAGGGGAAGCCACGAAAATTTTCATAGCTTTTTTGGGCATTTCGAAGCATTTAATAGAAATTAGATACTTTTTCTCATTTTTCGTGTGTGTTAGCACATGAATATTTTGGTGATATGGCTTCCGGTTAATTTTTTGACGAAACTTATTAGGGACCCTCCGTAAGTATTTGGGGGAGCAGCTGCTGAAGCGCTCTAAATTTTCACGGCGTTTGTGGGCATTTACGAGGCATTTAATAGGAATTAGGCGATTTTTTTTTTCATTTTTTGTGTCTGTTAGCCATGAATATTTTGGTGATATGACTTCCGTTCAATTTTTTACCAAAATCTATTTGGAACCCTCCGTAAGACTAAGGGAAGCAGTAGGTGAAGCGTCGAAATCTTTAATATTGTTTTTGGGAATTTACGGGGCTTTTAATAGGAATTAGGCAATTTTTTTAAATTTTCGTGTGTGTTAGTCCATGAATATTTTGTTGATATGGCTTCCTGTAATTTTTTTCTGAAAACTATTGGGGACCCTCCGTAAGTATCCGGAGGTGAAGTAGGTGAAGCCTCAGAAATTTTAATGGCGTTTTTGGGCATTTACGAGGCTTTTAAAAGGAATTAGGCAATTTTTTTAAATTTTCGTGTGTGTTAGCGTATGAATATTTTTCTAACATGGCTTCCGGCAATTTTTTTCTAAAACCTATTGAGGACCCTCCGTAAGTATCCGGAGGAGAAACAGGTGAAGCATCTGGAATTTTCACGGTGTTTTTTGGCATTTACGAGGCTTTTAATAGGAATTAGGCAATTTTTTTAAATTTTCGTGTGTGTTAGCCTATGAATATTTTGGCGATATGGCTTCCGGCAATTTTTTTCTAAAACCAATTTGATACCCTCCGTAAGTAACCGGAGGAAAAGCAGGTGAAGCCTCATGAATTTTCACGGCGTTTTTGGGCATTCAATAGGAATTAGGCGATTTTTCTCATTTTTCCTGTGTGTTAGCCCATGAATATTTTGGTTAAATGGCTTCCGATCAATTTTTTTACGAAACCAATCGGGGACCCCCGTATATACCTGAGGGAGCAGTAGGTGAAGCCTCAGAAATTTTCACAGCATTTTTTGGTATTTACGAGGCATTTAATAGAAATTAGACGATTTTTCTCTTTTTTCGTGTGTTAGTCTATGGATATTTTGGTGATATGACTTCCAATCAATTTTTTTCCGAAACCTATTGGGGACCTTCTGTAAGAACCCAGGGGAGCAGCATGTGAAGCCTCGGGAATTTTCACGGCATTTTTGGACATTTACGAGACATTTAATAGGAATTAGGCGATTTTTTTCATTTTTCATGTGTGTTAGCCCATGTGTATTTTGGTGATATGGCTTCTGACCAATTTTTTTTCTGAAACCTATTGGGGACTTCCATAAGTACCCGAGGAAGCAGCAGGTGAAGCCTCGAGATTATATCGGCGTTTTTGGGTATTTACGAGGCTTTTAATCGGAATTAGACAATTATGCTAATTTTTCATGTGTGTTAGCCCATAAATATTTTTGTGATATGCTTTCGATCAATATCTTTCTGAAACCTATCGGGGACCCTCCATATGTACTTGGAGGAGAAGCAGGTGAAGTCTCGCAAATTTTTACGGCATTTTTTGGCATTTACGAGACATTTAATTGGAATTAGGCGATTTTTTCCATTTTTCGTGTGTGTTAGACCTTGGATATTTTGGTGTTATGGCTTCCTGTCAATTTTTTTCCAAAAACCAATTGGGGACCCTCCGTAATTACCTGGGGGAGTAGGAGGTGAAGTCTCGGATATTTTCACGGTGTTTTTGGGCATTTACGTGACATTTAATAGTAATTAGGCGATTTTTCTCATTTTTCTTGAGTGTTAGCCCATTAATATTTTGGTGATATAGCTTCTGGTCAATTTTTTTCGAAACCAATTGGGGACCCTCCATAAGTACCCGGGGTAGCAGTAGGTGAACCCTCGGGAATTTTCACGGCGTTTTTGGGCATTTACGAGGCATTTAATAGGAATTAGGCGATTTTCTCATTTTTCGTGTGTGTTAGCCATGAATATTTTGGTGATACGATTTCTGGTTAATTTTTTTCCACAACCTATTGGGGACCCTCGGTAAGCACCCGTGAAGTCTCGGGAATTTTTACAACGTTTTTGAGCAATTAAGAGGCATTTAATAGATATTAAGTGATATTTCTCATTTTTCGTGTGTGTTAGCACATGAATATTTTGGTGATATGACTTCCAGTCTATTTTTTTCTGAAACTTATTGGGACCCTTCGTAAATACCCGAGAGAGCGGCAGGTGAAACCTCGGGAATTTTCACTCTATTTTTGTGGGCATTTACGAGACATTTAATTGTAATTAGGCGATTTTCTCCTTTTTCATGTGTGTTAGCCCATGAATATTTTGGTGATATGACTTCCAGTCAATTTTTTTTCAATCTTATTTGGGACCCTTTGTAAGCACCCGAGGGAGAAGTAGGTGAAGCCTCAGAAATTTTCATGGCGATTTTTGGCATTTACGAGGATTTAATAGGAACTAGGTGATTTTTCTCATTTTTCGTGTGCTAGCCCATGTATATTTTGGTGATATGGCTTCCGGTCAATTTTTTTCTGAAGTCTATTGGGTACCTCCATAAGTACCCTGGGGAGCAGCAGGTGAAGCTTCGGGAATTTTCAAGGCGTTTTTTTCCATTTACGAGGCTTTTAATAGGATTTAGGTAATTTTTCGTGTGTGTTAGCCAATGAAAATTTTGGTGATATGTTTCTGATCAATATTTTTTTGAAACCTATCGGGGAGCATCCGTAAGTACTCGGAGGCGAAGCTGGTGAAGCCTCGCAAATTTTCACGACATGTTTGTGCATTCACAAGGCATTTAGTTGGAATTAAGCGATTTTTCTTATTTTTCGTGTGTGTTAGCCATGGATATTTTAGCGATTATTTCCTATCAATTATTTTCCGAAACCAATTGGGGACCCTCTGTAAGTACCTGGAAGAGCATCAGGTGAAGTCTCGGGAATTGTTCACCAAAATTTTGGGCATTTAATAGGAATTAGACGATTATTCTCATTTTTTTCATGTGTGTTTGCCCTAGATATTTTGGTGATATGGTTTCCGGTCAATTTTTTTCTAAACCTGTTGGGCTCCTCCATAAGTACCCGAGGGAGCAGCAGGTAAAGCCTCGGTAATTTCGCAGCATTTTTGGGCATTTACGATGCATGTATTAATAATTAGGCTATTTTTCTTATTTTTCGTGTGTTTTAGCCATGAATATTGCTATAATATGGTTTTCACTCAATTTGTTTTTCGAAATCTATTGGCGACCCTCCGTAAGTATCTAGATGAGAAGCAGGTAAAGCCTTAGGAATTTTAACGGCGATTTTGGGTATTTACGAAGGATTTAATAGAAATTAGGCGATTTTTCTCATTTTTATTGTGTGTTAGCACATGGTTATTTTAGTGATATGGAAGGAATTTTCACGGTGTTTTTGGACATTTACGAGGTATTTAATAGGAATTAAGTGATATTTCTCATTTTTCATGTCTGTTAGCCCATAAATATTTTGGTGATATGACTTCCGATCAATTTTTTTCTGAAACCTATTGGAGACTCTCCGTAAGTATTTGGGGGAGCAACAGGTAAAGCCTCGGGAATTTTCATGGCATTTTTTGACCTTTAAGAGGCTTTTAATAGGAATTAGGCAGTTTTTCATATTTTTCGTGTGTCTTAGCTCATGAATATTTTGGTGATATGGCTTTCGGTCAATTGTTTCCGAAACCTATTGGGGACCCTCCGTTAGTACTCCGGGGAGCAGCAGGTGAAGTTTTGGAATTTTTCACGATGTGTTTGGGCATTTACGAGGTATTTAATAGGAATGAGACAATTTTTCTAATTTTTTGTGATATAGCCATGAATATTTTTTTGATACTGCTTCCGGTAAAAAAAATTTCGAAAAAAATTGGGGACCCACCGTATATACAAATGGGAGCAGTAGGTGAAGCCTCAGAAATTTTCATAGTATTTTTTGGCATTTACGAGGCATTTAATAGAAATTAGGTGATTTTTCTCATTTTTTGTGTGTATTCCCCATGATATTTTGGTGATATGGCTTCCAGTTAAATTTTTTTCGAAACCTATTGGGTTCACTTCGTAAGTACCCGGTGGAGCAGCAGATGAAGCCTTGGGAATTTTCATGGCATTTTTGGGCATTTACGAGGCATTTAATAGGAATTAGACAATTTTTCTCATTTTTCGTGTGTCTTACCTATGAATATTTTAGTGATATGACTTCCGGTCAATTGTTTTCCAAAACCTATTGGGGACCCGCCGTATATACCCGAGGGAGCAGCAGGTGAAGCCTTAGAAATTTTCACAGCAATTTTGGGCATTTACAACACATCTAATAGGAATTATGTGAATTTTCTCGTTTTTCGTGTGTGTTAGCCCATGAATATTTTGGTGATATGGCTTCCGGTTAATTTTTTACCCAAACCTATTGGGGACTTTCGTAAGTACCCGGTGGAGCAGCAGTAGAAGCCTCGATAATTTTCATAGCATTTTTAGGCATTTACGAGGCGTTTAATTGGAATTAGGCGACTTTTCTCTTTTTCGTGTGTAATAGTCCATTGATATTTTGGTGATATGACTTCTGGTCATTTTTTTGCCGAAACCTATTGGGGACCCTTCGTAAGTACCCGGGGGAGCAGCAGGTGAAGGCTCAAGAATTTTCACTGTTCTTTAGGGCATTTACGAGGCATTTAATAAGAATTAGGCGATTTTTCTGATTTTTCGTGTGTGTTAGCTCATGAATATTTTATTGATTTGGCTTCTGGTAAAATATTATCCGAGACCTATTAACGACCCTCCGTAAGTACCCGGTAGAGTAGTAGGTGAAGCCTCAGAAATTTTCACGGCGTTTTTGGGCATTTACGAGGCATTTATTGGCAATTAGGGGATTTTTCTCGTTTTTCTTGTGTGTTAGTCCATGTTTATTTTGGTAATATGACTTACTGTTTAATTTTTTTCTAAAACCTAATGGGGAACCTTTGTAAATACCGGGGCGAGCACTAGGTGAATACTCGGGAATTTTCAGGGCGTTTGTGGGTATTTACGAGGCATTTAATAGGATTTAAGTGATTTTTCTCATTTTTCGTGTGTTTTAGCCAATGAATATTTTTGTGATATAGCTTTTAGAAAAAAAAAAAATTTGAAACCTATTAGGGACCATCCATATGTATCCGGGGGAGCAGCAGGTCAAGCCTAGGGAATTTTCACGACATTTTTGGGAATATACGAGGTATTTAATAGGAATTAGGCTTTTTTTTTATCATTTTTCGTGTGTGTTAGCCTATGAATATTTTGGTGATATTGCTTCCCGTAAATTTATTTCCTATGCCTATTAAGGTTCCTCTGTAAGTACCCGGGGGAGAAGCAGGTGAAACCTCGGGAATTTTCACGTTATTTTTGGGCATTTACGAGGCATTTAATAAGAATTAAGTGATTTTTCTAATTTTTCGTGTGTGTTAGCCCGTGAATATTTTGGTGATATTGCTTTCGGTCAATTTATTTTCGAAATCTATTGGGGACCCTCCGTAAGTATCCAAGAGAGCAGCAAGTGAAGCTTTTGAAATTTTGACGGTGTTTTTTACCATTTACGAGGTATTAAATAAGAATTAGACTATTTTTTTATTTTTCGTGTGTGTTAGCCCAGGAAATATTTTGATGATATGGCTTCCGGTCAATTATTTTTGGAAACCTATTGGGGTCCCTTCGTATGTACCAGGGGGAGCAGCAGGTGAAGCTTTGGGAATATTTCACGGCGTTTTAGGGCATTTAGGAGGCATTTAATAGGAATTAAGCGATTTTTCTCAATTTTCATGTGTGTTAGCCCATAAATATTTTGGTGATATGGCTTCTGGTCAAATTTTTTTCGAAAGCTATTGGTGACCCTTCGTGAATATTCGTGGGAGAAGCAGGTGAAGACTCGGGATATTTCACAGCGTTTTTGAGCATTTACGAGGCATTTAATAGGAATTAGGCTTCTTTTCTCATTTTTTGTGTGTGTTAGCCCATGAATATTTTGGTTATATGGCTTCCGGTCAATTGATTTTCGAAACCTATTGGGGACTCTGCGTAAGTACCCGGGAGAGAAATAGGTTAAATCTCGTGAATTTTCACGGCGTTTTATGGCATTTACAAAGCATTCAATAGGAATTAAGCGATTTTTCTCATTTTTCGTGTGTACTAGCCCATGAATAATTTGGTGATATGACTATCGGTAAACGTCAAGAATTTTCACTACGTTTTTGGGCATTTACGAGGCATTTGATAGGAATTAGGTGATTTTTCGTGTGTGTTAGCCCATAAATATTTTGTTGATATGGCTTCCGGTCAAATTTTTTACGAAACCAATTAAGGACCTTCCGTATGTACCCGGGGGAGCAGCAGGTGAAGCCTCAGAAATTTTCACGGCGTTTTTGTGCATTTACGAGGCATTTAATGGAAACTAGACGATTTTTCTAATTTTTCATGTGTGTTAGCCCATGAATATTTTGGTGATATTACTTCCGGTCAATTTTTTTCCGAAACCTATTGGGGACCCTTCGTACGTCCCCGAGGGAGCAGCAGGTGAAGCCTTGGAAATTTTCACGGCGTTTTAGAGCATTTACAAGGAACTTAATAGGTATAAGCCGATTTTTATCATTTTTCGTTTGTGTTAGCTCATGAATATTTTGGTGATATGACTTCCGATCAATTTTTTTTCGAAACCAACTGGAGTCCCTTCGTAAATATCCGTGGGAGCTGCAGATGGAGCCTCAGGAATTTTCACGGCGATTTTTGGCATTTACGAGGCATCTAATAGGAATTAGGCGATTTTTTTTCATTTTGTGTTTGTTAGCCATGAATATTTTGGTGGTAAGGCTTCCGGTCAATTGTTTTTCGAAATCGATTGGGGACCCTCCGTAAGTACCCGGGGGAGCAGCAAGTAAATCCTTGAGAATTTTCACGGCATTCTTGAGCATTTATGAAGTATTCAATAGGTATTAGACGATTTTCTCATTTTTCGTGTGTATTAGCCATGAATATTTTTGTGATATGGCTTCCGATTAATTTTTTTTTGAAGCATATTTGACACTTTCGGTAAGTACCCTGGGGAGCAGCAGGTTAAGCCTCAGGGATTTTTACTACGTTTTTGGATATTTACGCGGCATTTGGTAGGAATTAAGCATTTTTTCTCATTTTCTAGTGTGCTAGCCCATGAATATTTTGTTGATATGGCTTCCGGTCAAATCTTTTTCCGAAACCTATTAAGGACCCTCCGTAAGTACCCGAGGGAGCTGTAGGTGAAGCCTCGAAAAGTTTCACGTCATTTTTGGGCATTTATGAGGCATTTAATGGGAAACTTTTCACATTTTTCGTGTGTGTTAGCCCATGAATATTTTGGGGATATGACTTCCATTTAGATTTTTTCTGAAACCGATTGGGGAAGTACCCGGGAGAGCACCAGGTGAAACCTCGGTAATTTTCACGGCGTTTGTGGGCATTTACGAAGCATTTAATAGGATTTAGGTGATTTTTTTCATTTTTCTTGTGTGTTAGCCCATGAATATTTTTGTGATTTGGATTCCGGTTAAAATAATTTCCGAAACCTATTGGGGATCTTCCATAAATACCCGGGGGAGTAGCAGGTGAAGCCTCAGGAATTCTTACGGCGTTTTCTTACATTTACGAGGCATTTAGTAGAAATTAGTTGATTTTTTTTCATTTATCGTGTGTGTTAGCCCATGAATATTTTGGTGATATTGCTTTCGGTAAAAAAAATTCCTAAGCGTATTTAGGACCCTCCGTAACTACCTGAGGGAGAAGCAGGTTAATCCTCAGGAATTTTCACAGCAATTTTGGGCATTAACGAGGCATTTAGTAGGAATTAAGCGATTTTTCTCATTTTTCCGTGTGTGTTATCCCATGAAAATTTTTGTGATATTGCTTTTGGTCAATTTTTTTCCGAAACCTATTGAGGATCCTTCGTAAGTACCCGGGAGAACAGCAGGTAAAACCTTGGGAATTTTACGGCGTTTTTAGGCATTTACGAGGCATTTAATATGAATTAGACTATTTTTCTCATTTTTCGTGTGTGTTAGCGCATGAATATTTTGGTGATACGGCTTCTGATCAATTTTTTTCGAAATCTATTGGTGACCCTCCGTAAGTACTTGGGGGAGCAGCAGGTGAAGCCTCTGGAATTTTCACGGCGTTTTTAGGCATTTACGAGGCATTTAATAGAAATTAGGAGATTTTTCTCATTTTTCGTGTGTGTTAGTCCATGAATATTTTAGTGATATTGCTTCCGGTCAATTTTTTTCCGAAACCTATTGGGGACCCTCCGTATGTACCCGAGGGACCAGCAGGTGAGGCCTCGGGAATTTTCAAGACGTTTCAGGGCATTTACGAGGCTTTTAATAGGTACAAGGCAATTTTTCTCATTTTTCGTGTGTGTTAGCCCATGAATATTTTGGTTACATGGCTTCCGATAAACAAATTTCCAAAACCGATTTGGGATCCTTCGTAATATCCGGGAGAGCAGCAGGTGAAGCCTTAAGATTTGTCACGGCGTGTTTGGACATTTACGAGGCATTTTGTAGGAATTAGGCCATTTTTCTCATTGTTTGTGTGTGTTAGCCAATGAATATTTTGGTGATATGGCTTTCGATCAATTATTTTCGAAACCTATTGGGGACCCTCCGTAAGTACCTTGGGGAGCAGCACGTGAAGACTCGGAAATTTTCACGGTGTTTTTGGGTATTTACGAGGCATTTAATAGGAATATGTCGATTTTTCTTATTTTTCGTGAGTGTTAGCCCATAAATATTTTGGTGATATGGCTTCTGGTCAAAAAAATTTAAAACCTATTTGGGATTCTTCGTAAGTACCGCAGGGAGCAGCAGATGAAGCCTCGGTAATATTCACTGCGTGTTTGGGCATTTACGAGGCATTTAATAGGAATTAGGCGATTTTTGTCTTTTTTCATGTGTGTTAGCACATGAATATTTTGGTGATATGGCTTCCGGTCAATTCTTTTCCGAAACCTATTGGGGACACTCCGTAAGTACACGCGGGAGAAGGAAATGAAGGCTCGGGAATTTTCACGGTGTTTTTGGGCATTTACGAGGCATTTAATAGGATTTATGCGATTTTTCCATTTTTCATGAGTGTTAGCAATGAATATTTTAGTGATATGTCTTCCGATCAATTTTTTCTGAAACCTATTGGGGACCCTCCGTACATACCCGGGGGAGCAACAGGTGAAGTCTCGTAAATTTTCACGGCATTTTTGGACATTTACGTGGCATTTAATAGGAATTAGGCGAGTTTTTTTTTTCATTTTTCGTGTGTGTTAGCCCATGAATATTTTGGTGATATGGTATTCGGTCAATTTTTTTCTGAAACCTATTTGAAACCCTCCGTCACTACCTGAGGGAGTAGCAGGTGATGCATCGGGAGTTTTCACTGCATTTTTGGGCATTTACGAGGCATTTAATAGGAATTAGGAAATTTTTGTCATTTTTCGTGTGTGTTAGTCCATGAATATTTTGGTGATATGGCTTCCGGACAACATTTTTCTGAAACCTATTGGGGACCCTTTGTAAGTACCTGGGGGAGTTGCGGCTGAAGTCTCGGGAATTTTTACAGTGTTTTTGGTATTTACGAGACATTTAAGAGTAATTAGGCGATTTTTCGCATTTTTCGTGTGTGTTAGCCCATGAATATTTTTTTGATATGCCATCCGGTCAATTTATTTTCAAAACCAATTGGGGATCCTCCGTAAGTACCCGAGGGAGCAGCAGGTGAAGCCTAGGGATTTTCATGGTGTTTTTGGGCATTTTTGAAGCATTTATTAGGAATTAGACGATTTTTTTCTCATTTTTCTTGTGTGTTAGACGTTGAATATTTTGGTGATGTGACTTTTGGTCTATTTTTTTCTGAAATCTAATGGGGACCCTCTGTAAGTCCCCGGGGGAGCAGCAGTTGAAGCCTTGGAAAGTTTCATGGCGTTTTGGCATTTACGAGACATTTTATAGGAATTAAGTGATTTTTCTCATTTTTCATGTGTGTTAGCCTATAAATATTTTAGTGATATGGCTTCCGGTCAATTTTTTTCAAGACCTATTGGGGATCCTCCGTAAGTACCCCGGGGAGCAGCAGGTGAAGCCTCATGATTTTTCATGGTGTTTTAGGGCATTTACGAGCCATTTAATAGTAATTAGACGATTTTTCTTGTGTATTAGCCGTTGAATATTTTGGTGATATGGCTTCCGGTCAATTTTTTTCCAAAAACTATTTGGGATCCTCCGTAAATACCCGAGAGAGCAGCAGGTGAAGCATCGGGAATTTTTCACGGTGTTTTTGGGTATTTACGAGGCATTTAATAAGAATTAGGTGATTTTTCTAATTTCTCGTGTGTTAGCCAATGAATAATTTGGTGATATGGCTTGCGGTCTATTTTTTTCCTAAACCTATTGCAGACCATCCGTTAGTACCCGGGGGAGCAGAAGGTGATGCCTCAGGAATCTTTACGGCGTTTTTGGTCATATGACTTTCGATTATTGTTTTTCGAAACCTATTGGGGACCCTTCGAATGTACCCGGGGGAGCTGCATATGAAGCCTCGGGAATTTTCACGGTGTTTTTGGATATTTACGAGGCATTTAATAGGAATTAGACTATTTTGCTCATTTTTCGTGTGTGTTAGCCCATGAATATTTTGGTGAAATTACTTCCGTTCATTTTTTTTTAAAACCTCTAAGGTACCCTCCGTATGTACCAGGGGAGTAGCAGGTGAAGTCTCGTGATATTTCACAGCATTTTAATGCATTTACGAGACATTTAATACGAATTAGACGATTTTTCTCATTTTCCATGTGTGTTAGCTCATTAATATTTTTGTGATATAACTTTCGGTCAATATTTTACGAAACCTAATGGGGACCCTCCATAAGTACCCGGGGGAGAAGCAAGTGAAACCTTGGGAATTTTCACGGCGATTTTGGGCATTTAATAGAAATTATGTGATGTTTCTCATTTTTCGTGTGTGTTAGCTAATGAATATTTTTGTGATATGGCTTCCGGTCAATTTTTTTTCCAAACGTATTGGGGACCCTCCGTAAGTACCCGGGGGAGCAGCAGGTCAAGCCTCTGGATTTTCACGGCATTTTTTGTCATTTACGAGGCATCTAATATGAATTAGGTGATTTTTCTCATTTTTCGTGAGGGTGTTAGCCCATGAATATTTTGATGATATGGCTTTCGGTCAATTTATTTCAAAAACCTATTGGGGACCCTCCGTAAGTACCCGAGAGAGCAGCAGGTAAAGCCTCAGAAATTTTCACAACATTTTTGGGCATTTAATAGGAACTAGGTGATTTTTCTCATTTTTCGTGTGTGTTAGCCCATGAATATTTTGGTGATATGGCTTTCAGGAAATTTTTTTCCGAAACTTATTGGGGACCCTCCGTAAGTACCCGGCCGAGCAGCAGTTGAAGGCTCGGGAATTTTCAAGGCGTTTTTTGACATTGATGAGGCATTTAATTTGAATTACGCGAGTTCTCTCATTTTTCGTGTATGTTAGCCCATGTTTATTTTGGTGATATGGCTTTCGGTCAATTTTTTTTCAAAAACTATTGGGGACCCTCCATAAGTACCTGAGAGAGCAGCAAGTAAAGCCTCGGAAACTTTCATAGCATTTTTGGGCCTTTACGAGGCTTTTAATGGGAATTAAGTGATTTTTCTCATTTTTCGTGTGTGTTAGCCCATGAATATTTTAATGATACGGCTTCCGGTCAATTTATTTCAAAAACCTATTGGGGACCCTCCGTAAGTACCCGAGAGAGCAGCAGGTAAAGCCTCAGAAATTTTCACAACATTTTTGGGCATTTAATAGGAATTATGTGATTTTTCGTGTGTGTTAGCCCATGAATATTTTGGTGATATGGCTTTCAGGAAAAAAAATTTCGAAACTTATTGGGAACCCTCCGTAAGTACCCGGGCGAGCAGCAGGTGAAGGCTCGGGAATTTTCATGGCGTTTTTTGACTTTGATGAGGCATTTAATTGGAATTATGCGAGTTCTCTCATTTTTCGTGTATGTTACCCCATGTTTATTTTGGTGATATGACTTCCGGTCAATTTTTTTCCAAAACCTATTGGGGACCCTCCGTAAGTACCCGAGAGAGCAGCAGGTAAAGCCTCGGAAACTTTCATAGCATTTTTGGGCATCTACGAGGCTTTTAATGAGAATTAAGTGATTTTTCTCATTTTCCGTGTGTGTTAGCCCATGAATATTTTAATGATACGGCTTCCGGTCAATTTTTTTCGAAACTTATTGGGGACCCTCCGTAAGTACCTGTAGGAGAAGCAAATGAAGCCTCAGGAATTTTCACGGCGTTTTTACGCATTTAGGAGGCATTTAATAGGAATTAGGCGAGTTCTCTCATTTTTCGTGTGTTTAAGCACATGAATATTTTGGTGATATAGATTTCGGTCAATTTTTTTCCGAAAATAATTGGGGACCCTCCGTAAGTATCCGGGGGAGCAGCACGTGAAGCCTGGGAAATTTTCACGACATTTTTTGGGCATTTACAAGGCTTCTAATAGGAATTTTGTGATTTTTCTCATTTTTCGCAAGTGTTAGCCCATTAATATTTTGATGATATGGCTTCCGGTCATTTTTTTCTGAAACATATTAGGGACCCACCGTAAGTACCAGGGGGAGTAGTAGGTTAAGCCTTGAAAATTTTCACGGCGTTTTTGGGCATTTAATAGGAATTTTGAAATTTTTCTCATTTTTCGTGTGTGTTAGCCATTGATATTTTGGTGATATGTCTTTCGATCAATTTTTTTCTGAAACCTATTGGAGACCCTCATAAGTACCCGGGGAGCAATTGGTGACGCCTCGGAAATTTTCACGGCACTTTTTGGCATTTATGAGGCATTTAATAAGAATTATGCGATTTTTCTCATTTTTCGTGTGTGTAAGCTTATGGATATTTTGGTGATATGAATTCCGATCAATATTTTTCCGAAACCAATTGGGGTCCTTCCGTAAGTACCCAGGGGAGCAGCAGGTGATGCCTCGGGATTTTTCACGGCGTTTTTGGGCTTTTACATGGCATTTAATAGGAATAAGGCGATTTTTCTCATTTTTCGTGTGTGTTAACCCATGGATATTTTAGTGATACGGCTTCCGATCAATTTTTTTTCGAAACCTATTGGAGACCCTCCGTAAGTACCAGGGGAGCAGCAGATGATGCCTCTGGAATTTTCACGGCGTTTTTGGGCATTTACGAGGCATTTATTAGGAATTCTGAGATGTTTCTCATTTTTCGTTTGTAATAGCCCATGGATATTTTGGTGATATGGTTTCCGGTCAATTTCTTTTCTAAAACCTATTGGGGACCTCCGTAAGTACCCGGAGAAGCCTCGGGATTTTCACGGAGTTTTTTTGCATTTACGAGACTTTTAATATGAATTAGGCAGCTTTTCTCATTTTTCGTGTTTTAGTCCATGAATATATTTTGGTGATATGGTTTCCAGTCAATATTTTTTCGAAACGTATTGGGGACTCTCCGTAAGTACCCGGAGGAGACGCAGGTGAAGCTTCGCGTATTTTTACGGCATTTTTGGGCATTTACAAGTAATTTAATAGAAATTAGGTGATTTTTCTCTTTTTTCGTTTGTGTTAGCCTATGGATATTTTTGTGATATAGTTTCCGTTCAATTTTTTCCAAAACCAATTAGGGACCTCCATAAGTACCCGGGAAAGCAGCAAGTTAAGCCTCGGGATTTACACGGCGCTTCTGGGCAATTACGAGGCTTTTAATAGGAATTAGATAGTTTTTCTCATTTTTCGTGTTTTAGCCCACGAATATTTTGGTGATATGGCTTCCGGTCAATTTTTTTTTCTGAAATCTATTGGGGACCCTACGTAAGTACCCGGAGGAGAAGCAGGTGAAGCGTCGCGAATTTTCACGGCGTTTTTGGGCATTTACAAGGCATTTAATAGGAATTAGGTAATTTTTATCATTTTTTCGTGTGTTTTAGCCATTGATATTTTGGTGATATGGCTTCATGTCAATTTTTTTCCGAAACCAATTGGTGACCCTCCGTAAGTACCTGGTGGAGCGGCAGGTGAAGACACGGGATTTTTCACTGCAATTTTTAGCATTTACGAGGAATTTTATAGAAATTAGGCGATCTTTCTCATTTTTCGTGTGGTTAGCCCATGGATATTTTGTTGATATGGCTTCCAGTTAATTTTTTTCTGAAACCTATTGGGGACCCTCCGTATGTACCCGAGTGAGCAGCAGGTAAAACCTCGGGAATTTTCACGGCGTTTTTGAGCATTTACGAGGCATTTAATAGGAATTTGGCAATTTTTCTCATTTTTCGTCTGTGTTAGCCCATGAATATTTTGGTAATATTGATTTCGGTCAATTTTTTTCCTAAACCTATTGGGCACCCTCCATAAGTATCCGGAGAAGAAGCAGGAGAAGTCTCAGAAATATTAACGGTGTTTTTGGCATTTACGAGGCATTTAATAGAAATTAGGCGATTTTTCTCATTTTTCGTGTGTGTTAACCCATGGATATTTTGGTGATATGATTTTCGATTAATTTTTTACCGAACCCTATTGGGGAGCCTCCGTAAGTATCCGAGGGAGTAGTAGTTGAAGCCTCGGGAATTTTCACGACGTTTTTGGGCATTTACGAGATATTTAATAGGAATTAGACGATTTTTCGTGTCTCTTAGCCCATTAATATTTTGGTGATATGGCTTCCGGTCGATCTTTTTTCGAAACCCATTGGGGACCCTCCCTAAGTACCTGGGGGAGCAGCCGGTGAAGCCTAAAAAATTTTCACTACGTTTTTGGGCATTTAATAAGATTTAGACGATTTTTCTCATTTTTCGTGTGTGTTAGCCCATGAATATTTGGGTGATATGCCTTCCTGTCAATGTTTTTCCAAAACCTATTTGTGATCCTCCGTAAGTACCTGGGGGAGCAGTAGGTGAAGCCTCAAAAAATTTTAGGCATTTACAAGACATTTAATAGGAATTAGGCGATTTTTTCTCATTTTTGTGTGTTAGCCCATCAATATTTTGGTGATATAGCTTTCGGTCAACTATTTTCTGAAATCTATTGGTACCCTCCGTAAGTACCCGGGGGAACAATAGGTGAAGTGTCGGGAATTTTCACGGCGTTTTTGGGCATTTATGAAGCGTTTAATAGAATTAGGTAATTTTATCATTTTTCGTGTGTGTTAGCCCAATGAATATTTTGGTGATACGGCTTCGGGTCAATATTTTCAGAATCTATTGGGGACCCTTCGAAAGTACCTGGGGGAGCAGCAGGTGAAGTATCGGGAAATTTCACTGCGTTTTTTGGTAATTACGAGGCATTTAAATGGAATTAGGCTATTTTTCTCATTTTTCGTGTGTATTAGCCCATGAATATTTTGATGATATGGCTTTCGATCAAATTTTTTTTGAAACCTATTGGGGACTCAACGTAAGTACTCGGGGGTGAATCAGGTAAAACCTCAGGAATTTTCACGGCGTTTTTCAGAATTTAAGAAGCATTTAATAAGAATTAGGTGATTTTTCTCATTTTTCGTGTGTTAGCCCATGAATATTTTTGTGATATGACTTCCGGTTAATTTTTTTTCTAAACCTATTGGGGACCCTCCGTAAGTACTCGTGGGAGCAGCAGGTGATGCCTCGAGAATCTTCACGGCATTTTTAGACATTTACAAGGCATTTAATAGGAAATAGGCGATTTTTTTCTCATTTTTCGTGTTTGTTAGCCCATGAATATTTTGGTGATATGGCTTCATGTCAATTTTTATCCGGAACTTATTGGGGACCCTCCGTAAGTACCCGGGGGAGCAGCAGGTAAATGTTGGTGATTTTTCTACTTTTTCATGTGTGTTAGCCCATGAATATTTTGTTGATATGGTTTCTGTTAAATTTTTTTCCGAAGCCTATTGGGGACCCTCCGTAAGTACATAGGGGAGAAGCAGGTGAAACCTCGGGAATTTTTACGGTGTTTTTGGGCATTTACGAGGCATTTCATAGGAATTAGATGATTTTTATCATTTTTCGTGTGTGTTTGCCTATTAATATTTTGGTGATATGGCTTTAGTCAATTTTTTTTATGAAATCGATTGGGGACCCTCCGTAAGTACGTAGGGGTGCAAAAGGTGAAGCCTCGGGATTTTCACGGTGTTTTTTTGCATTAACGAGGCATTTAATAGGAATTAGGCGATTTTTTTCTCATTTTTCGTGTGTGTTAGCCCGTGAGTACTTTCGTGATATGGCTTCCGGTTAATTTTTTTCCAAAACCTATTAGGATCCCTTCGTAAGTACCCAGGGGAGCATCATGTGAACCCTCGAGAATTTTCACGGTATTTTTGGGTATTTACGAGGCATTTCATAGGAATCAAGCCATTTTTCTCATTTTCCGTGTGTGTTAGCCTATGAATATTTTGGTGATATGGCTTCAGATCAATTTTTTTCTGAAACCTATTAGGTACCCTCTGTAAGTACCCGGTGGAGCAACAGGTGAACCCTCGGGAATTTTCATGGTGTTTTTGGCCATTTATGAGGCATTTAATAGGAATTAGGCGATTTTTCTCATTTTCCATGTGTGTTAGCCCATGAACATTTTGGTGATATGACTTTCGGTCAATTTTTTTTCGAAACCTATTGGAGACCCTCCGTAAGTTCCCAGGGGGAGCAGCATGTGAAGTCTCAAAAATTTTCACGGCGTTTTTGGGTATTTACGAGGCATTTATTAGGAAATTGGCGATTTTTCTCATTTTTCGTGTGTGTTAGCCCATGAATATTTTGGTTATATGGCTACCGGTAAAAAAAATTCTGAAACCTACTGGGGACCCTCTGTAAGTACCTGGGGGGAGCAACAGGTGAAAACTTGGGAATTTTCACGGCGTTGTGAGGCATTTAATAGGAATTAGGCCGTTTTTCTCATTTTTCGTGTGTGTTAGCCATGAATATTTTGGTGATATGGCTTCCGGTCAATTTTTTTCGAAACCTATTGGGGACCCTCTGTAAGTACCCGGGGGAGTAACAGGTGAAGCCTCGGGAATTTTCACGGTGTTTTGGAGCATTTATGAGACATTGAATAGAAATTAAACGATTTTTCTCATTTTTCGTGTGTTTTAGCCCATGAATAATTTGGTGATATGGCTTCCGGTCAATTTTTTTCCGAAACCTATTGGGGAGCCTCCGTATGTACTCGGTGGAGCGGCAGGTGAAGCCTCAGGTATTTGCACGGCGTTTTTGAGCATTTACGAGGCATTTAATAGGACATATGCGATTTTTCTCATTTTTCATGTCTGTTAGCCCATGAATATTTTGGTTATATGGCTTCCGGTCAATTTTTTTTAAAACCTTTTGGGGACCCTCGGTAAGTACTCGGGGGAGCAGCAGGTGAAGCCTCGAGATTTTTCACTGCGTTTTTGTGCATTTCCGAGGTATTTAATAGGAATTAGGCGGTTTTTTTCTCATTTTTCGTGTGTGTTAGCCCATGAATATTTTGGTGATATGGCTTCCAGTCAATTTTATTTCGAAACCTATTGGGGACCCTCCGTAAGTACCCGGGGGAGTAGCAAGTGAAGCCTTGGAAATTTTTCACTGTGTTTTTGGGCATTTACAAGGCATTTAATAGGAATTTGACGATTTTTCTTATTTTTCGTGTGTGTTACCTCATGAATATTATCGTGATATGGAATCCGGTAAATTTAATTTCGAAACCTATTTGGGACCCTCCGTAAGTACCCGGGGGAAGCATTAGGTGAAGCCTCGGGATTTCCACGGCGTTTTTGGGCATTTACGAGGCATTTAATATGAATTAGGCGATTTTTCATGTGTGTTAGCCCATGAATATTTATGTGATATGGCTTCCGGTTAATTTTTTCTGAAACCTATTGGGGACCCTCCATAAGTGCCCGGGGGAGCAGCAAGTGAAGCCTCGGGAATTTTCACAGCTTTTTTGGGCATTTACGAGGCATTTAATAGTAATTAGGTGATTTTTTTCATTTTTCTTGTGTGTTAGCCCATGGATATTTTGGTGATATGGCTTTCGGTCAATTTTTTTTTGAAACCTATTGTGGATTCTCCGTAAGTACCCGGGGGAGCAGCAGGTGAAGCCTCGGGAATTTTCACGGCTTTTTTGGGCATTTTCGAGGCATTGAATAGGAATTGGGTGATTTTTTTCATTTTTCGTGTGTGTTAGCCCATGAATATTTTGGTGATATGACTTCCGGTTAATTTTTTTCTGAAACCTATTGTGAACTCTCCGTAAGTACCCGGGGGAGGAGCAGGTGAAGCTTCGGGAATTTTCACAACGTTTTTGGACATTTACGAGGTATTTAATAGGAATTATGCGATTTTTCTTATTTTTTGTATGTGTTAGCAATGAATATTTTTTTGATATGACTTTCGGCAATTTTATTCTGAAACCTGTTGGGGACCCTCTGTAACTATCCGGGAGAGCAGCAGGTGAAGCCTCTGGAACTTTCACGGCGTTTTTGGGCATTTACGAGACATTTAATAGGAATTAGACGATTTTCTCATTTTTAATGTGCTTTAGCCCATGAATAATTTGATGATATGACTTTTGGTCAAATTTTTCCGAAACCTATTGGGGACCCTCCGTAAGTATCCGGGGGAGCAACTGGTGAAGCCTCAGGAATATTCACGGCGTTTTTTGGGCATTTACAAGGCATTTAATAGGAATTAGGCGATTTTTCTCATTTTTCATGAGTGTTAGCCCATGAATATTTTGGTGATATGACTTCCGGTCAATATTTTTCCGAAACCTATTAGGGACCCTCCGTAAGTATCCGGGGGAGCTGCAGGTGAAGCCTCGGAAATTTTCACGGTGATTTTGGGTATTTACTAAGGATTTAAAAGGAATTAAGCGATTTTTCTCATTTTTTGTGTGTGTTAGCCCATGAATATTTTGGTGATATGACTTCCGGTCAATATTTTTCCGAAACCTATTGGGGACCCTCCGTAAGTACCCGGTGGAGCTGCAGGTGAAACCTTATTAATTTCACGGCGATTTTGGGCATTTACGAGGAATTTAATAGGAATTAGGCGATTTTTCTCACTTTTCGTGTGTGTTAGCCCATGAATATTTTGGTCATATGACTTCCGTTTATTTGTTATTTATTTTAATTTTTTAAATTATTGATATTTATTTAATTTTAATATGTTATTTATATGGTTGGTTATTTTAATAGGTATAATAAACATTAACTCGCTAATTATTTTTGTAATTAAGAAAAAAATTTAGTTCACTAATATACAGTGTTAGTGTGAACATTTTAAAATTATTTTATAATTAAATTGTCTCATACTTCAATTAGGCTTAGAATGAGGTAATGGTCGACTATGGCGATTACTTTCCTATTGAAACCTCTGTCACACCACGAGCTTACACCCTGGACGTGGTCGGCACTCGAGAACCATATATGGTCCCCAAGCGAGCCCTTGGCCTGACTTACTATGACATCACATGACTCTAAAAGATATGTGGAAGCTTAAATAGATGAGCATTTAGACATTTAAAGAAAAGCCTTATATCGCTATCTTGAAATATTTAGCATAAGTCATAAGGTAAATAAACATCCTGAGAAAACAATGGAAACATCTAAATATGTCTGCCTATGAAGCCTCTAACAATTCAAGATAGATATCGGGACAAGATCCACAACAACTTAACAAAAGCGGGAAATAAGTGTGAAGCCCTCCGAAAGCAAGGAGGCTCACCAAAGCTAGATGGAGTGCAAATGGTATCAACGAAGCGCCTACTGATGACCCTGAACACCTGTATCTGCATCATAATAAGATGCAGGTCGAATGACATCACTACATGGAATGTACGAATATGTAATATGGCTAGATTAAACGATAACTGAATTGAATGACTAAGAGTAACTCAACAGTATATCAATACATGAATAAGACATGACAACTCTTTAAGCTTTACAATAAGATATGCAATAAAAACAATATGAAAATAACATACTTTACTTGTGGGGAATTTCTCTAACCGACAACCATTACTATGAGCCTAGCAATGATACAACGTTTCGCCCACGTTGCAAGGGCCATCTTATACCTTGTTGGGGTATATGACAATATTGCAACTATGGATCCATCTAGTAGGCCTTCTCAGAGGCAGTGAGGAGTCGCATGAAGAATCAATGCTATCTTATCTTGCGCTGGCTATGTAGTTTTATAAGACTTTTCAGTTATAAAAGACTCTAACCCAATTCGGTGCTCGAAACTACTCCCAAAATAATCAATATAACTTTATGCTCAATTCACCCTTTACAAAGAAGGGACTTTTTACTTTACTGAAGTTCTTTTCAAAACTTTAGACATACTTGCATCCTTGAAACATGAACTTATGAACTTATCTTTCAAGGCGAATAATCAACATAGGAACATATATATGTATATATAAATAACATTTGAAGCTCTTAAGTTTTTATGAAATAGAACCTTTAAACTTTCCTCTTATCTTACGTTAATTTGGAATGTAAATGAAGACATGTGAGTGGGACATTAGACTCTCTCAAGTATTAATTAAGACTTTAAGAGTTCATATTAAGAAGAGAGCGAAGACACGATTTGAAAGAACACATACAATACGAAGAATGGAGAAGAAAAGGGCTTGGCGACCCTGGCGTAGCAGTGGCACACTGCGCCAGCCCCAAAAGTACTGGGGCTGCTTTGGGGCGTACTATAGGCGCAGAGCGCCAGCCCTCCTGGCACTATGATGGCGCATTTCCCCAACTCCGAACCCAGAAATTCAATGAATTTTCTTGCTCAATTTCGGGTCCTAAATCATCTAGAATCGATTAGTTTCTTCCAAACTCTCTTTGATTCACAAACCCAACACGAAATTATCGAAATTTCACTCAAATTCTATCAAGAAACACCACTCATTGGCAAAACCCTCACCTCAAGAACTCAAGACCTCCATTGTTAAAGAATGAAACTTTAAACTCAAGAACTCCTCAAGAATATTTACATAAACCATTATATAGGCAAATTAACAAGAGAATTACATGTTTGGCTGAGGATGAACAAATCCATCACTATGGAAAACCTCACATACCTGGAAAGAATGATTGTTCTTGGCGAAATTCCTCAACCCTTGAATGAATGGTTGAAAATCCCTTTTTCCTCCTCTTGAAACTTCGCCCTAAAATTCTAAGTGCTTAGGAATATGAAAATAACTTAGCGTCTGATTAGACCCCTAAATTGGGTGAGTAAAAACGTGGGTAGGCCTATTGGGGTAAGGAAAAGACCAAAATACCCTTTCCTTAAACGGATGAAAAGCCTTAACTAGATAGGCTTTACTCAAATGGACATAACTTTTCACTCCGAGCTCTAAATTTAGCAAACTTGGCGGCGTTGGAAAGAGGACTCAAAGGCCTTCGATTTGATACGTCATGGGCCACCTAACTCGTTATGTGCTACAAGATATGGTCGTTTGAAGTTGACCTAAAACTGAAAACTGATCGAGGTCTGAGGTGTTACAACCTCATTATTCTCTAACACATTATTTCACGCTTTACTCTATCATGATACTTTGTAATTAATATATGTAACCTTAGACCATTTATCTACCCTATTAACTACCTCATTATCTTCTTATTTATTGTAAGGAAGAATTCCTCATCTATAAATAGTGTGGTCTTACTTTGTACGGAGATAGGAGAAAGAATGTCAAAAAAATGAAAAGTGTGAAAAAATATTGTAGTGTGTACTGAGGTTAGTGTAGTGAAAGAGAGTTGAGACAAAGAAAATATTCTAAGTTTTCAACTATATTCACAACACAAAAGAGAGTAATTATAAGTTGAAGGAAGGTGTTCTTTTTGTGGAACTTTGAACTCTTCAACTAATCCGGAGTTGCTTGAGTTGTACGACGTTGTTGGGCTGTTGTACCCTGAAGGGGACAAGAGTTATACTGTTGGATCAGTATAGATTATACCGCAGTGGGTTTGAATCTCCTTAAAGAAAGCGAGATATCCGCGCTTCAACCTGGATGATTATTTATTTATTTTTGTTCATTTTATTTTCAACTGTAATTTATTGTATTTATGGTATATTACACTAACATATTGTAATCTCTACGTAACTAAACCCTTCATAACTAATACCTACATAACCAATACCCACATTACTAATACCTGCATAATTCTATCCAGCTACTAAATGACCCCTAAAAGTAAAAATTCGGAGAAATTCAACTCTCAGAGATCGTTTAGTAGTTGCTTATAGTTATGTATATATTAGTAATGTAGGGATTAGTGAAAGAATCTATGTATTATTTTATGGAGGTATTAGTTATTTCACCTTCTATATATCCTGCATAAAGTAATACATAGATTTTCTCATAACTTATATATGTATTTGCAAATCAAAACACCGTATTAATTTTGTACATGAATAATTTACCTCCTAACCAACTACCAAACATGGTATAACTACGCATGATCTAATACATGTATAATTAATCACCAAATCAGCTACCAAATAACCCCAGATTAGTTATTACACCTTCTATTGTGTATAAAATAATACATATATTATCTCATAACTTATACATGTTTTAGTAATGCTTATTTTTAAATTGCCAACCAAACTTCATACTAATGTATACATAAATAACTTATTTCCTAATCTACTTACCAAACATCGTATAAGTTATACAGAAATTAATACATGAATAACTTATTTCTTATCCAACTACCAAACGATCCCTTAGTTATCTGTGCACTATTCATTTTAACACCATGTTTTAAAGACGTGTACTCCGAACCCAAACGATCCCTTAGTTATCTATGCGCTATTCATTTTAACACCATGTTTTAAAGGCGTGTACTCCGAACCAGTGGCGGATCCAGGATTTCAATTAAGGGGGTTCGAAAAACCTCTAATCTTATATTTAGGAGGTTCAAAATCAATATAGACATAAAAAATCTTTTAAATACCTTAAATATACAACGTAATTTTTTGTCGAGGGGGTTCGGGTGAACCCGCTCGGCAACCTCTATGTCCGCCCCTGCTCCGAACTCAGCAACTTTAATTCGATCCCTATTCTCTCTTATGAAATATCGACTGCTATATCAACTCAACCACGCTTTCGAGTATTGGGTTAAGGAAATTTTTTATTAGGATGAATTTATTAAAATTTTAAAAAATTATTTCCACACGCAATCTATTTTATCACCCAAGCAAAAAAGAATTTTCAAAATGGAAGAAATCTCTCTCATATTTTTGGATGCCTGCAACACACTTCCCATTATTCAAAGCCGCGTCTCTCCATACCTTCTCTCTTTTTGCTCTGTACATACGTCTCTATCTCTCTCTTTTCTCACAGTTTGCCCTTTGCTTAATCATTTTTTCACCTGCTCAGATATCTTTTTGGTTCCGGTGTTGGCCATGTTACTGATCTTTGAGGTAAATTTCATATGGGTTTTTTTCATTTTAAGCTTGTAATCCTTTTTCTTGTTGATTGTCTTGCTTATTATCGAATTGGGTTTTTTCTGAATCTACTTGGTTTTTGTTGTTTTGGGGTTGTGTTTAAATTCTATCGGAGTGTTTTTTTTTTTCTGTTTTGTAACTCTATCATGTAATGTTTAATGATCTTTGAGGTAGATTTCAGCTGGATTCTTTCAATTTTAGCTTGTTATTCGTGTTCTTGTTGCTTGCCTTGCTTGTTCTCCAATTGGGTTTTTCTGAATCTCTTTGGATTTTGTTGTTTTAAAATTCTATGCGAGTGTTTTTTTTTTGTGTTTTGTAACTCTATCATGCCATGTTAATGATCTTTGAGGTGAATTTCAGCTGGGTTCTTTCAATTTTAGCTTGTAATCCTTTTTCTTGTTGCTTGTCTTGCTTATTCTCAATTTGGGTTTTTCTAAATCTCCTTGGTTTTTGTTATTTTGGGAATTTAATGCGAGTTTTTTTTTTTCTGTTTTGTAACTCTCATGCCATGTTAATGATCTTTGAGGCAAATTTCAGCTGGGTTCATTCAGTTTAAGCTTGTTATCCTTTTTCCTGTTATTCGTCTTGCTTATTCGGGAATTGGGTTTTTCTGAATCTACTTGGTTTTTGTTGTTTTGGGGTTGTTTCTAAATTCTATGTTAGTGTTTTTTTTTCTGTTTTGTAACTCTATTATGTTATGTTAATGATCTTTGAGGTAGATTTCAGCTGGATTCTTTCAATTTAAGCTTGTAATTCGTATTCTTGTTACTCGTCTTGCTTATTTTTTAATTTGGATTTTTCTGAATCTCTTTGGTTTTTGTTGTTTTAAAATTCTATGCAAGTATATTTCTATTTTGCAACTCAATCACACCATTTGTTGAGTCCAATATCGGGTGGGGTATGATTTCCTCCCTTTTGAGCTAAGTTTTGGGTTGAGTTAGGTCGAAAGATCTTTGCTTTATCATGATATCTTATATTCTCCATGCTCTAGATGTCTATTCAGCTAACAAGGTATTGGGGTTGAGTTAGACCGAAGGTCTATTTCCTTATCAATAGACTTGTGTTCTTTTTTTTTTTGTGTGTGTGGAATGGGGGGTGGGGGAGGGGTTGATTTCATACATTTCTCACTAATGGGTGGGAGTAGGATTTCCCGGTCTCCTTATATGGTCTTAGCAATCATCACCTTTTGAGCTAATTTTTGTGGTTGAATTAGAATGGAAGTCCATTCCAGGTTGAGTTAGGCGGATGGGATATTTCCTTATCAGTAGATTTGTGTTCTTTTTTTGTGCGTGTGTGGTTGATTTCATACATTTCTTTCTCATGGGTGTTTTTGGGATTTTGATGTGTTTTTATCAAGTTCAACAATGTATTGATGCTTGCATCTATAATGTATATATTCATATTTAGAATCGGATTCAAGATTTGATCTCATACATTTCTCGCTAATGGGTGTTTTGGGTTTTGATTTCTGTCTTTTGATCAAGTACAATAATGCACTGATGTTTGCGTCTATAATTTATATATTCATATTTAGAGTCGGATTCAAGATTTGATTTGATACATTTTCGCTATTGGGTGTTTTGGGATGTTGATTTCTGTCTTTTTATCAAGTTCATCAATTCACTGATGTTTGCATCTATATTGTATATTCATATTCAGAGTTGGATTCATGATTTTAAGTTAGTGGATGAAGATAGCAATAGCTGCAGAGTGCAGACTAAGTTTATGTATATCTGCAGCTGTAAATGCTTTCATTTTCCCCTGAATTAGGTTTCAATAATTCAACTGGCTGATGTTAATAGGAGTTCGTTGAGTTTCCTCCACTTTGCTGAAGTTTCGTGTGTTGTATTTAATTTTAGTTTAAATCACAAGTGTCTCTAGGGATGTTATACTAGTGGCCATTGCCTTTTCTCTTATTTCCTTCTTATTTTGCTACTAAAAGAAATAAGAAATGAGGAAATGCAAAAATTGTCTAATGTAGTGTCAAGTATGTCTCTAATATGCTCATTCATGTGAAAGTTGATTGAGATTGTTCCTGTGCTTTACTATACTCATGGAAAAATGGACTTAATGGAGAAAGGACTTACATAAGGTTTAAGTGGGTTGATTTGGTTCATCTGATCATGATAATTCTATTTATCTGTGTGTCTACGTTCGTTCATCTTGCTTACTCACATTACGCTGTCTTGAAATTGGATGGACTTCATAAAAGTAGGAGGGCCTTGGCCTTGGCAGTTAGATTTTCCTGTCTACCCCCGTCCCCTGTCTCCCATTGCTTCATCATTGCACTTCTCCTCCTATTGGACATTAGTTTATAAAAGATAAGACTGCAATGTTTAAAGTTGTTATTTTCTGATTTGCAGGGATTGGTCCTAATTGTTGTTATTATTAAAATTGAGAAGGATTTTTAAATTGAAAACATCCGTACAGATTAGTTATATATCAACTTGTATTTTCTTATGTCATTAGGAAAACAAAATTTGGAGATTCAAATATTTCTTGTATCTACTCATTTATTGAAATCATTCTCTAGCTAACCAGGGCTGAAGCAAAGCATCTTTCAACTTTCAGACATATTAGTAATTTCCTTTAGTTTCCAAACAGATGCTCTTTGCATTTGTCAGCAAAGCTGAGAAAGTTCTCGCAACTAGATAAAATTGGATAGTTTATACAGTACTTGTGGGTGCATGGTCTGATTATCTACAATATGTTTTGATTGGAGATAGCTATTACTTTTTCTCAATCGTAGTGGAATGTTACATGAATATTAAGGATGTGTCTTGACCGATTGTATGCATGCAGTCCCATAAGCATATAACTAAACTCATCTACATATTTGGTCTTTATGGTTCTAGGATTTGTTAGTCATAGCAGCAATAATGTAATCATAGGGTGTGATGTTTTTGCAGTGACAAAGATTAGCATCTTTGCGCGTGTCCCATTCTCTTCTCCAACCCTACTGTAAAAGGTTTCCTATTTCAAATATACTTGAAACCTCAAATGGAGGTTAAGCTATGGAATGACAAGCGTGAAAGGGAAATGTATGACAACTTAGCTGAACTCTTTGCTATTATCAAAGCAACAGAGAAGCTAGAGAAGGCTTATGTTCGTGACATCATTTCAGCAGCTGAATATGAGACCGAGTGCCAGAAACTCATTGCTCAGTTCAAGACCCTATCTTCTGCATTGAGGGATACTGTACCTAACATTGAGCGATTTCATGACACGTACAAAATGGATTGCCCTGCTGCCCTAAACCGGCTTGTGACCTCTGGAGTGCCAGCTACTGTAGAACACCGAGCTGCTGCTGCAATGTCATCTGTGAGTTCAGCAGCTGTTGTGGCAGAGTGTGTGCAGAATTTCATCACTGCAATGGACTCATTAAAGTTGAACATGATTGCCGTTGACCAGGTCCATCCCCTGTTATCAGATCTGTCATCTTCCCTCAATAAACTATCGATTCTGCCAGTGGATTTTGAAGGGAAGACAAAGATGAGAGAGTGGCTTTCAAGGCTTTCAAAGATGGGGGCTGCCGATGAGTTGACAGAACAACAGGCTCGCCAACTCCACTTCGATCTGGAATCCTCATACAATTCTTTCATGGCTGCACTGCCCACTGATGGAAGTTAGCTGACTATATCAATAGGTGGTATGTTTGTAAATACCATTGTTGTTTTGTTTAGTAAGTTCATAACACATATTATTCCATCTTTAATTGGAGTGCTAATGATTATCAGTGCAGATGAACCATGTATGTTTTGGGACTTCTTACATGCTATATAATTGTAAGATTGGTAGTAGTACCATTTTCCTTTTGAGCAGAGGGTTTATTGGAAACAGCCTCTCTACCCGGTTTGCGTACATCCTATACTTTCCAGACTTCACTTGTGAGATTACATTGGTTATGTTGGTGGTGGTAGTATCATTTTAGATACTATGAACCCATTGTGGATAGCACTTCTATCAATCTATATGCTAAATGAGCTATATTCCTGGACCTTTTGACTTAGTTTTGTAGATTAATTAGTAATTCTGTCGTTTTATGTTTTGGTTTGTGGTATCGAATTGCACGAGGCTTGCAGAAACGAGTTTGATCTTGAATCGTTAAATGATACTTGCATTTGCTGCAGTCTATCTGGCAGATAGTCTTGCAAACAGTGTTTTGCCTATGTCGACCTGGATTTATCTGTGTAAAATTCATTGGAATTGCTGGAAGTATTGAACTATGAGCTGGTAACTCAAACTGAGGTGATGGGATTAGTGGTTGGAACCCAAGTTCTGAATGTATAGAATTAAAATTCTAGATCCACCTTTGATTATAGCTTTTATTCATCCGAGTGATGCCGGCTTATTCTCATAAGCCTGAACTGTCATTTATCAATAACTTCATGGTGACATATTGAGTTTAGGTTTTGAGTCACTTTCATGAGCTGAATATTTGATACTTTCAAATATACAGTCATGTTTGCAACTGCTTTCTTAGACATTTGAGTACTTTTTTTTAACAAAAGATGCATTATTGCATCAAGTATTTTTTGTTTATTACTTCAAAGTCTGATAAATAATGAATTTTGAGCTCATAGTTTTATAACTGCAAAAATATAGGAACTATGAGGTTGAAACAATCAAATTTAAATCTTGTATTTGTTTATGTCAATCTTGGTACTCTATTGGAGTTTAACTGAACATGTATTCGAGCTTCTAGCTTCGCTCTTGCTTGATAAAGCTATGTAGTCTTTTTTATTTAAAATATAAATTAAGGAGTAAATCTTTGATGGAAGCTAATATATAAAATATATACATAAAAATAATAATTATTTAACTAATTATATAGTATAATTTGACAATTGTAAATATTTTGAATCCACTTGATTCTATATTTTGAATTCGCCTCGACAACTCTGAGATTTTTGTCGAATCACATTTTCCTCAAATTAAATTGCTGCAGGTTAACACAACCATATATTTTAAATACAATATCAACTTTGTATGCCCATATTCATTCTTCAAACAGTTTATAGCAGTTGGCTGCTTCATAAAAGTACAAGTTTATTATTTATTTTATGTCATTAATAATAAATTCGACTGTCCCCAATTATTAGCATATACTATAGTCTATGTTGTATAATGTCATCAAGAAGTACTATACATTATGATTTTAGTAGCATTAAATATTTATTGACCCATCACGATTGTTCAAGTCATTAGAAAACTTATGATGAGTACCTACTTATATTGGCGGGGCGGAGCTAGACGTCTGAATACAAATTCAATTAAATTCAATAATTTTTGTTCAAATAATATAAAAAAAACAACAATTATGGTATATGAACCACTGACAAAACTATCGAGATCTTCTAACGAGAATTCTAAGATGAGGAAGTTGACGAATTATTGAGCCGTGCTGAATTTGAACCATAATAGACAAATTGAGAAGTTAAGTTTCTATTGAATCGAGTAAAATCCTCTTGAGTATATAAAAAAATGTCATAAAAATTTATTAAATATATATAAGTGTTAAATCTAAAAGTCAGTTTTAACACTTGAAATCATGAGTCCGGAGTCAAAATAACCACTTTTTTCTTTCAAAAAGCATAAATGGCCTATCAAATTTTTTTTAAACAAAAAGGGGCAAATCGCTTCCTCAAGAGCGAGATCCATACACAGAATTAACCCCCGTTAACTCCATCAAAAAAAAAATTCTTAAGAAAATCGCTACTGGAGCAGGGATTTCTTCAAAATTTAAAAACCGCTGCTCCAGCAGCGATTTTCGAGAGAAATTATTTTCTTTTTTAAATCAAAAATAGCTGCTGTGGCAGCGATTTCTCCATAATTTTTTAAAAAATAAATCGACTTCTCCAATTTTTTGTTTTTATTTTTTAAAAAGTTGAAATTTTTATAATAATCGTTGCTGGCAACTAGTGTCTATCCACTTTTATAATAAAAATATATATAGCCATGAAGTGATCTGTTAGGTAGTAGGTGCAAATATTTACACATTAACTTAGAGAATAAATCAAATTTCGAGATTCTAGTTTTGATAGTAAATACTCTATAAATATAAAAATTTTAAGTTTTTTAAAAACAAATTTATATAATTAAAATTTATATAAAAGAATATTATAAGTTATAATAATTAATAATTTAAAATATTTTAAAAACATATAAAAATTGTAGTTAAAAAAATTTGTTTAGCACTCAAGCTTGAAAGGTATAATATATAATATATATAGAAAGATAAGAACATGTATTTGGGATGAATCTGGCTTGAAATTGAAATGTCTTTTCACAGTCAAATCCATTAGAGAATTTTCATCTAATTAGTCACTAATTAACCGCCCAACATTTTTTTATTTGTCTTAAGTAAATCCACTTTAATTTGGCCTTTTACCTCAAAAAACATTATCCATGCTTCCATAATACTGATGTAGTTAGGAATCTGAAATTTTGTTTTTTTAGAAAAAAAAAAATTATTTTGAAAATTGCTGCTCCAGCAGCTATTTTAATTAAATAAAAAAATAATTTTTTTGAAAAAATCGCTGCCCCATCAGCGATTTTCTTAAGAATTTTTTTTTTTGACGGAGTTAACGGGGGTTAATTCTGTGCAAGGATCTCGCTCCTGAAGGAGCGATTTGCCCCTTTTGGTTTAAATTATTTTTGATAGGCCGTTTATGCATTTTGAAGGAAAAAAGTGACCCTTTTGGCTCCGGACTCTTGAAATCATCATTCAAAAATTAAAAATTCATAAAATTAAAGTTCTGACATTGTCTATGTTTATAAGTATCCTCTTTAATTAAATCTTGTTAGGTTTGGAGTTAATGTAGTGCTTGGACATCACAAGACAAACGATTCATAAAAACTTACTTGCACTCAGAATTTATAATACCAATTTTCAACGAGTATATTTATGATGTGTTTAAATACGTACCTGCAAGTTGAATTTTTACACCAAAATAAACAATTTACCTTAATACTTAGGAATCAAAGTTAAAAAGGGTCCGATATGTGCAGTGATTTAAAGTTGATACACGTCTTGTTAAAAATGTGTCTCACATGTACCCCTATCGTTACACAAATAGTTTAAATACACCTTTTTCAGCTGACAACTATAAAAATTTGTCTATGACAGAAACATATCTTACCTTCATGTCTTCATCGATTTGGTGTAAATACAGTGTGAATATATTTTTCCTTTTTATGTACAAAGTTTATATTATCACTTAATTATGGTAATTGACTTTTTTATAATCTCAGTTTTATACTTCATCAAATAAATAATATAAATTAGTTGTGATCAAGTTTAAGGATTTCAAGCCCTAACCAACTTTAGTTGACTAATGCACACTTCTTTTACGTGTTGTTTAGGGTTTGTCTGTAACAAATTAGCAATTTAATTAGGTTTTCTAAATCAAAAGTCAAAATATACCAAATGACAAGTAATTATTGTAGAATCCTAGAAGGAATGTTTTAGTGTTTTGTCAACTACTATCAAAGTATTTAAGTAATCTCTTAAAAGTCGTGGCGTGAGGTATAAGATATAATAATCTCGTGATAAAATATAGAATTACTTTATCCTATATTTGGTTGGAGATATTAGATAGTTATTGAAATATTTAATTATCTCACTATTTATATCGTAATGATAGGATAAGTTATCTCATAAAAAAAAATAATATTAACTTACCATATCATATAATTTTTTGATGAAAGGTTGTTATAATTGACTCTGCTTGGATAAGGATATACGGTTACACCCCTAATGACTTGTAGTTATCTTTTACATGACAAAATAGTGTATTGACTTTTTTAATTATTGGTATATAAAATATTATTTTACTTGGCTCCTACCTTAATTATATCTTTAGCACATTAAGAGAATTTTTTTCCATGCTATCCTCAATACTAAATAACTATATAAAGTGGAGTACTTAAATATGAAATTTTAATGCATCATTAGTAAAATAGACTGTTAATACTCCCTCCATCCTATATCATATAGACATTTTATATTTTACATGGTGATTACTGATTAAGAAATCATTAATAGCTAGATTGATTAATTTTACTATTTTGTCTTTTGTTCATATTATTTAGCTTCTTGAAAAAAAAAATTTAGATTTTTAAAATTTGTTTAAACTTTTAAAGACCATATTAAAGGTCTCTATCCTGATTTAATAAGTGATCAAGTAATATAATATTATTATTTTTAAGAAGATGTTCATCTAATATTGGACGGAGGGAGTAAAAGTTTTGTACTTTTGTATTGAATGGTGACTTTGATGAGTCAGAAATGGGAACCACAAGGATGCTGACCAACTCACAGCTTCATTAAATTATGACTGAATGGTGGATGCCAATTAAATTTAGTGTGTCAGTTATATTCATAGTTTTCTGCTGATACTAATTAATTCATAACATTTATTATAGAGTAAGTATAGTTCGTGTGGTGCGGCCTAGAAAATTGTGCCTAATCGGAATGGTGATATTGTCAACTATATTCGTCATCTTTTTGGCTAAAATTGGGTGATTTAGAAGAATTTCATTTTGAATGTTATTCATACGTATTTTATAACATTTTTTTGTGTGTGGCAAGAGATGGTGTTAAGGACGTATGTAACAATTTTTAACTTTACTCTTACCAACATTATATTTTGATTTCATGGAGAGTTACCAAGAAGGGTAAAATATATACTTCAATGGCAATTATCTTGTATTTTGAACATTGATTAGGAGTAATTTGGAATATATTTGGCCAAAATTTCAAGAATTATGATTTCCACCCATTAAATTAGCATCAATTTAGGGAAATAGGCAAAAAATACTCTAGTTTTTCAGTTACGCACTCTTACTTTGCGGGGTGATAAATAGTGTATGTATGTGGTGATAGTGAAGATTTTCCAACAGAGCATAATAAGATCCCCACATAGTTATAAGGATGTGTAATTGAAATTTTGGATAAAATTTAACGATATTTTTATGATTTCTCCATGATTTATAACACTTAAGATAACGTTTGAACATTTTTTTTAGTAAAAGAGGTAGAACTCTTTAATTTGCAATCTGCTAAGTTTAGCAACCTGGTGCATAAAATATCCTATTTCCATAATCGATCTTCTAGCTAATTTTCTTTAAATGAAAAACAAGTTGCGAATATTCTTTTACTCCTAATAATTTTCTATCTTTTCATTTTTAATTTTCTCCAATTTCTTATTTACTCACTTAGATGTTGTTTCATTTTGGGATTGCGGCATAGTAATTGTTATCGTTGACAAAAATGATACTTCGCGTAAAATTGGACTTTAACAAGAAACTAGTACAATTTTGTACACTAAAAAGTTACAACGTTCAATTGAAATTAAAGAACTCATGAATTTTGTTAGAAAAGAAGACTAAGCTTACAAAGTCAGCTTAAATACCCCAAAATTACACGAAATCAAGCATGCTTTCGCCAGAAGCAAAACTCAGTACCACATTGAAAACACATAGTAAAAAGTGAAAAATTGCTAATAACATAATTAGCTTCAATTCGAAATTTTTTTAAGCTTGATTATGATCAAGTAAAATAAGGACTTGTTTGGTTAACATATTCAAAAGTTACATCAACTTGTGAAGTCAATACCCGAACCTATTACACTTGCATGCTAGCAAAATTTCCTATTTTTTGCTTCTTTTTTTAACCCAAACAAATCCCATATTTGCTAACAAGGATTACTTTTGAGGTTCGTTCTTGACTCCTCCATCCTTCAAATCAATCTGCAATATAAAATATTTATATTATCGTCAGTGTAACGTAGACAACCTACCTTAATACAAGTATTAGTGACTACTTTCACAAGTTGAACTCGTGACGTATATAGGTCACACACTATACAACTTTACTGTTACTTCAAGACTCCACTTTGTAAAAACTATTGTACTATCGGTGTATATACATTAAACGAGTTACTCAACTTCTATACAATGATGGTGTATAACTTTTACACTATCAAATCACGCAAAAGGTTAACTAGTACTAGTTGCCTAGCAAGCATAATATACTGAAAGATAAAACAAGTAACCTATAATAATGTAAAAAACTATTATACTGAAAAATGATAGGCCAATGCACAAAACATGTTGTGTTTGCGGGGTCAGAGAAGGACTGGATCACAAGGGGTGTGATTTAGACAGCCTACTCTAATGCAAACATTAGTAACTGATTTCACGACTCATACCTGTGACCTATAGGTCACACGAGACAATGTCATTGTCACTCTGAGACTCTCCTTCTATACTATCAATGTATATAAATTAAATTCTTAAGGAAATTAATAGCTTACCTTAGATAATTCATCAAGCATTGTCACAAGCTAGAGCAGTTTTGATTCTTTCAACAGTGCATTTGATAAGACTATTGACAGTTGCAACAGATCCAAGAGAGAGTTTTGCAGTGGGGACAGAATCAACCAAAATCTGAAATGCAACAGTGAGAAGCGATCCACCAGTACCAACATTAATTCGACCGCCACCATCTGGAAGTATAGCAAATCCAGATGGTAGTAGAGCAACATAGTCGGGGTCACCACCACTCAATACAACATTCATTGCAACAATATCAACTGGAGCGTAAATAACATAAGATCCTGTTGAGTCTGTTAAACTCTCTTGGAGTATTAGCATGTTGCTCTGACTCGAATTTCCACTCTGCATAAAAAATTTACAATCTTTTAGGTGGTTTCCCAAATGTCACACCACTAAAAACGCGAATTTCCAACAAAAATATGGACCTCCATCAGAAATTCGCGTTTTTAGTAATGTCAAGGTAATGTTTTATGAGCTAGATAAGCAAGAAGGCATTACTACTAAAAATACGCGAATTTCCAATGGATATATGTGATTTCCATTGGCAAAAGATTCTAACAAGCTAATTTCTGAGGGATATCTGTCAGAAATTGGCTTGTTGGAAATTCGTGCATTTTTAGTATGTCGAACAATGCTTAATGATCTAGTCTAGATAAGTAAGAAGAAGACGTTACATTAACACGAAGAAGAGATACACAGTTTCCTGGATCACGACCATTTGCTATATGTGCCATTTCTTGAACTATGCCCCCATTCGAAAGTATATCCCACTGCACAAGAGTATTCTATGGATGGTCAATCGACAACACAAATAACAATTTCATCGTTATAAAAGTTAGTATCATATAACTTTCTTGAAATAACTGACCGAACCAAACCATTGACCAAGAAGATGGTTGAAAGTTTGAAAAGTCAAACAGATGTACATTTTAGCGCGATAGGCCTTATGATTTACCTCACTTCTAGAGTTCTCATCCCGGAGAAAATCGAAGACTCTCTTAGGAGGAACAGGAAGCCAAAATGAAGTGGCTGCACTCAGGACAATACCAGGAGGTCTTCCTGGATCGTCGATACTTTTTCTAGTCATAACTCTAACATCATCAGCACCACTTCCAGATAATGTAGTCCATGTGTGAGCCGTTGAGGCGCCAACACCAGCGCAAAAACTCATCACCATCCTCTCTGCAAGTTTTAACATGCTTTTTCGGCCTTGAGGACTCGTTATGACTAGAAAAATAAGTTACATTGTTAGCACATTGTGATCGCGAAGAAATTAATTATATCTCAATTTACATACTATACTATACATTATATTACCTCCAATATCCCCTGTTGGAATGTTGTTAGCCATTGCACTTGCTAGTCGTTCACATTGTCTATCCAACGTTGCTACCCAACGTTTAGCCCCAAACGCGATGCCTGAATTGACAAGAGGTCTATAGATGTTATGGACACCTCTATCATCCACTTCAACGTGCTCAATCCACGTAACCTAGAGGGATAAAATGAGTAATAATTAATAAATCAACTATGAGTACAGGCGGATTCAGAATTTTAACGTTGGTTTTGAGTTGAACATATGTAACTCTAACTATACAAATAAATGTACATATGTAACTTCTAATATTGGATCGGCCTCTATGAACATTTTTAGATATTCAGAGTGGCTTTACCTTGGAGTAACCATTAGGCAATTCTTGAATTAAACAACCCGATGGCCTTCTTCTACCACGAGACACTGAATTAGGACGTAAATTGTCCAAGGAGACATCAACAACAGCCCATGTTCCATCAGCATGGTTTTTACAATATCTCACAAAATAATTTTCGCGCGTTGGAACCAATGGTGAAGGGACCTGGAACTCGGCTGTCATCTAAAAAAACGACACGCCAATTAGAACACATCATCTAGAAATCATGCACGTTACATTTGTTGTAGCAGGTAACATATCTTATTTTTCAGGCTACCAATATGATATAGAAGTCAAACTCGAGAATAATAAAGGAAAAAAAGTAGAATTTTAAATCATACCACTTGTAAAGCTCCATTGTAATTTCCAGCTACCCCAGTTGATAAGACATCTAATGTCAATGCTCTTGATACTAGTCCAGCAAAAACATTTGTCCATTGGTCCTGAATTCAATGCCACATTATAATAAAACACAATAATTAGTACTAAAAAAAACATAATTGAAGATCAAAATAAATTTATTATAAAAAAAAAAGGTCAAAATGGTCTTTTTAAGGCGGAAATAAAATTACACTTAACTAAATCACGAAAAAGCTCCAACATATTGTGCTGGAGTTCATGAAAAGAAGTTGAAGTTCACGATAGAAATGTTGGAGTTCGAACTTCTAACACAATAGGATTTCTTTGAACGACTTTTGAATATGTGACTATTTTTTCAACTTTAGGCTCTAAAAATGGCTATTCTTTCACATTTTTCAAAAAAAAAAAATTAGTGTCGTACCACGTCCATCAGTATTTCAACTAAATTGATGTGATTCATAATAACAACAGCGGATTCTCTTGAGGCTTCAGTTGTTAGGCCCAAAGTCTTAGGCCCAACTCCTCGAGGAAAAGTCCGAACATATTCCTCTTCACATAGCGTCTCGATAGAATTGTCTGGGCCTGTAATCCATAAGGGCTCTCCAGTTTGGGCCATTCTTATAAGTTCTTCCATAGCTGCAACAGCAAGTTCAATGATCATGGGCTTATCAGCATCTATTGGGCCTGAAACTGACCTTAGAAGGTCACCAGCATTGTACATTTCTCCAACAAGGCCCGTTTGAGGCCCAAAACTACCCACACCGATATCGAGTGAATGGGTCGGGCCGGTAGTAGGAAGATTAGGATATGTAAGCATGGGCTTCCCAACATATTTTGCAGCAATTCCTGATATTCTATCAATCTGAAAAAAACAAAAAATGGTTTAATGTATAAAAGTTCGATACACAAAACACCCCGTGTACATAAAAGATTTGGGGAAAGGCCACAATTGAGAGGGGTGTAATATAGGGGTGGAGCTAGAAGCTGACGTATCTAATCCAATAACTTTAGGTTTGATTCCTATATTTACATTTATTTATTTTTGAAAAAAGATCCCTATATTTGTGAAAAAACAACTTCATTACGAACATTTGATGTGATTATCCTAGTATTTAGAAGACATAAAGTTCAAATTCTAATTTCGCCTCTGAACAGCCTATCCGATGCAAGCATCAGTGATTAATTCTACAGCTCAAACTCATGATCTATAGGTCACACAATAATAACTATATTGTTCTACAAGGCACCCCTGGATCTAGATTATTAAGAAGGTATAGGTTCACCTAAGCAAGGATAATTATATTTGAGATGGAGCATAACTAAATATGTGTAAAAGATTCACTAAAATTCCAATGTTGAGGTAAGATTATACGACTAGTACCCATCTAAGTTTAAATGTTGAACTTGTCTATGCAGGCATACTATTTCATGCTCACATTAGGATTAATTAATAACAAATATTATTATTTAGCTGCAAATTTTATCTGTCGTTATATTAATAATAGTGATATTGTGGTACCTCTTCTCTTAGACGAGCATTCTCAATCCTCAAATGTTGCTCATCGAATGACATTTCCCCAATAGAAGCAGGACCGCCACAATTCGGGCAAGTAGCATTGCCAAGTGCTTCTTTATACCTTATATTATCAGCGCGAAGCTTCTCATTTTCAGCCCTTAATTCTGAGTTCTCATGGCGTTCATGTTGAGCCTACATATGATAAGTAAATACGAATTAATTAAACCACTTAATTAATAAATAAATAAGACAATTCAATGTACAAAGCATTTTGTGTTTACGCAGAATCTAGGAAAGGTTGCATTCTAAGGTGTGTGGTGTAGACAGTCTATCCTAATATAAGCATTAGATATGAACGCTCACTAATTAATTAGACCACTTAATTATAAAAAAAATAAAAACAGTCTTATGCACAAAGTATCTAGAAAGAGTCACATTCTAAGAAGTGTGATGCAAATAATCTATCCTCATATAAGTATTAATAATTACTTCCATAGCTCAAACTCATAATCAGTGACCTCCCCTTCTGGACCACTTAATTAATCACGAACGAAATTTTAAAACATTCTTTGAAACGTTCCAAAGTCAAATATGAAGGCATTTAATAATTTATAAATTGGTTTGAAAGAGTTTCAATTCAATATACCAATAATATTGTTGGAGAATCTTTTACATTATCAACTCACTAAAAAAATAATTACAAATAACCCAATCATAAAAGTATAACAACAACAATTTGCACCTCAATCGTAAACAAGTTGAGATGAGCTATATATATAAATTCTCATTGTCTATTTTTTTCATTTAAGTTCGATACATGTAATCTTTATATCAAATAAAAAATAAGTTAAATATATAAAAATAATAGTATAAATGCTAATCTTTTTTTTATTTTTACTGAAATATAAATCTATGATAAAGTTAATATATATATTTTTTTTAAAAAGCAACAAGTTAAAAATCAATCTGCTAATAATAAAATGAGACTATAAAACTGAAAATAAAGACATTACTAATACATTAAGTTATAAACCACGTATTTCAAAACTTAAGTAACCATTCAGAGAATTAACTTGGGAAATTAACTAGAAAGAGAGAAATGGTCTTACCTTCATTTGAGTACGTTTGTTCTGGAACCAAAATTTCACTTGCAAAGGTTCTAAATCTAATCTTTTTCCCAATTCTTTTCTTTGTTTATCATCTGGATGAGGACACTCTTTAAAAAATCTGAAAAATTTTAGAAAAATTTATCTTGTGAATTTGTGTAAATATTCAACCAAACTAATTATTAACATGTAGTCTCTCATATATTTTTAGATAATATTCTGACAGTATAAAAGAATTTTACATAATCAATTAGTCTATAATAAGTTGAACTGATTATTTTTAAAAATACCACAACAATCTACTAGTAGAAATAACTAGTAGGCATTTGGACATACATTTAGCTTAAATTTGAAAAGAAACTCTCTATGTCCAAACGGATCCAAAATTACACTGGTAATTTTTTTTCATACTGACGATGTATATAAGTTACTGTAATATATAAAAGAGTACTTACGATTCCATTTCTTGAATTTGTAGTTGTGTATGTCGATGATAACGTTTCTTTTTATTTGGACGTTGAGTAGGATCAGCTTCTTGATCATCACCAGAAGGATTATTTTCCATAATATCTGCCATTGATTTGCTCTCAAATTCATCATTATCTCTAATTAAATCCAAATCAGTTTCTGGTGATTTATGTGACATATCAAGTAAATGATGGTGGCTCTCAAACATATTTGGTTGAAACATTTTTCACTTCTAAATATCAAAAAAATATCCTTTCTTGATAAGCTATGATTTTGTTTACCTGCCATAAAAATAAAAATAAAAATAAAATTGTAAGTATATTAATTAGTTAAATACTTTATATAAAGGTGGATACTTTTTTTTTAAAAAAAACTTAGGGTAAATGAAGATTGACAAAGCTACTTGAGTTCTTTTTTCGAGTTTTATGATACGTGTAACTTAAAATAGCATATTAGAACTCACAACATCTAAATTCTGGATATGTCGTCGAATAGATGATGGTGGCTCTTATCAAACATGTTTGGCTGAAACATTTTTCACTTAATAAGTATTTATAATAATATCCTTCTTGCTAAGCTATGGATTTGTTACCTGCGAAAACAAAACAAAAAATTGTAACATTTTAGTTACTATAAAGGTGGATAACTTAAACAAAACCTAAGGAAATGAAGATCAAGTTCTTTTTTTGTTGTCGTTGAAACTTACATGATTTTTCTGATCTATGTAACTTTATTAACATATCAGAACTTCTAACGTTTAAATTCTGGATCTGATTTCAAAAATAGATATGGAAAAGAGAAAAAAGGAATAATGCTAGTAAAAACTGTATTGAATCAAGACAAACACTGAATACTAGATATGATTAACGTAAAAGAATATGGAGAGTTAGTCAAGAAAAAAGAAATGATACAAATCCCAAATGAAAACCCTAGAAAGACTTCTCCTTTTTGTATTTTGTTTATATATATAGCTACTATGAGCTTTTTTTTTAGGTTTTTTTTTTTTTAAAAAAACAAATGGGAAAATTTGACTTTTGGTTTTTTGAGATGTCAAACAAAAAGACTTTTTTTTTCCCTCTCTCATGTCTGTTTTGATATGCCAAAAAAAGGATTGAAAATGAGAAATTTTTAGGAAAAAAATAAATAAAGAGAGTTGACACTTGAGAACCCGAAGTCCAAAAACTGTCTTTTCTACCCCCTTACTTGTTTATTATCTTCAGATAACGTCCACAAATATTTCTATAGAGTACTCCAACTTCAGCCATCATTCTACAAATATATATATATATATATATTAGTCAAAATAAATAAGCGTTTGGACATAAAAAATGTGATTTTTTTAAAAAAAAATATTCATATAAATTGATAAGTGTATTTGAAAGTTGAAAATCAAGTTGTATATTGATATGCATTTAATTTCTTTTTTAAAAAAAATCGTCTGTCAAAAAATCATATTTTTCAAACTAAAAATTCATCTTTGAAAAAAAAACAGTCCAAGTTTTGAACATACATGATGTTTTGTATTTATTTATTTTTTTGTGAAAAATGAAAAAATGTATGGACAAACTATAAAGCATATCTAAAGCAAGTTTTTGACCTAAATAAAACTTAGAAATTTCTCCAAAAAAATGAAAAAGAAGAAACATGAAAGTATAGAGTAACTCACAATCATTGAAGCCTTGAAAGTGAAAGTATTAAAAGAACACAAAACCCTCTTGGAAGTTTTTAGGGTTTAGATCTAACTTTTCAACCAAATGAACAAAAAATAAAGTAGGTAGAAATTAAAACTAGATTCCTCTTTATGTGTGAATAGAATTTATCTTGAGGGAAAAGGGAAGAAGAAAGAAAAGGGAGATGAGAATATGGGAGAAAAAAAAGGGAAGAAAATAGAGAGATAAGAAGAAATGTGTGAAATAAAGAGGAGTTAATGTAGAGTGCATATAGAGGATGCAAATAGCATTTAATGGCGGGAGAGAAAGAGGTGATGGTGTTAATGATATTGTTGAAGAGAGAGAAACAAGAGAGAGAGGAAAAGTCCGATATTCGTATTGTTGGGGTCCGACTAAATTCAGATTCAGGCGTTGCACGATTGATTTCTGAGGGGGTGGCACGCCCACTACTAAAACATCATTATTTTCCCATTAAAATTTCCCACTGAAAAATGTTTAGTGATTATTATCATAGATATTTTGATTGAATCGATAAGCAAAGAAAATATAATAGTGTTTTCACATGAAAAAAATAGGACGCCTTTCAGTATTTTATTGAGAATCTATTTTCCACTATATGTGTGTTTTCCAAGTTAGGTAGTTTGGTGAAATATTGATAGGGAAATTATGTTTTATAACACAATAATTTCCATTGATTTGTAGTGGAAAAAACTTTTGTTTCTAGTAGTGTACTAATTTTTTTTATTTTTTTCATTTTCAGGGAGCTTGAATTTGATACGTCTGATTAAGGGTGGAAGGATCTCAACTATTTCATCACAACTCATCCTGGTGTATGTTTAAATTTCTTGCATAGGAATATAGTGAAACAATTTAATTATTTATTTTTTCTTTTTCCCCATCACAGTGTTAGATATCCGAAGGAGCTCGAACCTGATAACTCTGTTCTCAGAGCTTGAAACCGATATAGTGAAATAACTTACTTATTCTTCTGGTTTCTTGATATTCATTTTAGAGTTTGTCTAATTTAGATTTGTAATAAAAAAAAAAGTCACTTTAGACACTTGGGTAAAGCGCTTTTATCTTTATTCTCAAAACTTGAATCCAAAATGGTTTATAACTTATACTTTTGATTTCCTATCCAATATTCTTTACGAATTCAATTAATTTGAATTGTTTAGAAAAATCTTAATTTAAAAATAAAGTACTCTTATATAACTCTATTCTCAAATCTTAAACTCGATACGTCGGAACAACTTATGGCTTCGGTAACTCCTATAGTCCTATATATATCAGCAGAAAATATGTATATTATACAGCTCAAATCTTGCTGGATCCAAGTTTTTTTATTTCTCTAATTCTATTTTCTATCACTTCTGTAGGCTGGTGGGGGTAGGGAACTAGTTTATGTATAACTTGTATATATTTACACTAGGTTTTTGTTGATATGTTATGTCTAATTATATGTTAGGATCTCTCCTCAGGTTTTAGATTTGAGCTTTTGAAAATGATTTTTTTTGTTAGGCACATCGTTTTTATAAATAAATCTTGTAATACGTGAATTCAAACTTAATTGACTTTCAATATGAATATCACATTATTGCATACTGGATGAAAAACAAGAAAACAAGTAATGATGAATATATTTATTACTATTCTTATCTTGTTTAGGCAATTAAGAAATTTGAAGATTTTAAATAATTAACTCGCAATTATGAAATATGTTTATAAAGTTTTTGGGGATAATGTCTATTAAAGTTTTATATCTTGTTGAGAAACTATGAAGGTTGGGATAATCTTAGTTCAGTTAATTTATAGGGGAAATTAAGCAAATATCCTATAAAAGCAAAATAATCATAAACGTATACCCTTTTATATTCATACCCCACAAAATAATTACATTATATACTCCCCTACTAATTTCGTTTAACTGATACTAAATTAGTATCATATACTGTATTGGTATCATTAAGGTTGATGTATAATTTCGCTTAATTGATATTAAATCAATATATATATATATTGCAATGGTAGCTTTAATGTTTTTTGTTAAGAAATTACTCATTAGCCAATAATACTATAAGAGTATATATACTCTTATAGTATCGTTGACTAATGAGTAATTTTTGAACAAGAAACCTTAATAATACCATATATATATATATACTCTTATAATATCATTGACTAATGAGTAATTATCAGCCTTAATTAATGATACCAATACAATATATGATACTGATTTAGTATCAGTTAAGCTAAAATTATCAGCCTTAATTAATGATACCAATACAGTATATGATACTGATTTAGTATCAGTTAAGTGAAAATTATCAGTCTTAATGATACCCATACATTATATGTTACTAATTTAGTATCAGTTAAGCGAAAATTATCAGTCTTAATGAATTGGTGGTATGTGCTGTAATTATTTATGAGAGAATGGATATTTCTTGAATTACTTTGAATTTGGGTATGAACATATAATTATTTTGGATTTTATGGCTCATTTATATAGTTTTCATTAATTTATATGCAAGAAAATCATAGTGTTAATAATTAGTATTTCAATAAATTCATCTCCACTAATTTTAAATTTTAAATTTTATTACCTAAGCCAAGTCAAGAGAATATTTTTTTTTAAAAAAACATCACTTATTTAACTTTACATGTTAAATTTATTGTGAAAAAAATCAAATTTTGGTAAGCTTTTCCAATATAATTAATTAGTGTCCAAATATGTAAGAACAAGACTAAATCAGTATCTGAATAGAAATATTTGTATACAAATCCAATATATTAAATAAAACGATTGACAATAATTACGCACTGTATCTAAGTAGATGCTCCCTCCGTTCATTTTTACTTGTTACTGTTTGACTTGACACATTCATTAAGAAAATAATTATTGATATAAGTATTTTATCACACTATTAATAACCATACTAATTAATGTTTAGTATTGAATCTTTGAAAATGATATGGAGAATAATATTTAATGCTAGGGGTAAATATGAAAAAAAAAATTATATTTTCTTGACATGTCAAAAGTGACGAGTAAAATAAAATCTATTTTAAGAATAAGTGACAAGCATAAGTGAATAAAAGGAGTATTAAATGTATGAATGAAAAATATATTTTATGTCTAGCTAGAAAGGTAATTTAATTAAAATATGAAACCTATTAAATTGATTGTGCAAATTGGGACACAGACCTAACCCTCCTTATATATATAGTCTAACTAATACCTTTTTTTAGTCCAAATATATGTGGTACTCTACTATTTAATTTAGAGACAACCTAGCAAACCGATTATTAGATGTTTTTTTAAAGGAAAATTGTAGATTTTAATGTATAATTGTATTGAAAATTAGGGTATGTTTCTCTAATTATTTTATAAAGAATATCAAAAGAATATTGAGCTGAACAGAATAATTTATCTATATAAAATATATTTTATATGTTAAGTTTTAAAACAAAAAATAATTAAAAAAGTTTGTTCTGAACCATAGGTTGATGTCACGATCAGAAAATAGACATGATGACACTTGTCTAATCTGTCTAATCCCATCAAGACAAGTTAGTCTAAAATCCAACAACACGAAAGAAATGTTGAAATAAACTGAGTAATAATAATAATAATGCTAAAAAACTTAGTCATTCTAAAATACCTCCAAAATTTGATTATCGCGTGTACAAGCCAAAATTTGAAAGATAAATACAAGTCTCAATGTCTTTGTCAATGTCTTTGTCTCTCGAATAGAACAAATTAAGTAAGGAAACAAGAAGGCCCGCCAGGATGACAAGCAACTACCTCTCAATGTATCCTCAGAAAGCCTCAGATGTAAGATAGAAGGAGAGCAATCACACGGATCCGGGCTCGGAACCTACACAAAAGTAGAAGCAAAGAGTGAGTACCAACGACACGGTGCTCAGTAAGTAATCCACTAAAACAAGGTAAAAGTAGCTAGAAAACAAGAACTCATTTCATTCCGATCGAACCGCCACAACTATAACCTGCATAAAAATCAGTCTAACTTAACAATTCATATTTTCAAGTAGCACACGCTTCTACAACAATACCTTGACAGTTACTGATCAACCACAATTTAGTATCCTGTTCATCAATCATAATTACCAACAGTTTCCACTCCACAACACAAGCACATAAGAGTATTTTCATCATCTCAACAAAATCATACCTCATCATAAAATCATACCTCATCACAGTATTTCACAATCAAGGGCCTTAACAACATAGCGTCATAAATCATAATCAATGAAGTGCAATGCAATGATGTACAATGTCATGTAGAGTGAGTGATGCATGTCTATCATATGATACACATCCGCTGAATCTCATATGGAACCCATGGGGAATACACAAGGTCCATGTATCTGTCGGAACCATTTTCCTTCGACATATCTCACTTGTCGGAACCATTTTTCTTCGGCATCACTGAAACTATTATCCTTCAGCATAATCATCACAATAAACTCATCACGGTGTTTCAAAAGCAATTCAAATAGGCATGTTCACACAACAATTGATGAGATAACATTTTCAATGTTGATTCACAATTCGGAATAACCCAATCATAGTGTTCCAACAATAACACATCAATATCATCAACTTAATCATTCACCATAGTTCAACGATAACACATCAATATCATCACCTCTATCATTCAACACATCATACACTTCACTATATCATGGAACAACTCAATCATAGTGTTTCAACAATAGCATATCAATATCATCACATTGTCTTTTTCATTATCCTTGTCTTTATCATTAAGATTAACCAATTTGAGCAATTAACACATCACCTCATTCCCATTACTTTCCAACACATACAAGAAAAAGAGTTCAAGATTCTACAATTTTAATAGGGTTTAGAAGTTCACTTGCGTTAATTAAATCAAAAGTCAATCCAAGACTTGAATTTTTCCCTTCCGAACAATGTTTGAATTAACACAATCTAGTCGAACAAGTACTTATAATAAAATTGCAAAACTAACAAGACTCATATCATGCAATTTGAATAAATGGGTCGAATCAACTCAAAAATTCGATTCCAAAAACGAAGGGTAAATCTAGAAATTTATACATGAAAATGTTACCCATAAGATTTGGAATCCATTAGTGAAAACCATTTCAAAAATGGAGTTGTATTCAAATCATAATCATCATTTTATCTTAAAAACTCAAGTTCATGAAAACGTTGCCAATTTGCCAATCAAAATCTCAATTTTTGATGTTAAAATCCACAAATAATCAAAGGGAATTGAAGATTTAGGGTTACAAAGACTTACCCAAATGATTCATCACGAAAAATTTCTTTAAAATTGCCTCCAAGGATTTTTCAAAACTCAAAATGGGAGAAAATGGGGTAAAATCCCAAAATTTCAGACAAAAGAGTCTCAGGTATCGCAAAAGCGAACTCAGATATCGCAAAAGCAAACGTTGCAGAAGCGACTACCTGATCACTAAAGCAATCCTCGCAAAAGAGTGGTCTCTCGTTTTCACGACCCACCCTTCGTTAAAGCGAAAGTCGCAAAAACGGCCAGAAGCTCGCGAACACAAAGGCCAAGAGAGGCCGACCCTTCGCGAACACGTCCTGCACCTCATGTAAGTGAGGCTCGCGAAAGCGAATAGCCTCTCGCTAAGGCGTGGCACACTAGATATCAACAAACTCTCAAATCTCCAAATGTACTCTCGGGATTCGTTCAAAATTTCGTACACACAAACAAAATAAGTAATTGAACTAAACTCGATGTTCCGAATTCAATGAAATCATTGAAACACAAATTCGAGGTCTCTTGTACCCAAAACCCTGAAAGTCACCAAAAATAAACATAGCACCTAAAAAGGCTAAATCAAGCTCGGGACCTCTGAAAATTCAACCAAGACTTCTCCTATGCCTAAAATCATCCCCCGAATCTAATGAAACTGTCAAAATTTCGATTGGAGCATTCAAACTCCGAATGTTGACCAAATTCAATCCAACAGCTAAAATCTCAACAATTTCCAACTTAGAACCTTAAATCATCAAAAAAGACTCCAAATTTGAAACCGGCAACATTCTTAGACCATTTTTCACATTTTGGGACTGATGAAATCGACGGAATTCTATTTCGAGACTTGAAACTCTAAAAGACACCAAAAATCATTTTTTAACAACTTTAGTCTTTCAAATTCAAAAACTTTCATAATTCATAACTTTTTACTCAAAGCTCGAAATCAATTTCTAAATTCAATCAGAAATGACTCAAGGTTAATATCGGGAGAGGTAAAATGATAATTTTATGAAAATTTTCAAAAATGACCTTCTGAGTCATTACAACTGAATTCAGACTTAAACATCTACAAAATACTCAAATTTGCCATACCATTATTGGGCCTTATGTTTAACTTTTTTAAGAAGGTGTGACTTACAGAAATTCCACTAGTTTAGGAGCTAATTACTTAAATACACGCTAATTTATAATATTATAAATTATATCAGATTTTGATGCGTCCAGATACATGTATCTCGAGATAAATGTGGTCAAAATCAGGTGTACTTTGTTCTAGATACATGGTATCCAAATGGATTCACATGTATCTGGATACATAGACAAATCTCGCTCGCCTCCCTCGCATCTCGCATCTCGCTCGCCTTCCTCGCATCTCGCTCGCCTTCCTCGCATCTCGCATCTCGCTCGCCTCCCGCTTGCCATTCTTATATCTCGATCGCGTATCTTGTATCACAGATACATGCGAGTCGATACATGTATATAGTATGTATCTAATGTGATTCACATGTATCTGATTTAAAATCTGGTATGAAGTTATTAAATTATGATATAAAATGTAATTATTTCAAATTATAGGGAGAATTAGTAAATATAATAGAGATATTTATATAATTAGGTAGTTTCTTTTCTTTCTTTTTTTTAAAATGGCATCACTGCGATATTCTATGCAAAAACTTTAGTAACCAATAATAATTTTTTTTTAAAAATCAAATTTTCAAAGTATATAGCCTTATTTTGAGTTTAATGGTCTGATTTACATGTAATTTGAGTATATTGTTTAATCTTCCGTAAATTATCAAGAAGTAGCTAGTGATTTTATTTATCAAGATTGTGAGTATAATTTTGTATATTTTCTTAATTATTCTCTGTTAATTTTTTTAATGATTTAAGGGTCATTATTAGAATTATATTTCTCGAACGTAGGATAAATTTAAATGTAGAATGATGAGTTTAGTGGTCTGATTTACACGTAATTTGAGTATATTGTTTAAACTTCAGTAAATTATCAAAGAAGTAGCTAGTGATTTTATTTATCACTTTAACATTGAGAAAGACAATATTTAATATATTGATTTGATTTTTATGAATATTTTATGAGTTTACGGAATTTTTTTGATGCCTCCTTCATAAAATATGTACTCTTTTTTATATGTGTGAATTAAGATTTAGCGTGAAATGTCCTCTAAGAAACTCTAACATATCTTAAGGTTTTATGAACCTAATCTGGGTTCGCCTGTAGAGCTTTTCATTTTAAATTCAGTAAAATTTCAATGTCTACAATTATCAATGTATTGCATACCTATTTTAGTGGAAATTTTGAATTTGTGAACAAGCTAGCATAAGCGAAATGATTGATCCTCCTATATATAATAACAAAAAAAAAAAAAATTGCCCTTATTGAGGAAAAAAGAAATTAAAAAAATATACTTACTAACATCTCTATTTATTTTATGGTCCCATTTTATGGTGGTTGTTTTAATTTAAGTTTGAAAAAAATGGCTCTTTTTAACAAGTTGTTGGGGATAACCCTTTTAAATAATTCCAATAATTATAACATTAGGTGGTTCTACTTCTTTTTGTCTTAGCTAAGATATTAATATGTTGGAATATATGCAACTAACGTTGTCACAATTTAAACCACTATTAGAATAAGAAACTTAAGAGTTTTTTTTTAATCTTTACATATAATCATTTCCTTAATTAATTTAATTTTGCATCATATATATAAGATTGGTTTAAGGGAGAAATACTTTTTTTAAAAAAAAAATTAATTCTCAAGACTCATAAAGGCCTCTGATTAAGGTGGTTGAATTTGACTTGATTAACTCGGAATTTGCCCATTCTCAAAATTAATATTCTAAACACCTAATAATTAAAAGTAGATGAATCTTATCCATCCTGTTATATCAATCCTTAATGGTGAAAATTAAAGCTACCTAACCTTAGCTTCTCAGGCGTCCTAAATATTGATATCATATGGTACAAATACCTAAAACTAACTGTCCTTCAATTCGAAAAAAATATATTTATTTAATTATAATTTCTCTAGCCAACTAAAAAAGTTCCCAATATTTAGGAAGTTAATGATCTCATAATAATATAAGCTAACTTTGGTTATAATATTTAGAATTTAATTTGAGTATTAAATATTCATAAGCCTAAGCTAAGTGGTGGTTAGAACTTAGAACAATTATATGAAATGGGGGGAAAAGCTTAAATTTTGTCACAGGTAAGAAAAGTTTTCTTTTCATAGATTAAATTCATGAAACTTATTTTTTGCTTTGACTCAACAGAATATAAAATTGCACATTTTATCCTTTACATGGGTTAATTATTAATTTTTGGGAAAAAGGTCTAAAATATATATGAGTTTTGATCGAAATTGATGTAACAATCCCAAACTTTAGGCAGGACCTATTATTCCCCTATATTATTTAATAGTGTAGTTTAAAGATATATAAGTGCCCACCTGAACATGTTACTATTTATAATGATGCAATATTTATGATGTCCACGTGGGCACCTATGTATCTTTAAAATACACTATTAAATGGTGCAAGGGGTAATAGGTCATGTCTAAAGTCTGGAATTGTTACAACAATTTCAGTCAAAGTTCGGATCTATTTAGAACCCTTTTTCCTTTAATTTTTTTCCCATAAAATAATAAATTGGTTTTTAGTTTTTACACTTTAGCAATTAAACGTACGCTTAGTTGGGACATAAATTTTCTAGAAACTAAAATGATGTTCGGAAATAAATTATAAAATATTATAATAAGAGAATATAGATTTATGCCCCGTAAAAGAGTTGTTTATTAAGACTTAAAAAGGGATATAAATTAAAACCTAACACAACAAAATAGGGGCAAAAATGCAAATGATATTTCTCAATAGAATTCATGGATTTATCCCTTGGACTACGTCATTATAACGGTGAAAAACTCATTTACCGTTTGAATTTTTGTTATTCTTTATAAAACTTTTTATTTTCTTTCTCATTCTAATGTGAAATTTGCCTAATTAAGATATCATAAACATTCCTTCTTTAGAAATTTATCAGTCTAAAAGTCTGTCTGTCCTTCTCTTTGATTCCAAAAACAGAAAATAACTTCTTCTTTTTTCGAAATTATTTTCCTTGAACCAAATATATATTTATATGAGACTATACAGAAAATACATTATATTGAATTAAGCAGGCAACAAGTTGTTAATTAAATTTGAGGGGACCCCTTTATTAATTTTCTTTATTACAATTAGTTAAGAATTTAATTGGTTTTCTGCAATTTGACCAGTGGTTCACGTGCTTTCCCTGTATTTTCTGATTTTGTTGTATTTTATATATATCGAATTAAACAGGTTTAGTTTTCAATTAAAATGTGTACTTGTCAATGCCATATATTAAATATATTATTAGTTGTTTAATTGCCCATGATTTAAGTAAATATGTGTTGTTATAATTCATATTTGAGAGCAATATAATTCTAAAAATAATCTAACTACAACATATATATGTTTCCAATGTAATTATGAAGACCAAAAACTCGCATTTTAATATCAATTTGAAGTTAGATATACTTATTTGAAATATCAAAGAAACAAAATATGAAAGCACTAATACTGGACTGGTCAAGACTAATATCATCATATTTATTCATATAAAAACATTATATTTCATCGAAGATAAAAAGAGAATCGAATCGGTGAAATCACAAATATCTATTCATTTATATAGAAAAAGAAGTGGATGGTTCATGTAAAAATGGAAGAATCAATCATCTTTTATGAAGTCACGGCCAACACATGAGTGTTACTGTATTCATATGGAAGAGATGCAACATCGTAGTATTTGGATCATTGTGAAATGCCTTGATCAAATTACTAGTCATGATGTGATCAAAGTCGATGACATTAAGCACTGTCCTTCACCAGTCTCATCAGTACTCATGTAATTCCTCCATCCATCGATTGATACGTAAGTATATGCATCCTATCAACGTATAACTAACTATACATAAATCAGTTAATAAAAAAACATATACATTTTTTTTTACTGAAAAGACCGATTCCCTTAATTAAGCAATTAAAGGGCGATTGCTTTCGCTAACAATCGCTTCTTTGAGATTAATTCCAACAATATCATATTAAAAGTAAATAAATGAAATATTATCTCTATTTTATTCTATTTCTTGTTCAATGTCCGATATTTATTTTTGAATTTTGGCTAAATTGAATTCAACCCGCCAAATCCCTTTAAAGAACAGCAAATTATTTTGTTCTTTTTTGCAGTGATATATAACTTAACAGCATTAATATGTACGGCTATATGAAAATATTTTACAGTGAATCTTGCTTTATCTGGAAATTTCTGAACATAAATATTAATACTGTAGATTTCAGTTTACATAAATATTAATGTTTTTGGTATAAATATGAAAGCATATACTCCTGAATCATAATTATATCTCATAAGAATAAAAGCTTACATTTTCATGTGGTATTAAATCTTGAAATATGTCTAGTTGAGTAAATTAATGTATATCACCTACATATTATTTTAACATATTATAATGTAATAATTATTTATGAATTCAATAGGTTTTCTGCAATCTGAATACTGTTTCTGCATGCATGCATGCATGCAATGCTTGAAAAATTAATTGATCATTTATACTTCATTTGATAATCTAGCTACCCTTCATGTTTCACATGCTTGCTCTCATGTATATTTCTGATTTTGGTGTATATGATACTTAAAATTAAAATTAATATATTTAATCTTCAATTAATTTAAATGTGCTCTTGTGATCCTTGTGCTTGTGAACATCATAAATTATAAGTGGTTTAATTATTGTCCATGTTTTATGTAAATTTCTTAGATTAGTCATGTTATATGGGATAAAATATTGGTTGGTCGAGAGACGCACCAATCATCATCCCATTATATGATACTTAGAACATGGGTTGACACATTTATATTTAAGTATTTTTAAAAAAATTTATAATATCAAGAGGGAAGCATGAGTTTACATGTACCAGGGGAACCTCCCTAGATATGCCTCTGATTAGACAGGGATGAACACTTGCAACTTAAATATCGAGGATTGCATGACCCTAGATAGAAGGATGTGGAAATCGAGAATTAGGATAAATGGTTAGTAGGTAGTTGAGCGTTGTTTAGTTTTTTTTTAAAATCTATGTTATTATCATTACTCTCATACTATCTTAGTCTTCAATTATATATATATATAACTGGTTGTTTCGGTCCAGTTATCATGTTATTATTTGTTGTTGCTACTATTCACTTGCTCCTTTATTTTTAGCATGATTTTTTCATTACTTTGATTCCTTTTTATCCTTGATTTTGATATGTTTTACTTGAGTCAAGGCTCTAGTGAAAATAGTCTCTATCTTTACATGATAGCCGTAAGATTGTGTACACATGACATCCATATGAGATTACACTGAATATATTATTATTGTTGTAGGTAAATTTGTACGGATAGTTATTCCATATTTGAGGGAATATAAATCTAAAAACAATCTAACTATGACATATTTCCTATGTATTATAGAGATAAAAACACAAACATATTTGAATTAATTCAAAGTTAAATATGCTTATTGAAATATCAAAGGAACAAAATAAGAAAGTACCCATAATAGAGAGATCAAAAGTAAATTCATCATATTTATTTTTATAAAAACATTATAGTTCATCGAGGATGAAAACGAGAACTGAATTGATTGAATCACAAAAAATTATTTACTTATATAGAAGAAGTGTCAAAAAGGAATTGATGATTTATGTAACAATAGAAGAGTCAATCGCCTTTTCTGAAGTCGAAAAAAGACAGGACAAAATATTTGAATTATTATGCAATGCCTTAATCAAATGGCTAGTGGCATGATCAAAGTTGATGGGAGGAAGTTATGTCCTCCACCCGTCTCATCATTCATGCATGCAATTCCTCTATAAATAAATGGATCTCTATTTCTTATTTCTCACTTAAGGGTAGATACTAGTTTTTGAACCTTGACTAATTCGAATTCAACCCGTCAAGGCTCATTAAAGAAAAAAAAACCAAACAAAAATCTTAGTAAATTGAATTTTATATATATATATAAAATCCATCACTTCCTAGATAGATCCTAATTTTCTTCAACTTCAAGACAGTAAATTTTTTGTTCTTTTTTGCAGTGATATATCACTTAACAACATTAATATCTACATATTGTATACATGAAAATATATGTTTACAGTGAATCTTGCTTTATCTGAAAATTTCTGATCATAGTTAATACTGTATATTTTTGGTTACACAATATTAATGGTTTTGGTATATATTAAATATGTAACCCAATATTCCTGAGTCATAACAATATAAACTTACATTTTCCTGTGATATTAAATCTTGAAACGTTCTAGAATTAAATGTATATCACTGCAAATCTACAAACTATTTTTTTTTAACATATAAATTATCAATTATTTGACATACTTAACTTGGGATGAAATATAAGAGAGCTTTTGCTTAAAGTTAATAAGAAAAGCAAATTAAATACAGAATAACTTAATGTCTATCATATCATATGACTTTAGATCCAAAAGCTTAATGAAAATCATTGAGTTTATTTGCTCACCAACCAGAAATCGTGGTGGAACAGCTAGTACTCTTTCATTTTTAACCAGAGGTCTCAAGTTTGAATCCACATCGCATTCTAATAACTTTTATTTTATACTTACGTGTAATTTCTTACCAAGAAAGTTCAGATGAACCCCCTCGACTACCTCTAGATCATTTCCCGATTCTGGTTCAAATAAAGGTCAACACAAGGATACCTACCCCTATCCCACACTCACTATATATATCTATATACGTCAAAATTTTTAGTCTTTCAAAAGGGATCCATTTAGAAATTGATCATGTTAATTGCCTAATTTGGGGTACTTTCAAGGTTCACACTACAACAAAAGTTCGATTGGCTAGAAGAGATCTTTAGAGGAAAAAAGGATGAGACATCTATATCACTACACCAAAAAACAATTTTTAATGATAATAAATAAGCATATTAATAGAGTACGTTTAAGTTTTTATCGACATTCGTTAAGTATTATTACATCCAATGTCACTATAAGCTTTAGCGGCATTTACAAAAAATGCTAAGATGTAATCGTCCTAATAATTATCTCTAAAAAAACATATTTAATAATATTTAAGATATTTTCTTTATTCATTACCACTGAAAATCATTTTTGATATAGTATATAGATTCATGCAATTCGAAGTCAACAACCATGTATTTCAAGAAAGTTTGTCAGAATAAACAGGAACAATCGATCGTTAGTTTAATTTTCTTGATGGTCGAGATAGTAGAACTATCAATTAAGTAAGCAGTTTGTCCTGGTATATTATCGAGTCAGATTATTATATATTCTCTCCATTTTATTTTACTTGATTCTTATATTAAAATTATATTTTTTTTACTTATTCATTTTAGCAAATCAAAAAAAATATTTTCTTTAATACTATTCTTATTATAATTAAATAATTATTTATAACATGTACTAATAGTCAAACTTTAAATTTTCAAAGAGAGTACTGTCAAGTAGTCTATTAAAATAAAAGGAAAAGTGTAATTATGTCAAAATAGTTTTAAGTGTCAAAATCAAATGACCCATTAAGTCATCTTCAATATAATCTCAGTTGACCCATGGCTAATATAAAATCTTTTGTGGACCACTAAATGGATTTCCATGTATGACAAAAAAAAATAGCTGTCTTTATCTTATGATAGGGATATTAATAATAATATAACACCAAATATCTTTTAGTCATGTTAATCTTAGTTCGAATCCATTAAAAAGAATTACTAAAAAATATTAGATTACAGTCTAAAATTTTGTAGACGTTACATAATACTCGTCTAATATTTTGTTAGTCTCAAGAATTGTATATATTTGTACAACTTTTGAAAATAGGGACAAGATTTAAATTATGGCTTAAAATGGGACAATTCACATAAGTAGCCTTTTTAAGTTCTCGTTCAATGTCTCCTTCTCGTTTTGAGACCAGATTAATTTAAATTTGTGTTATACTAAACCAATTAAAAATAAAAAACCTTTTTTACCAAGGTTTTTCTTTTCAAGACTCAAACATAAAATTTTTAATTAAGAATAGAAAGATCGTATCGTCTAGCACAAGTCAATATTAAACAAATTATTTTCAATCTTGATTAGCTAATTAGATGAATAATTAATTAGAAAGTTGTCTCACAATTTTAACTAAACAAGGACAAAAGGTGCCTCTATGTGTAAAGGCAATAAACATCCTTGTAATTGAAGTAGACCTATGCATGCATGCTGCATTTAATTTGCTGCTATCTTTATAATTTATATTTATGTGTACACTCCATCAACACTTTTTTTAAAAAAACTTTTTCGTTTGATGTTCGATATTTGTATTGAATTTGATTAAATTTGAATTCACATCACAACACGATTTCATATTTGTGCTTGAACATAAAATTCTAATTAAAAATAAAAAAAAACTTACGACTCCACCAGAACCACAACAATACTGATTAGTTACACCATCAATACCATTTTCCTTTTACTCCTCTTTGGGAATCAATTTGTAAGAAAAACTTACAAAAATAAAAAAACTTCTTAAGATATGATTTTTTTTCTCTTATAATATACTAGTATTAAGCAAGCGATCCATTCACGATTCAAATACTCGTGTGCATTGCAAATAAGAACGAAGCTACGAGTTTCCATGGTGTTCTACCTTTGCGTAGTCTCGGTCCACAGTGGAAGGCTCAACACCTGAACCTCGTTAGACTCAGCTGAAGTGTAAGGTGCAAGATGATTCATGTGAATCCTAATCCCTTTCAACGAATGGTAAAGTTAATTATTTATTTATATATAAATAATAGAAGTTGAGTTTTCTTGATTTCTTCATGCATTTATTTTTTTATATTTTAAATCATATTAATAAAAAATTTGGCTCTACCACATCATATCAATGGAGACATAGAAATTTAAGAAACAAAACATAATGAAAGGTCATTGATGTCTTAACAATTCCAATTCATCACAAAAAAAGGACAAAAATTCAATGGAGGAGCGTTAGAAATTGATTATGTTATTAATTTTGTTTCATTTAATATTACTATACTATTGATTGATGGTACAGAAGTTCATTTATATACATGCAAGTCAGACTTTTACTTGTTTGGTATATTAAAAATAATTATTCAATTTTATTTATTTAATTTGAAAAATAAAAAAATAATTTATTATTTTATATTTGTTTTACCTTTTCTATTAAATACTATTCATTTCTCAATATATACATAACTTATAATTAATATACATGATATACTATATAGTAAAATTATCCTTCTATTTATTACTTTTAATAGGTGTGTCAGTCAAACATAAACAAATAAATACTAAAAATAAGAATAATAGCTAACATATAATTGTGCCAGTTAAAATTGCATATATATAATATAAAAATAAATACAAATATATATGTAAAAGTAGTTAATAAATGGGATTGTGTTATATTTTAATATTGCATACGGATTGTCTAAATTATAATATTTCATTTTTAACAAAATAAAATTAAGTATAAAGAGTTTACTTAAATTTAGTATCATTTACTCAGACAAAGTATATGTATGAACAAACCCACTAAAAATTATTATTGTATATTAAATTTGAGATTATTAAGTTATAAATTTTAAATTTTGAATTCCAATTTTTATATACCACCATAGACGCATAAATGTGGGAGACAACATTGCACGTAAAAACAATTCAGTAAAGTGTGTTTGTACGGAGGAGAATATTTTTTAAAAATATTTTTCGACTTCTCCAAGTTGATGGTATCCTCTTCATTTCATAATACATTTCATCTTCACCAGACCCGTAGCGTTCCTTCCCGACACCACCCCACACCTTAACCCCACTTCTACCTTCCATTTGTCTAGATTATATATTACAAATATTTTTAGGATAATAATTTTTTATCTGCTGAACTCAAGAAAATAATAAGTAAGAAACTCACTTATCAAAGGAAAGTCTGATACATTAAGCTATCGCTAAGTGCAGGGTCCGAAAAAGTACGAACCTCAAAGTATTACTGTACGCAACCTTACCGACCTACATTTCTATAAAAAACTATTTTCACAGCTTGAACTCATGATATTTCCAATCACATAACGATATCTTTACCGATTATATTCTCTTAGAAATTTTTCATCAAAAATATTTTTCTAAGTATCAAACACAGCGAGTATAAATATGTGGTATGGCTAATAAAGAGCATGGTGTCCTATAATATATTAGATTTCATATTTAAAATAGTAAAAGTAGAAGTAGGTGTGAATTTATAATATTTTAGGTCCAATAGTGGGAAATATATACAAGTCACCATCCAAAGTATTAAGCTTGGAATGTGTGACATTAAATTTGCTTGGCTTCCCAACTGCACAACCTTTCTTTTATTTATTTTATATATATATATATATATATTTTAAATTGTTGCAATTTGGATAATTAATTTCTTAATGCTATTTGTTGAAAATGACCTACCAATATTGTCTAGTCTATTGGTTATTTAGGAGTATTTAATATGGTTGGAATTTATTTTTTCATCATGATTCATGTGATTTTCATATTTCATTTGAAATTTATGTGTAGTGATGATGTTTTAGCAAGCAAAATATTTGACGAAAAATATTAAAGAATTATACACAGTAATGTGAACATACAAATATGCCACTCAAAATATATATTCTCTCCCTCCGTTTCAGTTAGTTTGTCTTAATTTTTTTTTTCAGTTTTAAAAAATATTATTATGATACATTCTACCTATCTTTAGTTTAAAAGTCACGAGATTCAAAAAATTTCTTTATTTTCTTAAACGTCATATCAAATCAAAATCGAACATGTAGTAGATAGTATATATCTGAGGTTCATGAAACTTTACCATTCAAGATTTTGCATTGTAAATGACATTGTTCACTTTTTTTGGACATATAAATAATAAAGGGGCGTTTGTCCAAAAAGTTTCACTTTTTTCTTTTGAAGTTAAACTCCGAAAAACACATTTGATCTTAAAATTGTTTTTACGTTTTTCCCTTTAAATTACTCACAAAATTAAAAAATAACTCTAATTTGTATTCATAATCAAATCACAACTCCAATTTTCAAATATATCATTTTTTTTACTGTAAAAACAAAAACTACGATGAAATATGACTAAACGTCCACGTAATGTCCTTAATGAAGTAGTTAACCTTCAGTTCAAGTTGTGTTTGGGCTGGACAGAAGCTCCAAGTTGGGCCAGTTATTCTACTCTTATATATGTCCAACCTCAGCCCAACATATTTCTGTTCTCTTTTTTTTAATTATTTACTTTAGAGTTATATTTGTATTATACTTAGGGGTCGTTTGGTAGCTGATTTGGAAATGAGTTGCGTAGATAGTAAATTCTGCATAAGTAACAAGGTGTTTGTCCATATTGAGCTTTTATCCATTATAACAGGCGAAAGGTGAAATCAATAAACTTTACCAACTACAACAATAAATCATATGACAAAGTTCGAATTTTCATTATGGGGGTTTAAAATTAAATATGAAGAAGTAAACACACAAAAAAATTGAAGCGGTTCAATATCTACTATATATACAAAAAGAATAAATTAAACCATGTAATAAGCAGTGTAATTTTTCACCCAAGGGGTAACCCAACCCCTGGACCCTTACTAGCTCTGCCCCTGTTTGGGAGTGCGTATCTAGCCACCTCAACTCATCCCATACTGTGTTTCGTGGACACCCAATGTTGATGTGACACGTAAAGTTTTGGACGTTTCTAGATGATCATTTTGTAAATTGAAGTGTTCAACTGACATTGTGGATACAAGTTGAGGTATCTAGATATGCATACTCAAAGTTAGAATATTTACCTTTTCAATTGAGACCAAATTTAAGTGTCCGTTTATATATTATGTCAAAAACAAAATTTGTCAAGCTGATTAGAGCAATAAGGGGATATATATATATCTTGGTGTGTGTTTGTTTGAATCATTAGAGACATTTTGGTGTTAGTTTGTTTGAATCAAATAATTAGAATTAGCACAACCAAATGATCCAAATTCCTTACAAGAATCCTTACTACTAAATAACAAAATATATAAAACAAAAGGAAAAAAGTGAATAGAATAAAGTAACACAACAAATTCTAGTTTTTTTTTTCTCTCAAAACACCAAGTTTTTGAGTACTATTAAATTTCACCTTTGTGTTTGACATCTCTAGCCCCTCCTATAATTTCCATCTTCCATATTTCTTAAATCACATTTCTATGTTCCCACCCTCTACATTTACTTACTTTCTACCCCTTTCTTGCCTTTCTCTTCAACTATGATATATGCAAATGTCTTTTTTTTGTGTGTGTGCATTTTGAACTTGACATTTCTTTGTTGCGTGTAACACATTAAACCACTTCTATGACTGTTGGTGTGTGATTGCCTTCAACAGATTTAGCCTTGTGTTTAGTTGCTCGCGACGATCTCAACGTGGATGATGAACTAGATTTTGGAGAGGAAGTCAATTTAGGCTTCCTCCGTTTATGTTTCTTAGGAGGACTAGTAACATCTGAAGTTTTCATGTCCTTGTAAATGCTAGCTGTTGTTAGTTGCCTTGTCGTCTCACCACAACCTATCAAAAAGACATGCATACTTTGAAATAAAATACAAGTAGTATAGAGGCAAGTGGTTCAGCTGAATTCGTTGCTTTTAACTAGCTATGTGTCATAAGAATTGTGGTAAAGTATATATGTCTTCATGAAGAGTTTAATGTAGCTTGAGTTTTAGTGGCTCGTGGTATAAATGCATAAGTAGGTAAAAAGGAGGTCCTAAGCGTCTATATCGTAAAATCAATTTGACATGGGATGAAAAGGGAAGATATTCATAACATAAGCCTGAAGTAGAAAAACCTAGTTTTCGAAAAAATAAATTCAATATTTGCTAACTCAGAATTCTGAATTCGCCCCTAAAGAAGCAAATGTGGATAGCTAATTTGTATCTTCCCATAAATTAGTGTGATGTTCTAATTTTCTTGTCCTTTCCCCTCAATATCATAGCTTAGCTTCAAGGTGCATATGAAGTTCAAAGGTCAAATACATATGTGCCCTTAAACTCGACAAATTATTTTTTTCATTTAGACACCTCAACTAAGGGCATGACCTATTAAACACTCAGCGTCTATATAAACAATGCCCATTTAAAACAATGTGCTAACATCGCATCGAGTGATAAACACTCACTTTTAATTGTCTTCACGTCAGATATTCAATAACTACAATTCTTAGTACAAATATCTAAGTAAAAACTCGAGCAAGTTTGAGGGGCTGCATATATATTCAATCTAATTTCTAAAAAAATTCAAAAAATTTGTGTGATTAATACAATAGAAGGTCATATATACTTTAGACAATGACACCACAGATAAGTTCTATCCCTTTCTTGGGTCATGACACCATTGATGAGCCAAAAAGAGTTTCCCCTCTCATGAGGCAAAACAAATCTTAAAGAAAAGAAAAAAAATCTCTTTAGTTTTTATAAGTCATACATACAACAAAACATAGGACAATCTTACTATTTTTTAATTCTCTTATTAGGGAAACTTCACATGATCTAAAGCTACAAATATATGATAAAATAAGGGTTGATTTCTCAAATGTTTACTCAACTAATAATTATTATCTCAAAAAGTCACCCTTTTTCTTGATTCTCATTTTTTTTCAACAAAGAAAATAATTTTTTAAGATAATAATTATTAGTTGAGTGATCATCTAAGAAATCAACTCGATAAAATAATGTAGGGTTTCAAGCAATCGTTTAGTTTCTAGAGACAAAATATGCTAGATGATTTCTTCACTTCGGTCTAAGTTTTGATGGACAAAGTTACTCGATATATGTACTGATGGGAGGTAACATGTACTCGATAAAATAGTCAAGTTACTGAAAACTAGCCCGAACACCACGGATATAAAGGAAAAATGAAAGACCTAAATAGATTTTGGTGTGCAAAAAGCCAAAAGGTAAAAGGATGTTAAGCAAGACTAACCTTGAGATGACCATGGAGAAATAGCAGAACCAGAGTTACCAATAGAAGTTACTGAAAATTCAGGTCCTGCCTTGAATGATTTCATCTTCAATTAAAAAAAAAAAAAAAAAAAATGTTAGGCATATGGAAAGCCCTTCATATAAAATAATGAATTGCCTATTGGAAGATTTAATAGGGAAAATAGTCAGCCGCATATGATGTTTACACCAAACTAAACAAATTAATTTTCAGAGTTACAAAAAAAAAGTTAGCTCAATGCTTGAAGCATCATGTGTTCATGCAGAATTCGAGGAAGGGTTGCACCCAAGGAGCATAATGTAAGAAGCCTACCCTAGCGTAAGCATTAGTTGTTGATTCTATAGCTCGAACCCATGACTCATGAGTCACACATAGAAAGACAACTTTAAGAGTTGCAAACTAAGTAAAAAGGAAAAAAAGCTTAGCTCAACGCACAAAGCATCATGCGTTCACACAGGGAATGGGGCCTGGGGAAGGGTCGCACCTAAAGAGGTGTAACATATGTAGCCTACCCTGATACAAGTATAAGTGATTAATTCCACGACTCGATCCATGACCACACGAGACAACTTTAAGAGTTACAAACTAAGGTAAAAATACATAACATCTTGCATTTCTCAGTTTATGCAAACATTGAGTGCGAATAAATTTTTACCTGGTCAAATATGTGAACAAAAGGATGAAGGGAAAAAGATAACATACCCAAGTAGGTGCACCTCCAGAGGGACCTTCCCAACCAATATGTGCCACATGTTTAACATCAGTTGGACCTCCAATTTCCAACTCCCTCTCCTTAACAACTGTTAATTTACAAACTCATTTATTTCAATTTTAGCCTCAAAAAATTGATCAAGAAAACAAATAGGGTAAAAAAGAGGTTACCAAAAATATTTGAGATATATTTGTAAATCCCCTTCACTTTGGTTGCCATTGTATATAATGTAAAAGCCCAAAAAGCCAACAATACTCTCCTCAGAAATGAAACAACACACAGATAGAAAGACCACACCAATGGGAAATACTAATTCCTTTGCCTAACCAAAAATAAAATAAAATAAAACAATAAACAGAAAATTAAATTAGAAAATTTACCCTTCTCAATTTCTCATGTGTAGAGCAAATTTGCGCGTTCAGAATGTAAAGAAGTAAACACACGAAGAAGTCTAGAAAATTCATCATATACAAAAAAATAATTTTGACCTTATATATAGAGTGAAACCTTATTGCGCCCCCTTGCTCTGCCCTTGATTTGGGTAGGGGCAGAGTTGTATGACCAGACGGAGTTCAATTGAATCTCTTTTTTCGAAAATTACACTTTAAAAAAAAGGGTAAAACAAAATCTTTTGTTTATTTAAATTTTTTAATATTTTTTATCACAAGGGAATCTTCTAACGTAACAGAAAAAGTAGTTCAAAAATTGCATTAGGTCATACATTTGAATCCCAATGATCACTTTTTTGCATTTTTTTTCTCAAATGCGTTGGGAGAAGAGAATTCTTGATTGACAATAATAACAACGCCTCAATTTCAAATAAATTAGAAACTAATCTTGATTGACAAAAGAAACAAAATGAAAATAAGAAATGGAATTAATGGAATAACATAATAATTATATTAATACCTTTTCAGATAAATGCTTAAGCCATGCAGAAAAAAAGGAGATGAAAAAGGTAATAAACTTTTTTCTATCTCCTTCTAATTAAATGTATTCCCCATTAATGTCTTCCTTCAACTATTTTTGTGTGTATATATATATGCATGCAAAAACACCTGCATATATGAAAGAACAAACAAAAGAGGAAATCAAGAAAATATATATGATTTTAAGGCAAAAATACCCAAAAGGACCTTTTAATTTGTTTTCTCTCTCTCTCTTTTTTTTCTCTCAATTTGTTGTTTGAATGTGGGAATTGTTTTGTTTGGATGATAATCTATAAAAAAAAAATGAAAGATGGAAAATTAGAGAGGAAAAGAAAGAGAAAAAAGAAGAAATAGAAGTAGAGGTGGACAACTACCAATTAAAATTGTCTACAAAGGTAAGGTTGAGAGGTTAGCTTACAAAGAATATGGACATGAGACACAAAAATGCACATTATTTTATTGTACAAGTTGTAATTTTTTTGGTTTTTCCATAATGGTTGTGTTTTGGAAAATAAGTCAAATCTCCATATCAAGAGGTTGAGGTCTGAACTCCGGCAGAGAATACGTGTCAAGGGTAGAGACTAATTTGGGTGCACCTTGATTATATATTGAATATTTATTATTTTTTTGTCCTAATTTATATAATGTATTGAAATTCAAGAGTTGAACGAGGTTTTTTTGTGATTTTTTCATATGCTTTTTATATATTTTAAAATTGATTTGTTATTATGATTTATGATAATTTTCACTTAGTTTTTAAATGTGTATTTTATTTTAAACAACTTAAAATTTTTATGTCCAAAATTAAGATATTTTACAGTCGAAATCAAACTATAAATTGAGATAGAGAGAGTACTTTATTTATGAGATTAACTTCTCTCCACTGATAGTGGACAAGAAAATTACACCATCAGATCATTTTTAGAAATACTTATTTCTCTTAATTTAATTACTATATTTTTCACATTTAAAGATTAATGATTTTTCAGCTTCTCTTTTTCTTTTTATTTTTCAAAACACGTTGTACATATCTAAGATTTATTTTTTTGAGTTAACGTTCTAATATTTTTGATACTATCGAGTATCGACTTTGAGTATTATTTAAATAAATTGGAGTACATATGATGATATATGGATCAAAATTTATTTTCAATTAATTTTTGTATTTTTGATTGAATGGACTAAGAAGAAAAAACACAGTCTAAAGTCATAGAAGCACCTATCCAAAAACATTTTCATGTTGCAAAGAAGACTTAATAAGTTATGAATAATTTTTTTATGAGATTATTTAGTCTAGGTTTTAAAAAGAAAAAAAGAGCGTAAAAAATCATCATTGATGATTGTCTCAAATTGCTTCAATGGTACTGATGGATAACGAGGTGAAAATAACGAGGATAAGAAAGCGGTGAAAGAATCCTTCTTCTTTTTGGCAACCAAATAAGAATCCTAAACAAACTCCTATAATTAATTTAGAGTCCAAGTTACCATATAATAATTTTTTTAATTTAAATATTAATAATATGTGAATATATTAAGGGAAATAAGTATTTCTAAAAATGAACTGACGGTATAATTTTCTTGTCCACCGTCAATGAAGAGAATTTAATCTCTTTATTTATTTCAATTTATATGGCACCTGTTTCTTTTGATTTTCTTAAAAAGAATGTCATTAATATATTTATAAACAATTTAGTTTTCTTACTAGAACATATATCAAGTAAATCTTTTACCGAGATTTAAACAAATAAAAAGAAATCACATAATCATTTAAAAAGATTTGAATCGCGATCTTTCATAACTTTTATCTACTTTATTGATCGTTTCGCCACAAGGTTCTCCCTGGAAAAAGTAAAGAAAATTAGAAAGAAATTTAAATAAATGAAATTAGCGAAATATATTAAATTAGTGGAATTTTATTACATATTACTTTTATCTGTCCAAATTTACATAAACATTTTTCTTTTTAATCCATCCCAGCAAAAAATATTAATATATTTCTACATTTAGTAACAATTTTAACTTTAAAATATAACCATTTTACCCTTAGTGAGATATTTATAGCTACACAAATATCTATGACTTGTTTTAGATTATAATTTTTTAAAATGCCTTTCTTTATAAAATTTCATATCAAATCAAATAATATCATATAAATTAAACGGGACAGTATATTATAATATATTGCATAAGGGGTCCTTTCTGTCCGTACAAAAAATAAAGGTAGACGATACATCAAAATATTTAATCAACTTCTATTTTGACCTTTAAGGAAATTAATAATTTTTTTATATAATAATTGTCAACCTCAGAAATTGTTTCTCTTTCATTTGAAGAACAACTACACCATTAAACTTCAATGATTAGGAGATAGTTTTGAAAAAAGTCTACTCTAATGCAACTTAAAAATTAAAATATAACAAGTAAGTTACACATTTGATCGATCAGCTAAAAATAATTATATTTAATTTTTAAAATATATAACAAAAAAATAAAAGATTATATGTATCATACATTTTATTGATTGCTATTATTTTGGTGAATAATTATTTATATAAAATTTTCAATTATTTAACGAATCAAATCAGGAATATATACACATCAAATTAAAGTCAAGAGTAAAGACTATTTCCAAGTCCAAAAAGTCTTTGTATACCTAATTTAAATTTTTATTATTTAAATTTAGCTGTATATTTCTATATGTGATGTTTCATTATCCTAATTCCTAAGAGTGCAGTCAGATAAGTATATATAAAAAATATTGCATATTAATTAATTTACCTGACAATAATTAAATTTGGTCTCCAAGCAATTTTTTTTGTTGGTTTAATCTCCCATTCGATGTCTAGTACCTACTTTTGGAGCAACTAAATGCGTCCGAAAGTTTTACTTCAGAGGTAAAACACTTTTTATTAAATGTGATTACATTCCTAACGTTCGAACTTGATATCTCTACTTCTCCAAGCAATTCTTTTTTTTTTCTCTCACCTGGTTTAACAACAATAACTAATTTGTACAAGACATCGGGAGGGAAAATAAAAAAAAATAAGGGACAATTTGTATTAGGAAGTTAGTGATGATATTTCAATCTTTTCTATTATGTAATCTAGCTAGTATTCTTTTACATGAAGATAATCAATTCGATTATTATGTTAGAATTCTATACATTTTTCATAGAGCCCTCTTATCTATTCCTTCTCTGAGTTCTGATTATGAAAGAGAGAATTGAGAAACAGCTATCAACAACAACTGATTTTATTACGAGACAGCTTATAATATTCGCCTTACACTATACTTCAAAGTGAAAACTTTTTGTGCAAATTCAAATTAATCAAGCCACAAAGCACAAGACTCCGATCGCCGAATGGGAAAACCAAAAAGTAAGGGACAATATGGTCCTTAAGTTATTGGTAAATTCCAATTTCAGTCCTTGTGATATATAACTAATCATATTTAAGTTTCAATTAATTAAAATGTGAGTTTTTGAACTTTCATTTAGAAAAATATGCTATACAAATTTGACTATCTATAAAACTATTGAACCGTTCAATATGGAATAACAATACAAACTTAACAAAACACATGAAAATAAAAGCATCGTACACCTCCTCCGCGGAGCATACTACATGCTCGACGAAATGCCTCAGTAAGATGAAATGCCAGTAACCTGTCCTGTATGTCTCAAATAGCTCCCAATAGTCCCTATTACAATGGCCTTTTCATCTTTGAGCTCTTCTACTGTCAATGCTCCTAAAATTGGTCTATCGACAAGCCCTACGCGTCTATCTGAAGGTGAATTTCCAACAGAACCAACACTGTTTTTAGAATTTGGAGTGTCGTCTTGAGAACATTCAACTAACCAGCTCGAAAGACTAGCATCAACCGCGATTTCATTGTCCTGATGCTTCAAACTAGGCTCGTCTTTTGCACGATTATGCGTGGTACTAAAATCAAAAATAGTCGTATCAATGTTCTCCTTCTCCTCTTTTTGCTTCAATAGTGAGGGAGGCGTTGTAATGCCGGTGTCTTTCAATAGACATGGATTTCGAATTGAATTCAATACTGGTAATTGGCTAATCTGATCATTAGCACTAAATTTGATGGATTGTTTGAAACTATGTTGCTCGGACTCTTCAAAACTGTTGTCACATCCGTGTTGGATCATCCAAAAATGCACTACTTCTTGAGGATCAGATACAAGTCCATTAGCATTGTTGAAACGTCCGAGCAACATAGGTTTCAATGGACTGTTGACCTCCTCCTTGTCACACATGATTTCAGGGATGGGATTATTTCCTTTTCGAGTTGAGTCATCTATGGAGAGTGAAAATAATGACTCGTAAGACGACTCATCATGAATCATTTCATTTCCATCATCATTGTTGTTACCTTCATCTTCGAATTCATCATTGCTGTTTCTGCAGCAATGATATCGATGATTTTGAGGATAAGATATATAGCTTGACACACTTGAATTTGAAACCTCGTCCACTTCTTCTTCTTCTTCTCCGTTCTGTTTCTGCAAATTGCTCAGATACTCCGAGCAATTTGCAGAAACTTGATTTGCTAATAAGCCCTCATCATTTTCGTGTGTCTTGAGCAAATTATTTCTGTTGCTTTTATTCAACTCTTCTTCTTCCTCCTCCTCATCCCTGTTTTTCGAAGAATTTGAGTGAACGAAAACGACTGACAAAATTGAATAATTTTTTTTACTTACTTGGATTCTTCAAATAGGTTAATGGGGTTCACAATCTTGTGTCGAGCTTCTTCTTTTTTAGCATTAATGGCTTCACCATTTTCGCGAGTCTCAAGCAAATCCTTCAAGAAAAAAAACACGAGAAGTTAATCAAAGTTAAAGTCAATGTGAGTAACGTGAGTGTGCCTAACACCTTCCCCTCGATCAACTGAATACTAGACTAATTAAGATACTAAAATCCTATGAAAGTCAATGTGTTCGAGTACGACCGTGTCATCATGACAGAGGTGGCTAATACCTTCTCCTCAGTCAACTGATAATAAATAGTGATTATTACGACGTACCTGGAGAGCTTGAGGAGAGATACTATTGATCTTGTTACTACTATTATTATTACATGGCTTTTTTGTGATGATTTTCTTGTGATTGGAATTAGTACGAAAACAACATGAAAAACACTTCATTTTTTCTTTATGGTTGGGTTCTTCAATGGAAAAAAATAATGAATATGATGATGATGATTGATGGGGAATTGTGATAAAAGAAAAAAACATGGGAAAAAATGGTGTATTTTTGGGGACACAACGGTTTGAAAAGAAAGTTACCGTTGGTTGTGTCAGTTAGCACTGAGTTTTTGATAAATTATAAGCACACTTGTCTTCCTCTGATTTTATGGTTATCTACCCTACTCCCTTACTCGGTCACAAAATAAATGTCGTTTTAGCAATAGCGAAAAAATTGTGAGTTTTCTATCTGAACTATTATAGTTGTTTATCAAAACGCACCTTAACTATCGGTTGTTCCTTTTTCTTACCTTAAATATCACCATCGTTTAAGTAGGAAAAATGAAAAATAATTGATAGTTGATGTGTTTTGATAAATAATTGGTGATAGTTCAAATATGAAACTTGAATAAAAGGTTAATTCAGTGAAATAAATTCCTAACTAATACTCTTTCAAGGAATGTGTCAAGTCAACATGTATTAAGTAATATGAGTCGGAGAGAGTAATCGTTTTCAACTATACCCTTATATTTAAGAACTTCTTCTTGAGTTTATTGATTTTCTGAGTGTGAAATGAATTAAAATGACACTTATTTTGAAACGGGGAGAAAATAGTAAGTACTAAAAGCTTTGTTCCTTTTTTTTTTCTTGCTTAAAATTGGATGCACTGTCCGGGACTTGTTTAAAAACTCGATGGAGTAAATCACTTCCTTTTGTTAAAGGCAATTTCATTTTTAAAATTCGAACTTGAAACCTGATAACTGACCATCTTTGATAGTAAAAACTTCTTTTCTTTAATTAAACCACTTGAATTATGTCCCCTTTATAATTTGGATGTTAATTTCTTTCATGTATGTCGGACAATTTTAGAAGTTTCTTGTTTATTTTCTAAAATTACGAAGAGTTAAAATATTTTTGGCTAAAATGATGAATAAAAAGGGGTGAAGCATTCTTTCTTCGTGCTAGTATCTACTTAGGACGTGATCAAACTATCTCAAACGACCTCCTTTTATTTTATCACATATCAACGCCCTTTGTCACATTCTTTTATACATCAAAACTTGTCCAATCTTGTACGATCACACATAAATTCGTTAAACATCCACATTTCCGTCTTAGCATAGCTCAAATTTGTTGTGGTGTGACCATAAGCATTGGAAGTCGATAAGTCTTTTTTTTTTGTTTGCTTAAAGACACTTTTCAACATTTTTCTTCTATGACGCTGGTGTCCGAACCAGCTTATATGTACCTCGACTAATTTCACGAGATAATTACTACCTCCAGCAGTTTGTAACTTGAAAGACTCGAATATGAATTGAACAATCTTACAAGCCCATTCAAAGATTGAAACCATTTCCAGCATCTAATATCAATTAAAAGTGGAGTTCCAAAAACGAATTTGAGTATCCAAAAAAGAGCATGGAAAATTACAGTCATCATAGATACAAAACAAATCAAAGATAGTCCAGTGCACAAAGCATCCCTCGTCCATGCAGGGTTTGGATAAGGGGTGTGAGCTGCTTACAACTAGTGGTCACACGGAAACAACTTTGTTGTTGCTCCAGCGCACACACACACCCCACCCCCCTTATAGATGTAAAACAACTAATGCCATCAGTTGCAACAGAAAACCCCACAAGGAAATCCTGGAGAGGAAGTTAAGTTGCTCAAATACCCATTAAGTCCATCCTAACTGAAAAATTAAATGATAATTCTAAAATTGGCAACCCTTTTGATTCAATTTTCCATCTCAAATTACATGTCCTGTGTCTACTCAGACTATAAAAGGTAATCAAAAGCATAGACTAACAATTTCTCAAAGTAATAACAGCAAGAGCAAGATAACAAAAGCTGAGGTGTTGCTTTGTGAACCTTTGACTCCCTCAAGATGGCTGCTAGGAATTAACTTGAAAGTGCAAAACACAGACCATTCTTCTCTAGCCCTTCCGTCGTCTAGCAGCAGAAGTAACTCAATGGTTTAGAAAAATCATTAAACGATCCATGGTTTTAGCATGATTCTGAGAGATTCTGTGAGTTAGTTGTCCTTCAGTCCACATATTAAATTCTTCTCTTTCAAACTGTTGATTTCACATGCTAGTTACTAGAAAAAACTATAACTCACTCTAAATTGTCACCAATAGTATCGTTGTAACCTTCTGCCGGAAAAAATTCGATTCCTAGTCACATTACACGGATTATGCTTTAAAAAATTCCTTTTTTTTATGACCATGATGTCCGGGCCAGCTTTCGCGCACCTCGACTAATTCCACAGGATACCTGCCACCTGCCACCTGCCACCAGCAAGGTAACTGTGTCCACCAAGGCTAGGATAGATGGGAAGAATCACCTAGTGTTTTTGTCTCCACTGTGTTTTGAACTTGAGACCTCAAGGTTCTCAACCACTTCATTGACCACTAGGCTACACCCTTAGGTGCCGGATTATGCTAAATTCTTTTAACTCTCTAGGTTATCTTTCAAGTGTTTTTCCTCCACTATCTAAAGAAGTTTATTTCTTCATTCTACAACGCTCACCTTCTCTAACCAGATAATGCGCTACTATTCACCTTCATACACATTACAGTAGCAGAATGACAGTGTACTTGTAACCTTTATGTTCACCCCAAAGGAGTATAGACACTAACTGCAGTTACTCTGATATGCAACATACTAAAACCACCAAAGATAGTAGCATCAGGTTCAAGCAGACCAAATCATTGGTCTACTCCCATAGCATTTGAGCTGGGATATTATAACTTACTTGCAGCTAACATACAACTCAGATACTGTATTAGATATGAGTATCTACTCTCAGTTTATTGATGTATTGTCAATTTGTCAACAAATAGAACTCCATTAATATCAAAGTGTATTATGGGTACTTCTCGGCTAGGTTAAGAAGGAACGTGGGAGATTACACGAGGGGAAGTGTATTAGCCATTATTCCACTATTTCTAAAGCTCCTTATCACTGTCATAGGAAGTCTATGTTCCGACTATCTCATCAACAGAATCTTGGCAAACCTCTTGAGCAACATTACCCTAAAAGTCAATTTAAGACTATATGGGAGATTACAGGCGGGATGTAATGGCCAGGTTCGACACCTCTGTGGTTGACACAATAACTAACCTCATCTGGCCATGTTTTTTTGTCCACAAAAGCTCATAGAAAACCAAAAATGATTCTAGTAAGTGGCAATCACCAGCATTTCAACGTATTAACTTGTAAAGCTTTAATTATTCCTCTACTGAACTAACTGATGTTTCATCTTATCTTATAACCAACAAACTGTTGTTTCCGCTCTGAAACTAGTCAATTATGCCCGGTCCCTCTACCCTTCTCCACTTAAACACAAGACTTAGTCTATTCAAGCTCGTGATGTGAGCCTAGCCATCTATCACACATCCCAAACTGTACTACCTTTACCATTGAACCAAAGTTAGGGTAGACTAATTTCTCATCATATATCAACATAAAACAGCATGAGAAAACGCAAGGAATTCAAAACATGATAAACGCCAGACCAGTAAACCAAACAGAGAGAGTGATACAAAATACGTGCAAATTGTTAAGTGCAATTTGTACATAATCCCTTTTCAAAGCTTCAATTATAACATAAATGCTACCATATGAATCACAAAATCTATCCATCTCGAAAAAAGCTAAAACTTTTCCGTCAACTACTTAGGTTCGAAATTAAGCTAGCTGACATGTAGTATAAGCTGTTACAGATCTCTTACCTAATGATAGCAGCCAAATCATTCAGCCAGTAATACTACATTGCAATCACTTCCAACTTGAAGGCCAATAAGCATGAATACCATACCCGGTCTTCCAGTTATCGAGCTGAATCACCTTCTTAACCGCCCAGAACGAAACAAACAACGCAAAAAGCATCACCACCCTCTGCACAGTCCTACTCTTTAGACGAACAAGAACATGAGTCATAAAAGCCAACAACAATCCAACAATCGTGTACAAAAACCCGACCGCGAATCCTTCAGCTCCCAATTGCATCCCTGATCCTTGATAAAAGAAAACTAACTTCCCTGGATCCTCTCTATCCATCATAAACATAGGCATTTTCCTGATTATATTATGCATTGCACCCGAAACACTGAAAAAGTAAACGAATATCGATCCAGCCATCCATACATGGTTATCGTGCAAAAGGGTACCTCCAGAAAGTACCCTTTTCACCAAAAAGGGACTCAAAACCAATCCTGCAGCAATAATAACCGCCATCTGTTTCTTCGAAATCATCGGTGGTCGATGAATAGGACCTACAATAAGCTTGGTCTTCGCTTCAACAAACTCAGCCATTGAATCAGCAAGCCTGGCGAGATCAGACCCATCCATTTGAATCGTATCTTTTTTCAGATCAGCAGCTGAAGGTGGAATTAAACGTAAATGGGGTAAAGAATTAACCCCAAATAGCGCAAATGAAGTTTGTGAGTCAGCAAACTCGATAATAAAAAAGAAGATCTTGTTGTTTTCTGGGTTATTAGTGAGGAAAGAAGAGGATAAAAGGGAGAACTCATTTTTTAGAGTAGGGAGTGAGAGTTCGGGTTTGGAATGGAGTTGTTTCGCATCGAAGAAGATGAGAAATGAAAAGGGTCGTGGGGATTTAGCTGAGAGGATTCGACGGAGGAGATGTTCGGAGAGATGGATAACTCCGGTGGGAGATTGAGATCGGAGATTGATTAGCTCCGGGAGAATTTCCTCATCGGAGGAAGAGGAAAAGGAGTGGTTGAGGGGTACGAGGAAGAGGAAAACGGCGATGAGGGTTAGGGTTTTGGAGATCGCCATTGTAGCTTCCCAAGATTGAGGAATTTGGTTGCAGAGAAAAAAGAGGTATTTTTGTGTAAGAAGGAGAAGACTCGAGTCCACTGATGGACTTCGGGTCAAGTCAAGTCGGGTCGGGTCGGGTCTTAGTCTGACTAGGATGTTATGTGATGTAAGAGGAACCAATAGATTGGTGACACGTAAGAAAGGTGGGGTTCTGAAGTTGAAAAGTATTGCCGCATAAGGTCATGAAATTGTATTGTTGAATCCATCAAGGTTACCATATGTGTCTGAATAAATAAAATCTCTTTATCCTTGATTAAATGTTTAGAGTTTCTTTAAGTTTTGAAAAGGAAGAAGTATTTTATTAATAGATCTTACACAACAAGAATTTGAATTGGATAGATTAGTAGAATCGAATATTATATAAGTCAATTTCGTAAAAATATTGTCACGATCCAAAGTATTCCCTAGCCATGACATGGCGTACAAGACCCCGAAAGGCGTCATACAAGCCACTTAGCATACCTACAAGATAATAGAATCAAAGAGTACAAAAGCAAGTTTCATATCATAAGAGTTTGATAAAAGTAGAGAAAAATTAAATATAGTCTCAAAGCCATCTAAACTCATAGAATGAAAAGTTGGGACGTAACCCATACAAAGTTCAACAATAAAGACATAAAAGATAAAGTGGCTACGCCCTCGAATGTATGAGGACTCACCAAGTCTTCAAGCCTCTAGATACTCACTAGCCACGAGCGGAATGAGAAGAATCGCCAAGTCCTACATTATGAGACAATATAGGCAAAAGTATACGTTAGTACATGGAATGTGAGGGGATTGCAATAAAACATTAAATCATACTAAAAAGGGACATTTTCTTGACATGCAATGACCAAGTTAAAACATGATATAAAAAAGGTTGAAAAGCATAAGTCATAAACCAAGGTCAATGCAAGCTAAACATATTTAAACCACTTGTGAGATACCTTTAAAAGCACTTTAGTTTATTATTGTGGGAAATTACCTTAACCGACATTTAAAGACCATGTGAGCTATCAACATGGAATCCGACATACTCCCTACATCGGAAGGGTCATCCTACTTGCCAAGGTAGGACCCATAACATCTAGCTTATGTGGATCCACTAGCTAAGGTCTACTTAAAGACAATCATCCTATGGTGGCACATAGGTTAGGGATAAGGAGATTGCTACTAGAAACCCGGCCTCTACATGCAGGAGAGCTTTCATCTCAATATCCTCTCGGTGCTAAGTAAATATCCCACGGAATTAGTTATCTCGTTATCCATGGAAAGGTACAACTAGAGTTACCAATCCAAGCTAAAATCATGTTCATAGATATTTCATCTTCCATGGACTTAGTCCAAGCTGACGTCATTAGAATAGCTCCTTAGACCATGCGTGAGAAAACCTTTCACCATCCATGATCTTTTCATAATAGCTTTTAAGGACCATAGTCATTCACTTCATACTAGAAATGCCATACTACTAGTGGAAATAGTTTTAAAAGCATGGTCTATAATCATTGATGGTATAACCGGCTACCATACTAATCAAGACCTAATTTCGGAGAATAGCCCAAAAAGCATTGATGGCAAATCTAGATGTCATTCATGTCATGTGGCCAAGCTTCATAGAACATATACAAACTTTCATCCATGAGCATAAGTGAGTCATACACATTGCTTTCATAAAAGAAACATGCATGATTTCATTAAACCCAACTTTTCGTGGTTCAAACCCAACAATAAACCAAACTCTAGAAATTTAGGGATTTCACATGGGTTCATCGGAATTCATCTTAAAACATGCAATTCAAACCAATTTCATACTTAGAAAACCATAAACAAAGCAATTTGATCATAATTGAAAGAACCCACATGATAGAAGAAAACCTAGTTTTTGATTGAACAATTCTTACTTAGAAAATTAGGGTTTATAGTTCAATTCATAGATCAATACATGGGTTCACATGGAATTAGTTGAAAAACATGTAATTGAGTCTAAATCATCAAAGCAAGATCATAAGTACATAATTGAATCCATACAAATAGAACCCCTGAAGAATGAAATCAAAACCTTGTTCAATTTTGGGAAATTGAATTGGAGAATTGAAGAAAACCTTGGGGGCTCAATGGGTGAATGGAACCCATTGATGAACTCCCTACATACCTCAATTGAAGCCCTAAACAATGATGAAGAATGGAGGCTTGAACTTGAAGAACCCTAGCTTGGGGGCTCAATGGGTGAATGGAACCCATTGATGAACTCCCTACATACCTCAATTAAAGCTCTAAACAATGATGAAGAATGGAGGCTTGAACTTGAAGAACCCTAGCTTGACTTCTTCTTCTTCTTGATTCTAGAGAGAGAAATATTTGGGAGAGGAGAGTTTGGGGAATGATTTGAAAAGGGTGGATTTTAGGATTAAAAAGGTTTATATAGTGTTAGGAAGGGTAAGGAACTGACCTAATTAAGAAAATAAGTCATTGGGTGAAAAGATCAAAAGATCCTTTAAAGAAAATCAATCAACGACCCCACCTACGACATGACCTATGGTTGGTAGGTCAACCTACCAACCGTAGATCACACTGCCAAGCCCTCAAAATTTATAAAAAAAATTCCTCCAAAAACAATGGCACCTACGAAACTTGACCTACGGTTGGTAGGTCCACCTACCAACCGTTGGTGCTAACCGTAGGTCACATTTTCATCTTTCTAAAAATTGAAATTTTCGTTCTTTTCGAATCCGGGGTGTTACAAATATCAAAAGCGAGAATAAAATTTGAATATCTATCTTTGTATGGGTCAAAATTCGTGTTTGATATTTTGACGTATCAAAAAGTGACACGTGACAATCAAAATCTGATTAGATCTGGTTCAACGAGAATAACATCGAGCATAGCCTTGGATCATACCTAGCAAGGTTATATATGTCCATTGGAGATCTAAAACAATATTATAGGCCTGTCTACTTCGAAATGATGAGATTAAGAGCGTGTTTGCGGCCGGTTAAAGATAAGTTTCTTTTGTAATGATACACGAGGAATAAGAGATTTTTTTTGATAGTTTTCCAACTATGTAATAATTTAAACTTGTTGATAAAGATCATTACGAGGGGAGTGAATCATGCAAGACGTTATTCAGAATTTAGACCGTAAATATACTCTTTCTTTCTTGTATCCCATTGGATTTTCATCACAATAGTGATACCACAAGCACAGTTGTAACACAAGCCTTCAAGCTCTTACTTTTCCAAGGACATTAGCTGCCAATTACTTCGGAATAACTCAATGAGATCATTATATTCTTTGCTTAATGTTTTATAATATATTGTTCTTGCGCGCATATCACCCTAATTACTTTCATTAGCAAGTTTCATAGCGTTAAGAATATATTATTTGATCATTAAAATCAAAATGCTCTTGAACTTCAAATACAAATTCAATTGTTATTTTAAGTCACAAGTTAGCGGTAAATCACCCAATCTAATCTATAGCAATTGGTCTAACACACTTGGCCACTCAACTCAAAATAATTACATTCGTTTGTCAAATATACATATAAACTATGTATATTATATATTCATATATATATAAAATATTATCGGCTATTATTTTTTGTGGCGCCTATTTAAGTCAGCTCAATTCCATAGCATTGCTGGTGAACCAAATGAATTGTAGTAGGAACTCATATCTGGAAGAAGCCTAATTCTGTGGATGAGATCACAAAAGCTAACAAGCCTAGATGATCAATAATTCAATATCATGGTTGAAAGTAAAATTTATCGTCATTCCACGCAAATCAGAACAGAGGCGAATTTAAAATTTAAAAGTTTCGAGTGTCATATTGGCCTGGTTTGACCAATAACATATGCAGCATTTTGCGTAAGTTGTGTCAATATTCACAGAGGAAAAGTAATACTAATTGATGTTTATCAATAATTTTTAAGATAAGAAAACGTCTTTTTTTAGAAGTGTGCCAAAATGAATACGAGCTCGTGTCCTAGAGAGTAAACCTAGATGTTTATTGTTGGCGCCTTACACTCCATTGTTACTTTGGGTGTCACTCGGGTGTCAATGGGACGATTCGGTCGGTTATTTTAAAAAAATATATCATCCCAATTTTTCAGGTATTTATAATGTATAATCAAAATTTGATTTTTTTTAAAACCATCTCAATCATATCAGTTTCTCTTCGGTATCGGTACGATTCGGTTAAATTTCGGTTTTTTTTACAAAATATCACCTTAAAATATACTATTATCAAAATATTTCTTTCGCAAGTATTAAACAAGCACTTCAATTCTTCACCAAGAAGTCAAGAATGTAAATATTTTTTCCGTATTGTTTAATCTTAAACATTTAATAGGAGTGCTTGCATAAGTTTTGTTGTATTGTTTGATGGAGTATCTATTATAGTATCTTTTAATTTTAAACCTAATTAATTAAATGCTAATCAAAGAACAAAGATCTAAAGTCTTCCAGTCACCATAGGCCTAGGACTTAGATTATATTTATATTTGAAAAATGTTATAAATTATATTTATATATTAAATTTAACATATTGTTAATATATAAAATATATTTATATACACCTAAGGTTATTCGGTTATGTTCGAAAGTTTTTCGGGTTTTTTTATAAATTAAAAAGACCATTCCTATTATTCGGGACGGTTATACATTTAAGTAAAAGTCCACAATTTTATTGAAAAATGATATAAATTGATTCGATTCGATTAGGTTCGATCGGTTTTTCACAGTTAATATGTATATCTACGAATGAAGGGGGAATTATCTTGTTAAAAACAAAAAGAGAAAGAAAAATGACAGCTGTGGGATTTGAACCCACGCCCTTTCGGACCAGAGCCTAAATCTGGCGCCTTAGACCACTCGGCCAAACTGTCACATGTTTGTTAATTTCATTCTTATTATTACAGTAATATAAACTCCAAGCCAAAGAACTCTAAATTAATCGACCCACACTTTTAGCACAAACATACTTTTTTTTTGGTTTCTCATGTAGCACCAGATATTTATATTTAGACTCGACTATATTCAATTTCGCGTATTATAGTGGTTCATTTATGAAGGCGACTTTCCCAACAAGATCTTTTCCATTTCCAAAAACTCAAACACAAAACGTCTAATTATGAGTTGAACAATCTCAACTATCCCACCACAACTACAATTACAATCCAATTTCCTCTAGAATTTGTAAGTCAACTTTTATTCACATAACTTGCAAATTCTTTAGTTAATGACACTAATTTATTACAATAAGTTGTTATCAAAATATAAAAAAGTGGCTAAGCCATTTACATCTAAGAAATAGTATATGCATATGTTTTCCCAGACAATGCTTTACTGTCTCAAAGCTGTACTACTGTTGAACCTCACATGGGGCATTTGCCTATGAATGATTCATTATTATATATTTACAATGTTCATCGGTAGTAGCAGAATCAAGATTTTTACTAAGAAATTCAAAATATGAAAAAGTAAACATACGAAAAAAATTAAAGAAGTTCAACACACACACACACATATATATATTAAAAATAATTTTAACTTTATATACAGTATAATTTGTGCGAAATGAGGTTCAAATGAACCTTCTTATGCCCACATGGCTCCACCCTTGATGTTCACCTATGAAACATCTTAATTACCCACGCTATAGGATGAAATTAGAAGTTTTGTTAAAAGTGTTAAAAGATGAAATATTATATATAAAAGTATTTTTGATTTATATGCATAGTCTATAGTATATACTTTGAATTTTTTTTTTATTTTTTATAATGAGTGTTTAACCGGTCATTTTTGTACTCTATGTTGCTATGCTACTGACTCACACTCAATATTTACATCGATCGAGCCACATTACTTATCTCGATCAAGAAATAAAATTTAGAGAAAAATATACACTAATTATAATCACGATTAAATAAAAATGTGTACACAAAAATAACACGAGTAGATATACGGTACATAAATACTTATTCATCTGAATTCATTAACTTAAGCTCAAATCTTATTAATGTCTTAAAAGAATTATTTTCAATCGAACACATCAAATAAATTAGGATATAATTTCAAACATAAACTCATAAAATTCAAATTTTGAATCTGCGGAGAACACGTTATTATATTATATTATAATAAGCATGGCATGTCGGTCATCTTTATTCCTACCAAACCAGCACTTCTTGGCTCTTCTCCCCATAAATTATAATATCTCTGCTTTTAATAATAAAATTAAAGATTTAAAAAATTAAAGTAAGTTTGTTCTGTAATTATAGAGATCCAAAGTAAAAAGTCAAATGATTAATATAAAAATACCCCCTTAATTTAGCTTACTGGCCCCAATTACTTGTTCCCCTTGTTTTCTTTTTCCTTTTTCTAAAAAGTTAAATAAATTGTGGGGTCAAATATTATTTTTTTAGTTTTCCACTAGTGACTTTAATTACAATATTTTCTTTGAATGGTGCAATTGAATTATGAAATTTTCCTATAGTTAAGACTTTAATTACTTTGATATTGCTAACCAGTTAAGCCATTTTTTCGAAAATTAAAAGTGTTTTTTTTCAAAAAAATATTTTTTTTAAAAATTTGAGTTGTTTGATCAAGCTTTTAAGAGAAAATACGAGGGCTTTGAGAAACAGTAGAGATGAGTTTTATTTTCTTAGAAATTAAAAGAAATATCTTTTTTCCCAAACCAATTTTAGAACAATGACCAAGCATAAATTATTGTTCTAATTAATATTGATAACTTTTTTATTTCAAATAATTAGTCAAACACAAAATGATATTCTCCAAAAATACACCAACATGGGTTGAGATGCACTGGTAGGAGTGCTTCGCCCTTAACTAGAGTTTTCGGGTTTGAGTCCTGGGTATGGAGAAAATCCTGTTAGGAGCGCCACCCCCGAATGGGCCCTGTAGTGCGCGATCCGAATTTAGTCGGAGCTCCAATGTGGGCTCCAGACACCGGGTGGAAAACCAAAAAAAAAAAAAAATCTCCAAAAATACTTTTTCCGACAATTAATGTACTTCCACTTAACACCTATTATAATGATAAACAACTTCTCTCGTCGTGACTTTCTCTTGAATTCTTTAAAAAAAACTTATTTTGACTGAATAAGCGTCTCTATTGTTACCATCAAAGGTTGCAGTGAGATGATAAATATTCCTTCATTCTTAATTAAAGATTTCACATTTGAACCCTAATAATGAAATCATCTTTGATACGGATAGTTTTATTTCAAAATGAGACATTTCAATGACGTGAATCAAGATCAATCAAATCTCAAAATGAATACCGAACTTCGATTAGAAAAAGGGTTGTATTGTTATTATTGGAGCAACAAACAAACCAGTCAGTGTATTCTAGAGGACCAATCAAAAGAGCAAAATCCAGTTGTCAAATCCAACAAGTTTATATTATTTATTTATAAGACAAATTAAATATAGTCATGTTCCCATATGCAGACATCTTAGACCCCACTCACATTTTTTTGTAACAAAAACTCAGTGAAGTCCATGGGCATTATGGTCATTTCTACCTCCTATATCTTTCTGGCAATTGCTTTCTCCAACTTGTCGGTCGTTTGGACTATGTATGATTGTGGGATCAATCCCTAAATTGCCCTCCTAAAAATCTAAACTTGTATTTGCATTTTGCCTCTTGAATGTATTAACTTTTGTAGAACAAAAAAGGACTATGTGTAACATGATTTTTGTTTGATTTTTTATCTGAGGTTCGATATCTGCTTTCGAATTCTGACTAATTCAAATTTGTGTCGCTTGTGAACCATTTAAAGAAGAAAGTTCTTTCAGTCAGATTTTTTTCAATTACAAAGCTCAAACTCAAAACCTCTAACTAAAGATACGTAGAATAGGGATTGGAAGTGGGAGAGGGGGCCAAAGCCTCAACTTCGATATGTTCGTAGATTGTTTGTGGCGACTCTAGAGTGTTTTTAATCTACATGCTGAATCTTATTCATCTTATCATATTTTTTTATGGCATGTGTAACATGATCTGATCATGTCCACTGATTTTTATTCATCCCATGACAATTTCTTATGGTGTGTAACATGATATGATGATTATCATAGTTAAACATATCAAGTGTAAGTATAAAAGCATTCTAGGTATAATACGAAGAGTTTAATTGTAAAAGCGAATTAATCTATGATAGATTCGGTGATAAATTTAATTTTAAATCTTGAAGTCGTCTATGTAATTAACAAACAAAAGTAAGTCAAACTTTAGAAAGTATCTAAAGAATTGATATTCACTTTTTCATTTTTCTTACTAAGCTAGAAGGTCAATAGATAGTTGAATATTATTTAATTTTTCTTCTATGTATTGTTATTATTACTTTCTTATTATCTTACTCTTAGATTTCAGGATTATACATTGTGTCCTTTGCTTCAGTTATCAAATTATTTGTTGTTGCTACTACTTTTTTTTTCATTATTTTCATACTAATTTGATATGTTTTACGTTAGTTTAGGATCTATTGAAAATAATTTTATTATTCTCAAACTTCACTTATAAAATTCTATCGAATATGTTATTGTTATTATTTAAGAAACCCTTATTATCAAAATAGGTGAACATAACTTTTTGGACAAACTTCAATGTCTCCTTTTAAAAGGAGAGAATTTTTATCTTTATTTATATACTAAGGTTAAAGTAGTATAAACACTAGAAACAATCCAAAAGCAACAAACATGGGAAAAATTCTCATTTCCATTTTTGCCCTTGCCATGACCAAAACTAGTGATCAATGTGCTGTACATCCTTTATTTTATTTATTTATATTTTTCTCTAAAAGAATTCAAATCAAACTTATTAAGAAGCCTCACTTCTCAAGCTCCTCTTGTGAAGTTCTCCATCCCATTTAATTATTTTTTGGGGAGAAAATGGCTTCTTCTATAGCTCATTTTCTTGTACTTAGTGCAATAATTGTTGTACTTTTTCCATCAACACAAGCTGATGTACAAGGTTCATTTGATGACAATTTTAGTAAAAGTTGTCCAGAAACTCATTTCAAAACTTCTGAAGATGGACAGATCTGGTATTTATCATTGGACAAGAAAGCAGGTGATTAAAATTCAAGAATTCAGTTTTTTTTTTAATCTTTATGTTTTGACGAAAAATGTTCAACTGACCACCTTTCGATCTATGTGACATTGATGAGTTTTCTTTATATTGGTGATTGAAATTCAAGAATTCAATGTTTTTTCAATATATACCAATTTTCATTGTTTTTTTTTTTGACATTTAACTCTTTATGTTATGACGAAAGGTGTTTAGCTGATCATCTTTCAATGACGTGACATTGATAAGTTTTCTTTGGTCATTGAAATTCAAGAATTCAATGTTTTTTGTGGGACCTTTAAGTATTTATGTTCCAACAGAAAAGTTTAACTGACCACCTTTCGATCTATGTGGCATTGATGAGTTTTCTTTATACACATGATTAGAACTCAAGAATTGGATTTTTCAAATACCATTTTTCATTTTTTTTTTCTTTTGACATTTGTATCTTTATTTATGTTCTTGCAAACAATTGATTGATTTTTTTTTTTTTTTTTTTTGTTGTTGATAATATAGGATGTGGATTTATGACCAAGCAGAAATATAGATTTGGGTGGTTCAGCATGAAGTTGAAATTGGTGGGAGGTGACTCTGCTGGTGTTGTGACAGCTTACTACGTAAGTTTGTTATTTTTTTACATAAATTTAAAAGGGTAATTTGGTATAAAAATTATTTTTGGAGGATCTAACATACACCCATCAATATTTTTAAAGAGTAGGAGCGACATAGATCTAAGTAATATGTTAAATGGGGATTTTAAAGGTCTCTCTACCTTCACAACGTAGATGTAAGATCTGCGTACACATTACCTTTTTCAGATTATACTGAGTATATTATTATAGTATATGTTTAATGAGAATTTTAACAGTCTCTCTACCTTCACAAAGTAAGAGTAAGATCTATGTACACACCTTCCTCTTCAAATCGTACTTATGAGATTACACTGAGTATATTATTATTTTTATTATAGTATATTTAATGTGGAATTTTCAATGAATTGTAGATGTGCACAGAAGATGGAGCAGGACCAACAAGAGATGAATTAGATTTTGAGTTCTTGGGAAATAGGACAGGTGAACCTTATCTTATTCAAACAAATGTGTACAAGAATGGAACTGGGAATCGTGAGATGAGACATGTTTTATGGTTTGACCCCACAGAAGATTTTCACACCTATTCAATTCTTTGGAATACTCACCAAATTGTGTAAGTACCTCTTTCACTTTCTATTATTAAATTATTTATTAAATTACTTGAAATTACCATCGTGGAATTTGGTAGGATCAAGGATGAATAAGATCCTTTCACGAGTAACAAGATGTCTTAAGTTTGAGCCTTCAGAATGGAGAATCTAGATCTGTGAAAAAATTTCAAAAATAGCCACTTTCGAACTTGTAACTGGAAAATAGTCGATTATTAAAATCCATGATAGTGTTATGGATTTCAAAATCAGGAATCAAGACACTATTCTGGATTTTTCGCTTGTTTAATTTTGAAATTGATGACACTGCTATGGTGTTTTCGCATTAAAAGTGGTTACTTTTATAACGAATTTTCAAAGACTGGCTATTTTTCAAATATTGGTTCGAAAAGTGGATTATATAATAATTAACTTAGCAAACTAGATTATAAAGGAAGAAATAATGGAGAGAGTACTTAAACTTAAACCCAAAGAGAGAGAGAATGTACTATATAACTTTTCTTCTTCATGCTCTCTTATATTGAAGTAATAAGCCTTTTTATAGGCCAAGGACACAAGGCAATGTGTGGCATACACAAGCCATCCATTACTTTGCACAAGATGTGCATAAATTCCACACTTTCACCTTTGCAATAAACACACTATTCACATACTACCTCAAGATATCCACAATTTCACAATACTCCCCCTTAGATGTCCATGTCTTAATAAAATCTAACTAAAGAAATCTTAGGGAAAGAAAAAGAGTACATATATCTTTAAATACGCATTTGCTAGCTGCCTCATTAAAAATCTTGCTAGGAAAACCCAATGGGACAAAACCTAGACTAAGGAAAAAAAAGTACAACACGTATTTTACTCCCCCTGATGAAGACCACGATTTAGATTGTTAAGTCTTTGCATTCCAATTCTGTGTACCATTTTCTCAAGAGTTGAGGCTGGTAAAGATCTGGATAGGCACACTCACTGCAGAGATATGTGACTTAGTTATCCGTTTTAAATCAGTAAATGCATCTGGCATTTGATTTGCTATTTTCTGTAAATGAATGATCTTCTGGACCTCCAGTTCACATATAGGGACACGTGGATCAAAATGAGATAGTGACAAAACTTTCCATGCAATTTCCCTTTTGGGTTCCTTTTTCTCATTCCAATCTTGTATACCATTTTCTCGAAAGTTGCGGTTGGCAAAGACTTGGTGAATAAATCAGCCACATTATCACTCGAACGAATCTGATGTACGTTGATATCACTATTCTTCTGAAGCTCATGTGTATAGAAAAATTTTGGTGAAATGTGTTTCATTCTATCTCCTTTTATGAATCCTTCCTTGAATCGAGCTATACATGCAGCATTATCTTCATACATGATGGTTGTAATATCCCTTTTCAAAGAAAAATCAGGCAGTTCCCGGCATCTACATAATCAATAATCTTTATGTGCACCAATTGCACTAATACATGATATTTTTCAATCATTTACATTAGATCGATATTCCTTTATGTTAAGCAATCTCACAACCATTGGGGTACTCAATGGAATTGCTTTAACACTTTTTAAATCCTTCAAGGATTTTCATATAATCTTCATCGTGTAGCTAGACATGACAACCATTTATTACACATATTCAAGTATTTCATCTATTGCTAGACATAAACAAGCCTCATTGCATCCACCACAGGCTCCATTTAATAGATGAAATACTTGAATATGTGTAATGAATGATTGTCATGTCTAGCTAGACGAACATAAACAAGCCTCAGTGCATCCACCACAGGCTCCATTTAATAATGTCAGGACTTTTACGAAAACTCTTTATGCCCCAAGGCACAAATCATACTTTATATCTTACGGTTATACTTTCGCATAATGATTCATTTGTACCCTACTGACATTATATCTTGATCCATGAACTATAAGTCCAAAAACATCACTTTTCTAAGTGAAACATAATATACTTGAATTGTGCATTTCATTTGGCGAATCATTCATCTGTCTCATTGGGTTTTCCTAGCAAGGTTTTTAATGAGGCAGCAAGCAAATGCGTATTTAAAGATATATGTACTCTTTTTCTTTCCCTAAGATTTCTTTAGTTAGATTTTATTAAGACATGGGCATCCAAGGGGGGGTGTTGTGAAATTGTGGATGTCTTAAGGTAGTATGTGGATAGTATGTGTATTGCAAAGGTGAAAGTGTGAATTTGTGCACATCTTGTGCAAAGTGATGGATGGCTTGTGTATGCCACACATTGCCTTGTGTCCTTGGCCTATAAAAAGGCTTATTACTTCAATATAAGAGAGCATGAAGAAGAAAAGTTATATAGTACATTCTCTCTCTCTTTGGGTTTAAGTACTCTCTCCATTATTTCTTCCTTTATAATCTAGTTTGCTAAGTTAATTATTATATAACATGGGCGGAAATGGATAAATAAATATCGTACAGTTATATTTTTAATGATCAGTATATATAACATATTGATAATTAGCTTGGTCGAGCTAGGATTCATGCTCATGTTAATTTGCTTTGGACAACGATATCATTTATGCTTGATTAGGGCTAGCTTGGAGATATGAAAGATTCGACAGACAATAGAAATACAAAATTCAAATTGCTCAAGTTAACAATCAGAAATACTAACATCAAAATCTTCATACAAGCGCAGGTTTTTCGTGGATAGGGTACCAGTAAGAGTGTACAAAAACGCAAATTATACAAACAATTTCTTCCCAAATGAGAAGCCAATGTACTTGTTTTCAAGTATATGGAATGCAGATGATTGGGCAACAAGAGGTGGTTTAGAGAAAACAAATTGGAAAAATCAACCATTTGTTTCATCATACAAAGATTTTAATGTTGATGGTTGTCAATGGAAAGATCCATATCCATCTTGTGTTTCAACAACAACACAAAATTGGTGGGATCAATATGATTCTTGGCATTTATCAAGTGATCAAAAATTAGATTATGCTTGGGTACAAAGAAATCTTGTGATTTATGATTATTGTCAAGATACCGAAAGATTTCCTAAAAAGCCTGAGGAGTGTTGGTTAAATCCATGGGAATAATAAAATATTTGAAGTTAGGTTATAAAAAAAAATATTATGAGAGGAAAAAGTATTTGTTTGTATGATTTTGTCAGGTCTATTGTATTATTGAATTTATTATTATATTATTGAAGCGTTCATATTTTTGGAATTTATGGTCTCAAACAGGATTTATGTGGCTATAAAAATATGTTTTTAAGGGTAAATAGAAAATTTAAAGTTAAATGATTTTCAATATAAAAATATATCATTTTTTTTACAGATGAATAAGAAAATAGTAGCACATAAAATGAATTAGAAGAGTAACATTTTCCGTTAAAGTGTCAAAAATTGTTCCCCTATTGACAGAGTAGAAGTTTCAATCGAGCTCAATAGGTTTTTTTTTTTATTGAATATGTATGTATATAATTTATAACGCAATTATCAGCCTTAAAATTATTATTCTAAAATTCAGAATCAATAAATTTGAAGTTGTAACTCCCCTTCTATGTATGAGACATGGAGTCTTTGATGTCACACTCTTTTTCTCTTTCAATTCAACTTTCTTGAATTGAGTTGAGATCTTTTCATGTTGTTAATAAAAAAATTTGAATTTAAATCTTGAAAATTGAAGAATTTGGTGTACTCCTTTCATAAACTTATTGGATGCTAATCCAAAATAGTCAAACTATTAAATTTCAAAAATCGAATACCTCCAACTTAAATAAATAAAAGTAAAAGTGAGACATTTAAGCATGAAAGTAAAAAATTTTACAAAACGCTTTATTTTTCCATAAAAATTTATTGGTTCAAGAAGGGGTCCGAAAAAATTTGACATTGTTATTGGCTGGTGGAGGATCTAGTGTTCCAATACTTCACAATCTCCTCTGTAGTTCTTCCAGGGATTCTTCCCGCTATAAGAGACCACCTGATAATAAATTAAAAGAAAAAATGACAAAAAATACTCATTTCATCAAAATTTATATGGTATATTTTTCTTTTTAATCTGTTCTAAAAAAATCTATTTTCTTATTTATCATATTCAAGTAGACACGCAAGACTCAAAATCTTATGCTAAAGCAAATGGAGCTAAGTACGAGTCATCTTCAAAACATAATATTGAAAATGCTCTAAGAGCTCGAATCGAACCGGTATGTCCTAATTAATGTTGAGAATGCTCTCAATAACACAACTCGAATTGAATCGGTAATATCGTAATTGGGATGTGAGGGAGTATAATTTTGTCGTATATCAAGACAACAACAATATATCCAATATAATTTCACAAATAAAGTCTAGGAGGATAATGTATACACAACTTTAACCTTACCTTACGAAGATAGATAGATTGTTTTCAATTAACACTCGACTCAAGTAATTGTCGCTTATCAAGAAGTACCCCTAAAATTAAACTTGTGTTTTTATATTTTATAATAACATTTCTATAAGACTATAACTATAAAAATTTATCCTTAAGGGTAAAATAAAAAAATTTAATTTAGAAAGCTTTCAAATAAGAAATTTATGAAGAAGTTAGAAACCTCTTGCCAAGTAAATTGTACATCCTGATTATCAAAGCTTCTTCATCTTCAGTGAATTCAGTTTCAACTTCTTTCAATATTTTTCCTGAAATTAATTAACAAACATTTTTAACGATACGTGAAAATTCATATAACCGATCCCAACTTACTCGGTAATAAAATTACAAAACAATAAACATAGAAAATAAAACCAAAGCATATATTAGAAGTAAAAATAAATACCTTGAAAATCAGCAGGAAAATAATCAGAGGAAGAATTTTTTTCTGAAGAATCTGCCATATTAAAATTGGGAAAAAAGACTAATACTAGTAGAGAATGAAACTAACATTATTTATATAGTTATACTCAACTTTAAATAATAAGTCAAGCTACGTATGAGAGCGCCACCTTCATAAATAAGTCATGTGATGTGCGAATTCGTATTTAATCGTACCGTACACATGATGGAAAACCCAAAAAATAAGTCAGGCTACGTACATACCGTCCTTTTTAAAACTTATTGCGTTTGTTATTTCTTTTCCACTTCATGTTAGTTAATTAATGGTCAAGAGATGGAGTCAAAATTTGAAGCTTATAAATTCGAAATTCTATTTTTTAAGTTAATGAGTTTTAAATTAACAATATGTACACGTTAGTTTTTATTAGAGTTACTTAATTCATTCTGTACCCATTTTGTAATTTACTTATTCTTGTGTACCACTTATGTCATACTTATGTAATATTTGTCAATATATAATATTCTCTACCTCCACATTGGGGGTTAGGTTTTCCACTCTAACATGGTATCAGCCTAATCTATCCATATTCTCCTCTCTTCCGCCGCCGCCTCCTCTCTTCTTCTTCTTCCTTCGTTTCTCCTCTCTCCCGTTCCACTCGATCATGGCTGCCTCCTCCACCAGCGACGCCACCCTTCCCATTGCCACTATTTTGCACATGTTCACGATTAAGCTCTCCTCCACCAATTATCTCTATTGGAAAAATCAGATGCTGCCCCTACTTTCTTATCAACGCTTATTGGATCATGTTGATGGCTCCTCCATAGCTCCTCCATCGTTCCTTCTTACGGATGGCAAAGAGGTTCTGAATCCTCTTTATGCTGCCTGGCTTGCCTCTGATCAACGGGCTGTCATCATCCTTAATTCTTCACTTACGGAAGAAGCTGTCTCTGAAATTTTGGGTCTAACAACAGCCCGTCAAATCTGGATTGCGCTCGAATCTGCCTATAGCAATTCTTCCGTTGAACGCGTTAATAATCTGCGCGATCAACTTCGTCAATTGGTCAAAAATTCCTTATCTGTTGCTGAATTTGGTCGCAAATTTAAATCAATTTGTGATCAGTTGGCTGCCATTGGTCAGCCTGTTGATGATATCGATAAACTTCATTGGTTTTTATGTGGCTTAGGAGCCTCCTTTGAGACTTTCTCAACTGCCATTCGTGCCACCAAACCGGCGCCTACCTTTCGCGACTTACTCTCACAGGCTGAGAGTCATGAACTTTTCCTCAAGTCCCTTCATGGTGCATCATCCTCACCGCCTGCTGCCTTCACTGCCCAGTCGCATCGGCAGTCCCCTCCCGTCAGTGGCCGTGGTCGCTCTACCAGAGGTGGTGGTTCGAGTGGTCGCGGTCGTGGCCGCAGGCCACCTCACTGCCAATTATGTCGTACAGATGGCCACTATGCCAGTGCTTGTCCTACTCTTGCTACCTTTGCCACTCAAGCTGCCTCTCGTGACGCAAACTTGGCTCAAGCGTTTAATGCCCAATGTCATGTCACTACTTCTGCCCCTGATTGGTATGTTGATTCCGGGGCCACTGATCACATGACTTCGTCTTCACCAAGTGTTCCTCATGCTTCTCCATACTCTGGCAATGCTAACGTGACATTTGGAAATGGTACTGCTCTTCCTATCACTCATACGGGTTCATCTACTGTTTCTAATAATCTGCACTTGTGTGATGTTCTTGTTGTTCCACATCTTGCCAAGAATCTTTTGTCCATTAGTAAACTAACACATGATAATCCGGTGGACGTTTTGTTCTCTCAATCGTTTTTTCAGATTCAGGACAGAAAAACGAAACAGGTTCTAACTCGAGGCAAATGTGAGAATGGGCTATATGTTTTGCATAATGAGCATCAAGCTTTGGCAGCTACTACAAATTCAAGTTTGAAGGCATCTTATGAACTTTGGCATAGTCGGCTAGGGCATGTTGCCTTTGATACTGTTTTACTTTTGCATAAGTTAGGTTGTTTGTCTGTTACTTCTATTTTACCCAAACCGGTCATTTGCTCTTCTTGTCAACTCTCTAAAGGACACCGTTTGTCATTTGATTTAAATAATAAACGATCTTTGCATCCTTTGGACTTGATACATTGTGATTTGTGGGGCCCTGCGCCTATTACATCTACTGATAACTATAGGTATTATGTGGCTTTTGTTGATGACTACTCTCGCTTCACTTGGTTTTATCCTCTCCAAACCAAGTCTGGATTTGCCGCTGTTTTGTCTGTTTTCATGAAGTTTGTGCAAACTCAATTCTCTCGGAAAATTAAGGTTTTTCAAAGTGATGGAGGCACAGAGTTTGTTAATCACACTGTTCGTCGACTATTTGAAGAAAATGGCACTTTTCACAGGTTATCTTGTCCGTATACGCCCCAGCAAAACGGCAGGGTTGAGAGAAAACACCGTCACATCGTGGAAACTGGTTTGGCCATGCTTTTTAATGCAAATGCTCCTACCTCTTATTGGGTAGATGCGTTCAGCTCCGCTGTTTACATCATCAATCGTCTACCTTCAAAGGTTTTGAACAACAAGTCTCCTTTTGAACTCTTGTTTTCTGAGAAGCCCAATTATCATACCTTCAAGGTCTATGGCTGCCGAGTATTTCCATATCTTCGGGACTATACAAATCACAAGTTATCTCCAAGAAGTCTTCCGTGCATCTTTATCGGTTATAGCTCTCAATACAAAGGTTATCGGTGTCTTGATCCGGCAACGTCTCGCATCTATGTCACTCGCCATGCTCGTTTTGATGAACACTCTTTACCCTTTTCGGGCGTTACTTCATCAAAGGACTTAAACTCCTTGCAACTCTCAACCTTTTTGGAGCCCTTTTCCATGCCGGCAGAATCATCCGCAGTCACTGGTCCTTCGTCTCCGCCAGCCTCACCGCATTTACCTTCTCTGTCTCCTCCTTGTTTGGATGGTTTGCACAGTGATACACCAGCAGTATCCCAGCCCTTACATGCTGCTCCGTCTGATGTTTCATTTACTGCAGTGCCGCCAGTTCTTGTTACTTCCACACCGTCTCGGGTTGGAATTCCCTCTCAACAACCTGCTGCCTCATCTCCGCCGCCTATGTCAGCCAATTTGGGTGATTCTTTGGCTACAATTCAGCTTCCTGCATCAGTGTCCACTCCAGCAGTTCACCCCATGGTAACTCGGTCCAAGGCGGGCATTTTTAAACCTTCCACTCGTCATCAAGCCAACTTAGCTCATCTTGAAACTCATCGCCTCTTTACCGCTTTATTTGCTTCCTCTGAACCAAGAGGGTTCAAGTCGGCTGCTAAGAACCCACAGTGGATGGCTGCAATGCATGAGGAAATGACAGCTCTAACTCAAAATGCTACGTGGACCTTGGTGCCTCGTCCAAAATCCAGCAATGTTGTTGGTTCCAAATGGGTTTTTCGCACTAAGTACAACTCAGACGGGTCTGTTGAACGTCTCAAAGCGAGACTGGTGGCTCAAGGCTTCACTCAAATCCCTGGCTTAGATTATTCCCACACTTTTAGTCCGGTGGTTAAGGCTTCTACTGTACGAATTGTTTTATCTCTTGCTGTCATTAACAATTGGAAGCTTCATCAGCTTGATGTCAAAAATGCCTTCTTGCATGGTCATCTGAATGAAATTGTTCATATGGAACAACCACCTGGCTTTGCAGACTCTCGGTTTCCTGATCATGTGTGTCGCTTGAACAAAGCATTGTACGGCCTCAAGCAGGCTCCGCGTGCTTGGTTTCAGCGCTTAAGTTCCTTTCTTCTCAACAATGGTTTTACGTGCAGTCGATCCGATACATCTCTGTTTGTTTTCAAACGTTCCTCCTGCATTATGTACCTGCTCGTCTATGTTGATGATTTAATCCTAACTGGAAACCGAACTGATCTCATGGTTGCGTTTATCTCTCGTCTAAATCAGGAGTTTGCAATTAAAGATCTTGGAGCTCTAAATTACTTTCTTGGTCTTGAAGTGACCTACACTGATAATGGGTTATTTCTCAGCCAATCCAAGTATGCTCGCGATATCCTTGAACGTGCAGCTTTACTTGATTCTAAGCATGTGCACACTCCCTTAGCTCCTCATGAGTCCTTCATCACCGCTGGTGATCCCTTTCAAGATCCAACACATTATCGGTCTCTAGTCGGTGCATTGCAGTACCTCACAATTACTCGTCCGGATCTGTCATATGCAGTGAATCAGGTTAGTCAGTTCTTATAGACACCGACTGTTTTTCATTTCCAGTGTGTCAAGCGAATACTTCGATATGTCAAAGGCACACTTGCCTATGGCCTATTGTTCACCAAGCCGCATGATGTTTCCCTTCTTGGTTACTCGGATGCTGATTGGGCCAGATGTCTCGAAACTCGCCGATCCACTTATGGCTACTCTATTTTTCTTGGTGGAAACTTAGTATCCTGGAGTGCCAAGAAACAACCAACTGTCTCCCGCTCCAGTTGTGAATCGGAGTATCGAGCCATGGAAAATACTGCGGCTGAAATTGTATGGATAACTCACTTGCTTCGGGAGCTCCATGCCTTGCCTCCTGATTGCCCCACGCTGTTATGTGACAATCGGAGTGCGCTCTTTCTCACACAGAATCCTGTGTCTCATAAGAGGGCAAAACACATTGATCTGGACTATCACTTCATTCGGGAGCTTGTGTCGTATGGTAAACTCTACACTAAATTTGTCCCGACCACGCTTCAGGTGGCTGACATCTTCACCAAGAGTCTTCCTAGGCCTCAGTTTGAATATTTCCGCGCTATGCTTGGTCTTCGTCCGCCACCGTTTCGCTTGAAGGGGGGTATTAGAGTTACTTAATTCATTCTGTACCCATATTGTAATTTACTTATTCTTGTGTACCACTTATGTCATACTTATGTAATATTTGTCAATATATAATATTCTCTACCTCCACATTGGGGGTTAGGTTTTCCACTCTAACAGTTTTAAAACAAATACAAGGTTTGAACAAAAAATTAAAGGACATTTTGATACATTTTACATATCTTTAGTTTAACATCACAAGATTCAAACGTCTTCTTTACTCTCTTAAACTCTATACCTTATGTTGCTCAGACTCTTCAAAAATATCAACGGATGCACGTCGAATTCTCCAAAAGTAGTGCATTTTTGCAAAAAACAACACAAGTGCAGCATCGAAAGTGAAGAGTCCGCACAACGAAATCACAACCAAACAAACAAATTGAAACGGACGATGTAGTTAATACATTAAGCACCAACAAAAAGCTCATGAAATAAGCAAATGAATATTGATTGTAGTAAACTATATACAGAATGACAAATATTATAATGTTCATCCAAAATAGAATATAATGATCTTGTAAACTTTTGGGCAGATTCTTCACCTCCATTGGGGATTCACCATACAACCACCAGATATAACTTTTGACATATACTGATCATCAACAAGCTACTAATATACCAAGCTTCTGCTATATATATGGAAGAAAAAAATGTGTTAAAACTCAGAAACTGTCAGCTCGTAGCGCGCTTGATGTAATGTAAACAAACTGGAAAGTTGCAATCACAAAATGTGCATCAATCCCCTTTCTTTGATTGTGTTTAAAACCCATGAATCTTGATGTTATCCTTCTTCACAATGCCAGCCTAAAAATCACAAAAAGTACGAGAAATCAACGTTTACTAGAACCGTTATTAGATTATGTGTGTTGGATGTCGAGGAACGGGCAGAGGAAGTGAATTAAACCTGTATGAGAAAGGTTGACACGTTCTTCCGCTGATCGCCCTGAAGTTGGATAACCTGTGTGAAATAAAACAATCAGTAGAGAACAAACAAGCTAGAAGGTGTTCATCCAGGGGCGCGTGTATGTGTGTTAAAAGATTCACTAAATAAGCACAAGTAATTGATTTTGACTCCAGTAAATCAAATAAGTTGTGGTAGAATCCGAACTTGTACTCATAAAAGTTCAAATCTTGGATTCGCCTCTGTGAGAACATAGGTTGGTCCAAAGAACGAGAGTTGCCTTCCTTTAAGTCCTTTGTTCCTCGGTAGCTCAGAGACAGAGAGTAGAAAGAGTAGCATCAATTATGTGAAAATGAGTGCAGAACTCGTTTTTATTAGGTCATAGGTTGGTCCAAAGAACGAGAGTCGCCTTCCTTAAGTCCTTTGTTCCTCAGTAGCTCAAAGACAAAGAATAGCATCAATTATGTGAAAAAGAGTGCAGAACTCGTTTTTATTAGGTCATAGGTTGGTCCAAAGAACGAGAGTCGTCTTTCTAAGTCCTTTGTTCCTCGGTAGCTCAAAGACAAAGAATAGCATCAATTATGTGAAAAAGAGTGAAGAACTCGTTTTCATTTGATCATAGGTTGGTCCAAATAATGAGAGTTGTCTTCCATAAGTCCTTTGTTCCAACGAGGAGAAAGATAGAATAGGATCAGTTATTCACCTGTCCGAGTTCTGGATCTTGCACAACGGTACCATTGCAGCAGAACTCCTTCTTGAGGTCCTTCAGAATCTTGTTGTAGCTGAATTCTTTCTTCAGGCCTTGAACGGTAGTCAGACTTTTCCTGCCATTTCTCTGCTGAACTCGGATATGCACATACTCCTTCGCACCAGCACCTGAGTTCTGAGCATTTGCATCAGCGAACGGATCTGTCCACACGATACAAGCCACAAAAACAGTGTTATTTCCAGTCAGTAATTAGTCGAAAACAGAGAAATAAACGGTTTTCGTCTTAGATGGAGAAAGGGAAGATTGTATAGACTAGCACAACTAAATTGCATCAGCAACATATTACGTCAATTTGTTTGTCTTTACTTTCCTTCTTAGTCTGTTTCAAAACGAATAACTCTAACCTTTTCTGGCAACTCTTTAATTTCAACTTTTCACGTGACATATTTAAGACGACAACATTAAAGAACATTTTGGTACATTCACAAGATTCATAAGTCTTCTTTACTTTCTTAAACTCCATACCAAATAACAGAGGGAGTACAACATTGATGCAGGAGCAATGAGCAACAACTGTTCTCTATGAAGCGGAAAAGAGCAATTGCTAGCAAGAAGTAAAAGGACATGGAACTAAGGGAAAGACATTGATAACGAAGAATAGATACAACGTACCAAAGGTGGTAGGGACTTGGATATCGAGCTCAGACATGAACCTAGTTTTCAGAAGTACGAAGAACAAACCTTGAACGCAAAATTCCAGCTGAAACGAAAACAAAAGAATGTAATTCACTGGCAAACTCATGGATATCTGAACAGAATAACAGACTTATATTAGCGCGAAAAAAAGACAGAAAAGGTTCAGTTATTTGATGAAATAGATGATTGCACATTTAACTTTAAGGAACAAAAGCATGCAATTCAACTCGACTAAAGAGGGATGGTCAGGATCCCCCACACTTAACAAGAGTTCTCATATTCTAGTCCTGGAAATGAAAATAATCTTGTTGGACCAATAAATGTACCCGCAATGTACAAATACGGTTTAGTCAGATTCCAATGCAGGTATTGAACGCCGAGAGTGGAAAATTAAAAAAAAGTGTATACAATAACCAAAATAGCAATTACAGGGTCTGCATGAACCAAAAAAGATGATCAGAAATAAAAGAACTAAACAGAGTTTGTTGACATTATCAACTAACTCTAAAGTCTGAATAACAAGAATTACAATAAAGAACAATTTTTTTTTTCTCATTTTAATGTTTGGATTCCCATCCTATGTTCCATTGCAGAAATAAAATCTATCCATTGCAGATTGACTAATCCAATTTCGTGGCGCATAGGGTCCATAACATTAAAGAACGGCTGAAAAAAACACAATCTTGATTGAAAAATTAAAGAGCATTTTTTTTTTATGGTTCTCATTTTGTGTCTGATACCTACATTGTACCTGAAACTAATCTGAATTCGTGTCGCATAGGACCCGTACCACTAAAGAACAAATGAAAAAAAAAAGAAGAAAAAAACACAATCTTGATTGAAAAATTAAAGAATATTTTTTTCAGTATCTGATATCATATTACAGAGCGCGAATAATCTGAATTCGCTTTGCATAGCCTCATAACATTAAAGAAAAAATACAATCTTGATTAAAAAAAAGTTGGAAAATGGAGAAAAATTTACCTAACCAAAACAAGAAACAGAGATAGGGGTGGGTGGTGGAGAGATGAAACTGGAAATCTTGAGAATTTTAATTATTATTTTTTGTAAATTGTATGAAAATGTAGGGAAAAAAAAAAATGAAATGTGAGCATATATATAGAGAGAATGTTTATATAGAAAAAAGAAAAAAAAAACAATTTTCAACTTTTATATTGATCCACACATTTGGACTTTTGTTGGAATTTCAGGTGCTAAAATAATCTCTCAGTTATTACCAGATATTAACGTTTATTAGGACCCGAACATGGTGGCCAACCTAAAATTTAATTATCGTCTAATTTAGATTCACATCGCGTAAGAACCGTTTTTTGAGAAAAATAGTGTCACCACATAAGTATTGCCGGATTAATAAAATTTACCTTAGTCACAAGTTATACCGGACAACGGTATAAATTTAGCATAATACATAAACATGCACTTTAATTTGTAATACAAATAAGTTGTCAGGTAGTATGAGTATATCTCACGTGAATCGACATGTAGGATACAAGACATAAATATAAACTGACACCAAGTTAAAGGGCACGTTTATATACTATGCCTTAATTATGTCCTACCCACCCTCCAACACGCTTCATCTTCACCTCTGACCTCCGTAGGAACGTCCCCGCTATGCCACAACCCCACCTCCCACAACATTATTCTGGATTAGATATAAATATTTGTAGGATAATATTTTTTTGCCAACGTACCCAAAAACTCAAAAAAAAGAAGTAAAAAACCCACTTATTTTCCTAAAAAACATTTTCCTTTCGTACCGAACGCACCCTATATGGAAAACCAGCTGATAAATGGCATCAACATTCATTGCTAAGAAAATATACAGAAGCAAGGACTAATGTAGTGCCAACTGATGAAAAAATCCATCAATTTCTATGGAAAAACAGCTCATAAATGGTATCAACATTCTAAAGATTCATGCCTAAGAATATATACAGAATCAAGAACTCTAATCTTACTGTCAATCGTTTCGTTTATTAACGTTTCACCTAACACATGGATCCCATCACAGAAAACATCCAGTAGCCATGGTTGGTGTATAGCTTTACTTATCTTGGCCAAACTTGTCCATATATGTCTTTCTTGATATATCGACGATCCCATGACCAAGGAATATCTGCATTCAACGAAAAAATGCAGTGAGCTTGATGTTATTCAGAGAGCCGTAAACAGTCAAACCTCTTTATAACAACATCGTTTGAATATATTTGACTGCTATAGCGAAATGTTGTTATACAGAACATATAATATAACATAAAAAACTGGTTCCAAAGAAAACACGACCGTTGTAATGAGATTTTGTTATAGAGCTAAGACCTTCAGGGGAATATGGCTTTGGAGGAAGCTCATAAGGCACTGGCAACTTGATTACTTCAGAAGAATCATCATTTCCCTTTCCTTGCCAAGCTAGAGTTACCAGTTTTATTCTTTTCCCTTCGTGCACGCTAGTTTTGTCCTGTTAATCCAAAGAATTGAAAAACGGACAATACATATCAAGCGAATAAAAGTAAACTTAACACGAGAAAACTTGATGATAGTAGTACCTCTGATGGATAACCATTATTTGTACAGGAAAATCCGCAGCCATGTTTAACAGACGATGGCAAAAAGAGTACCCCTAGCTGTATCAAGGACAGAATAAGTTACAGTCAGTATAATTTTTGGAAGCTCAAGTCAAGATGAAACGGATAAACAAGATATCAATGTTAATCTAGGAAAACTAATACAGGTAAAAGATTGATTCAGCTTTTGGGAAATGGGTAAAGGTGGGTTATTCCACGTGTCTGCATACGTGGCAGTGGTCTATAGCGGGAGTGATTAAAATAGACATGCAAATGGCTGTTGCCTGTTAGTAAAAAAGGGCAAAACTTGTCTCAAATCATAATGGCAAGTGCATTTTTGTTGGCGAAGTGTACTGGCAAGTGTATTTTTGTTGGCAAAGTGCAACGAAAGGCAAAAGTAACAATAGTTAATAGTTCAGGTGCAAATTTGGATCTTTTCACCTAGTTTCTTCAGTCTCTATGTCAGTTTGTTTCTTGGATGCTTCTAGTCTCCAGAGAGGAACAAAAATACCTCGTAGGAACGAATCATCAACTGAGAATTATTTTTCTGAAGAGTGCCCCATGCAGCTTTGCTGAGGTTTGATGAAGTAAGCAAGAACCACCTGTTTTACCAGAGAATAAAAACAAATATTAACAAAAGCATTCATCCAACACTAGTGGGAAATCAAATCTTAAGAAAAAACAAGAGCAGAGTCTTTGAAGTCTTACGCTAACGATTGACCGTTGTAACGTAGAAATGTCTTAATATGAGGCATTGCACGGCTGAAGATTTGAAGAACAAAAGGTAAGTGTCCTTTCTCAAGAAAATCAATGAAAACAGGAGCTAAAAAAGAAGGAAAATCTGATTTGCAACTAGATTCATCAGCAGTTAAAATTGATCAATGTATATCAGCAACGCTCATGCAATATTCAGACGGAAATTTCTGTCATCAAGTCAAAAATGAAGAAATTCGTTCTTTGTTCTCAGAGTTATCAAAGGCAAAAAGGATCTTTAAGCGTACAGCGCAAATATAGCATGGGCTTTAATGAAGAAAGGCACAAATGGAGAAAAAAATGCAAATATGTTTTGGCAAGGAAAAGTATGTCTTAGAGCCTTGACTACAACACTGAAGCACCCGCTAATCGACGCAAAGCGCTCAACATGTTTTGAGCCTCGCTTCATTAGTTAAGCACGCCTTTGACAACATTGTTTGTTCCAATGGGTCAGAATTGAAACAAATTTTATGCAGTCACATTAGAGCTTCACTAGAACTACATATTGGATATATTTCTTTTAATGTACTTGGTATTGGGAATAAGATGAAAACAGATTTTTGGAATTTTATGCATGCAAGTATGCAAGTACATCTGCATTTTCACAAGAAGCAGTGATCGTACATCATCTTCACAATGAGCCTCCTTTGTACATTGTTATGCCACTCAGAACATGGGACAATTACCACATCATTTTACAAGATAGATATATTTTATGAGTTTATAACAGTCACTTAGCAATTTATTCAGCAAAGCATACAGCCGAACTAGGATAAAAGTAGCAACTGCATGCATAAGCATTTTTTGATCAGGCAACAACATGCATAAGCTTTGACTCTTACCACTAGAAACCCTACCAGAAAGAACACTAGTCACACAGTCTTCCATTGTCACTAGAGACAAGTTTATGAAAGGTTAGCGCTACTGCGACTGCCTTCGTTGCCACCACAAGAGAAACATACAAAAGTATAAGCACTCTTTGCTCCGTATTTTGTCTCCTTGTACAGTTTTGGGCAATGCCCACCTCATGAGCTAGCTTTTGGGGTTGAGTTAGGTCCCATATCCATTTTGTAACTTAGAACCAAGGATTTGAGTCCCTACTCTTAAAAATATTCTCATCTAGAAGTTCCGTAACTTTCTTTTTTGAGATTTTTTAATTTTTTTTTGAGAAAGTTCTCTCACTTTCTCTATTCCAATTTTTTTTTAAAAAGAAGTTGCTTGTTATTGTATTTCCCCATCTTGCACCCCCATGTTACGTTGTCCACGTTCCAGTTGGCATGCCTGAGGGGGGTGGGGATGGGGGGTGTTAGTGTAGCACATTGCCACATTGATGAAGGGATGGGTTGTTTTGCTCCTTCTATGGGCAATTAATTTCTTCACATTTGGCAAGCCCAAAAATCTTAGGAGGGTCATTAAAAAGAAAAAAGAAGAGAACTCGTGTGATAATTCAAGTATACAACTACTTAACATGACTATGCCTGATTTCTATGATTCTGAATTTCTGATACATGAGTGATTACTTCAGTAATAGTCCACAGTGCTCCTATTAGAAAACTCTAGAGGTAAAGGCCTTAAGTGATGCATCATCCATAGGTTTAGGAATTTAAGAGAGAAATGCACAGGCTTTCAAAGGATTCCAGAATATTGTATTGAAACTAATATTTCGGAAATTCAAAACTTTATAAGGATACTATACCAACGACCAGTGTGGCTAGCTTTCCATCTAGCCCAATATTTCTTCAGAAATTCTTTCTCCACGTTCTTTGATGGGCTGGGAATGGCACTTCCAGCTGCATATCCCTAGAAAATGAAACAAGATGCACTAAAATTCATTCAATAAATCAAAGGAGTCAGATTTCACTCATGAAGATCAGCAAAGCATCTAGAATAGCAAGCGAACGAGACCACGCACTATAAATTTCACTGTAACTTGTCAGGATTTTCAATCACATCTATTGCAAATGTCAACTGAATAAAAAAGATTTATTAAAGTATGGTCTTAAGTCAATGCCACTAATAGGCTGCGGATTATCCTTATGTTTGACATCCATGGTCAGGTTAGTGATGCCACTAATAGTCTAATAGGACTTGTTCAATATTACCTCCAAAGAACATCTAACATCTTCTATATTGGGCCATACTATCATTGGCTCCCCAATGCCCAGAGGTTTTTTATCGTCTGTAACTCCAGCCGACATTGAAGAGGCAAATTCTGTCATCCATTTCTCATCCAAAGAGCCTAGGGAGGAGAACTGCAGGAGGCAATTGAAGGCAGAGATGTTAATGATATTTGATAATGCAGGCGTAATATAGAAACATCTGGTGAAAGAATCCTTGGAGCTGAATGAAACTCAAAAAGATAACGATACCTGGTATATAAGAGGAGACTTCTGAAATTCTTTGCTAAAAGTACACTCCTGAAGAACAGTACGTAACTTCATATGTCCCCACTTCCTCAAACTAGAACCTGAATGATATCCAGGCACAGATGCAATTAGCCTGACCTGGAATTGGAGAAATGACAACTTCAAGGTCATGTTATCACACTGCACCTTAAATGGTATCACAAACAGTTCGCCCCACACAGTTCTCTATAATTCCAAGCAACAATTTATACTTCTCATCACCTCCGCCTCGACATGGATACAAGAATCTTAACCACAAAATCTGCCACCATGATAAATAGTGAAAGAGGGCATAATACCCAGCTATGTGGCTCGGACACTCCAAAAATGGTGTTGCACTCGTGTCAGATCCTCTAAAAATGTACTACTTTTGGAAGATCCGATACGCACCCGGGGGTATTTTTGAAGAGCAAACATGTGCAAGCAAATATTTTCACCAAACAAAGACCCGCTAGATTCAAAATGTGACGTTGAAATGCCATGTTTGTTAACTCAATTTTACTTTTTATTTCATCCTTTCTTTTTCTCCTTTTTAGTGGTGAGGGTTTCCTATAAGCTGTAACTGAAAAGAGAGCGGACAGTAAAGAAATGAATATTTGTGTCCTGGGAGTCTGTAAAACTCAGGCACCACATTGTCTGAATACTGAATTATCACGTAAAATGTGTGCACAAAGGAGATATAGTTTCAGCTAGGGTGACAAAAGAGTATTACAGTAAAAGAAATGAGTAAATACCGATGCGCTACTGTAATCAAATTTCTTGAAGAATGAGGAGTTGATCTTGCAGTTTCCAAAGGCTGGTATATTAACAGTAAATTCCGTCCACTGCAAAAAAGATTTAACAGAATCAAACAAGTTAAAGGAAAAAGGAAGTACTCCGACAGTAGAGGGTGAATTCAAAAGAAGCGAAAAGGCTAAACGCCATCAGATGCAGACACCAAGAAAGTGTGAAGCTCCTTGGTCCTGATTTATTGCATAACAAGGCAAAGTTTCCTCTAAAATAGCATGTTGTGCAGCATCTACAGATACATATAGTCATAGCTCTTCACATAAAGTAGACCAATGTCAATTTTCTATATTGCAAAAACAAATCATTGTACTACATACATAAATTGGGCATCAAGGTTAAGAAACCAAAAACTAAAAACATGCGACACAACAAATAGAGAGGTGCATAGACGCTGTACACAGCTCTCTATTTAATTTCTTTGCCAGTGAACTAAAACAGTGATTTATTCCTTGTTTAAGATCCAGGGTAAGCTAATTCACACTTCAATCTGTACGGTTCCTAGGAATAAGCTTTACAAGGGGATGCAATTCTTGAGGTTACAAAATAATAGTAGTATAATGGTGACTCAGTTATTGCAATTTGCACAAAAAGTTGTATAAAAGATAAAACCATATCGAAAAGAGAGTTAATTCTCACACATTCCTCTTTGTAAGCCTATAGTTTTGGTGAGCATGAAGATTGGCAAACAAATGAAAAGGCAATATATGTCTTCATTCTTCAATGTTAGTTTGCTGCCCGAAGGTGCTTTATATAAGGTCCACAATAGTGAAAGTACGTCTGTTTCATTTTCATACCTTCCTCTTTTATGTCTCTATTTTCATGAGTATGAAGATTGGCAACTAATGAAAAGCCAATGATGTTTCTTCAATGTTAAGTCTGTCAATCAAGAAGGAAGCCTACAAATCAAGTGCAGAAACATGATGGTTCACAAGGCAGATGTGGAAGTAAGGATTGCTACACAAGTTGTCTCTAAGAGAGGAAGTTTCAAGTATCTTAGGTCAATAATTCAAGGAAATGCAGAGATTGACGATGATGTTACACATCGAATCAAAGCAGGATGGATGAAATGGAGGCTTGCATCCAGTGTCTTGTGTAATAGGAATGTGCCACCAAGGCTTAAAGGTAAGTTTTATAAAGAGGTTGTTAGACTAGCTATGTTGTATGTGGCGGAGTGTTGGTCAGTCAAGAACTCGCATGTCTAGAAGATGAAAGTAGCATAAATAAGGATGTTTAGATGGATGAGTGGGCACACTAGGAGAGATACGATTAAGAACGAAGATATTCGAGAGAAGGTGGGAGTGGCCAACATTGTGGGCAAGATGAGAGGGGACGAGACTAAGATGGTTCGGACATGTGAAGAGAAGATGCATAGATGTCCTGTCCCAGTGAAGAAGTGTGAGAGAGATTGGCTAAGACGAGTATGAGGAGAGGTAGAGGTATCCCGAATAAGTATCGGGGAGAGGTGAACATGGCACACGTGCAACTCACCAAGGACATGACTCTAGATAGGAGGATATGGAGATTGAGGATTAACGTAGAAGATTAGTAGGCAGTTGAGAGTTGCCTAGATTTCCTTATCAAGATCATTATTTTTACTCTCATACTATCTTAGTCTTTGAATTTATTATTACCTACTGCTTTCTAGGCCCGGGTCATGGTATTATTTGTTGTGACTATTGTTCTTTTCTCCTTTATTTTCATCATGGCTTCTTCATCACTATATTTTATTTTCATACTGTTTCTGTAATGCTTTACTTAAGCCGAGGGTCCATTGGAAACAACCGCTCTACCTTCACAAGATAGGGGTAAGGCTGCGTATAGCCCACCCTCCCCAGACCTCACTTGTGGGATTACACCAGGTATGTTGTTGTTGTATCAAGTGTGAGGAAGATGGCTAAAATATTTTAGGTGTACTCAAATTAAATAAATTTTTAAAACATCAAAAGTTTTTCGATGAAATGTAAAGTTGTTCTTGATTTTGGGTTTGAATTCATCTATACCTTTAACGCGCTTAGATAATCAACCAAATCATTTTCAAATCCACCATCCTTGCCCAAATTGTTTTGATCCTTCCAGGGAAAATCTTGCATCCACAATCCCTGGCTTTTGTTATTCCAATCAACAGAGATCAAGTTTGCAGTATGTACAATAACTCTAACTCCTGTTGGATAGACAAGAAGCATGGCTTTTGAATGGTGTGTTCCATATGCAATTGGTAAAGAAGGTTTGTGCAGAATCCAATTCGCAAGCTTGCTTCTCTGTAAAGGAAGAAGACAATGAAGTAGAAATTTAATCCAAGAGAAGCTTTATTAACAACATATTCTCATAACTCAAAAAATGTTAACCTTCATGTACTCCATGGTACCATCACCTTCTCCATGAATGACGAGAACATTAGGAATCTGTTTTAGAGTTGGACATGCTGCATTAGAAAGGACCACGAAATCAGTCTTCAGACAGAAAAAAAGATTAACTTAGTTCATAAAAGCAAATAAACTTTTACAGAGTATCTAACAAACAATGGAAACCACAAATAAGTTGGGAAACCGCTTCATTGGACAATCCAAGACGTCGAAGAACATAAATAATAGGAGAAACAGGCAATGTTAACAAAATAAAAAACAAAAGATAAGGCAAAAATGACAGAACTCACCAGAAAGTAGCCAATCCATATCCACCATGTAATTCGAGAGGATAGCTACAAGCACATTCCCCTATGATAAATAGGAACCAATGTTAAGCTACCAACACAAACGTAGACATTATACAACTATTACAAGTACACATATAGAAGGGTTTATCAATTATCATATGGAAAATGGACCTTGGGTTTAACTCAACTCCAAAAGCTAGAGTGTGAGGTGAAAAATGCTCAAAAGACAACAATATGAAGAGACATCAGTCCATTCCCCCAACCAAAGTGAGACATTCTAACATCTTGATATCTGGAGCATGGATAATATTACAAGAGATGCAAGATTGGGTGAACCAGGAATAGGAATGGTCTGACCCTAACCATGTAAGGAAAATGGACCTTGGAACTAACTCAACCCCAAAAGATACCTCATGTGATGAGGATTGCCTAATACTCCCTCCGTTTCAATTTGTTTGTCTTACTTTCCTTTTTAGTCCGTTTCAAAAAAATGTCTCTTTCCTTTTTTGGCAACTCTTTAATTCTAACTTTCCACATGGCGTGTTTAAAACCACAAGATTAAAGGGCAATTTGGTACATTCTACATATCTTTAGTTTAAGACCATAAAATTCATAAGTCTTTTTCACTTTCTTAAATTCTATGCATAAGTCAAAACCAAACAAACAAATTGAAATGGAGGGAGTACCATGTAAGGAGACAACCACCTATTTCCTCAACCATGGTGGGACATTTTACCAAGTAATAACTATCTATAGGACACATTGGTACACAGTGAGCACTTGGAACCTGTTAAACAACTTAGCTCTAAAGTCTTTGCTGCCATATAGCTCCTATACACTTTATATTGTAGAAGAGTATTAGATGACTATATACAAGTCATTCATCAAAAATAAATATATGCAAGAATCTAAAGCTCAGAAAAGAAAGGATAGGATCACAAGTTCACTAGGGAAGCATCAGTTCAGGGAATTCAGAGGCAAACTTGACGCCACATCTTCTTTTGCCCCTTCACTAATTCATGAACAGTAATGCATCTTGGAGGAAAAACATCTCATCCAAACAGAACCAATCCCAAAACAGCCACAATGCATAACTCTACCTGAATAACATCACTAATAGAAACAGCTTCTGAATTTGCCCATGCTGGCAGCTCACGCACTCTCATCAATCTGAATGTGAGGGGCAACTTGTGTTTGGGAACCCTAAACTGACGTATGGCCTCTGCAGAACTATTTGTTTCTTGGCCATTGTTGTGCAACATAATCTGTAAGCCAAAGATTTAAACAAGCAATAAAAGTTGAAACTTTTTCCGTACATATTTTTTTCCAACAACGTGTTAAAAGATTAAATCTTTCAGAGACAAAATGAGGAAACAAAGAAACCCATACCATTTCTGAAGCTTCCTCTTGACAGACTTCTCGAGCTTTCTTCTTGCCATGCATCTGGCCTTTGTCAGTAATGCTTTCTTCACTGAAAGGCCTCTTTTGTTTGTTGCCTGGTGAAGTTTCATCCTTACGAGCTGTGCTAACATACTTAAATAGGTAATGCCCAGGTATCAACTCTATGACATCACCACTTTCAAGTTTCCACCTCTCTCTAGACAAAAGCTTCTTTCTCTCACCCTTTGATCTTATAACAACTGGATTTGTTCCTTCCTGCAATCCAGTCCCATGTTTATTCCAAAGAAAAGACTTCAATGGGAAATTAAGAAGTAAGGACACCAGCATTCTTTTACATTTGTAAATAAGTTGAAATGCTATCACAAGGTGTAGACAGAACTCATGCATTTAACAAGCAATGTATACATGAATTTAAGCACCACACTTTCAAGAATTGCCACCAATCCATCCAATCACTCGGTATACAAGCCTAGGAAACTAAGCAGAAAATTCATCACCAAAACTGCAGACTCAAACAAGCATACTGCCAAGAATCCAAGTATCCACAAGTTAGAAAAGGATAATCCACAATAAACACACACACGCAGGTGTGTTTGTGTACATCTATGTAAGTATGATATTAGCTAGGATAAATCATCCAAATACAGAATTCAACCAGAACAGAGCTCGTAGACAGAGCTGACCCAACTAATTTGAGATTGAGTCATCGTTGACTGATTGATTGATATGTTTAAACAATCAATAATACATGAACATGACCATGAAGAAAGGAAAAAGGTTAGGAAAAGTACCACGACAACATCAGCAGAGCCAGTGCAGGAAGCAGTGATAGTAAGATGCTTGCGGCTCAGCCGCTTATCAGTAACTGGAATGCAATCCCGGCCTACACAATTAGGACCTTCTGAAAGTGGAATCTTGGGTATGACACCTTTCCCATCCTCTTCCAAATTATCACTTAGAGGAACCAAAAATCCAACCTTTATAACTCAAAACACAAATTAAATCAGTGCAACAACTAGAAAAAACACACACAAAAAAAAAAAAAAAAAAAAAAAAAAAAAAAAAAAAAAAAAAAAAAAAAAAAAAAAAAAAAAAAAAAAAAACTCATGCTACTGATATATATGGTACCAACTTAGTTGAGACAGGTTTATTCTGCAGTATTGCATAAGTGTCAGATTAAGAAGATCATTAGTTATACACGACTTCAAAATTTGTTTGTTAAAAGTAAAACTAAATTAGAACCTTCAGCAAGTGGAATCTTCGGAATGGAATTATTCTCATACTCTTCCAAATTATCACTTAAGAGGCACCAAAAATCCAACCTTATTTACAACAACATACCCAATGTAGTCCCACACAGTGGGGTTTGGGGAGGACAGAGTGTACGCAGACCTTACCTCTACCTCAAAAATCCAACCTTATTTACAAAAACATACCCAATGTAGTCTCACGCAGTGGGGTCTGGGGAGGATAGAGTGTACGCAGACCTTATCTCTACCTCAGAAATCCAACCTTATTTACAAAAACATACCCAATGTAGTCCCACACAGTGGGGTCTGGGGAGGATAAAGTGTAAGCAAACCTTACCTCTACCTCAAAAATTCAACCTTTTCTACGACAACATACCTAGTGTAGTCCCACACAGCAGGTATGTGGAGGATAGAGTGTACGCAGACCTTATCTCTACCTCAAAAATCCAACCTTTTTAATCAAACAAAAACTAAAATCAACACAAGAACTCAAAAAAAAAGACTAAAATAAACTAAACTCATGCTTGTGATATATATGATACCAATTTAGAGAATCTCTAGTTTAAGCCAACTTCAAATTTGTTTATTAGACTAAATTATGAAAACGGGTCGGAAACATAATTGGTAATGGATTGATTAATTAATCAAAATGCTACTAATCCTCTTCAAAGTTTTCACTCAATTGCACCAAAAATCCAACCTTTTTTTAAATCAAACACAATAAAATCAATGCAAAATCAAAATTGACTGAAAATGGAATCTTGGGTATGGAACTTTTCTCATCCTCTTCCAAATTATCACTTATAGACACCAAAAAAATCCAATCTTTTTGCATCAAACACAAACTAAAACCAATGCAAGAACTAGATAAAACACACCAAAAAAAAAATTAAAAAATAGAGATTGCAAAATTATACTAATGAAGAAAGTAGCTGAACCTGAGAAGAAGTGGACATTGAATTGGTATTACGAAAGGGGGTTTGAGTTTTGCCAGCTTCCCCTTATGGAGTTGCAGAACAGGGCAAATATGCACTGGTTTTTTTTTGCACATTGTGTTGTTTATTTACTATATATTATATCCAATTTAATGTGATAAATTTATAACAATCCGTTATCGTCCAGCGGTTAGGATATCTGGCTTTCACCCAGGAGACCCGGGTTCGATTCCCGGTAACGGAAAATTTTATTTTTCTTTGTTTTTTTGGATCAGGTTAGAATAAAATAATACATAGGTTTTCTCATAACTTGTATGTTTGTATTAATTAGTTATGCGGGTTTCTAAATTGTCAACCAAAACGTTGTATTAATTTTATATATGAATAACTTATTTCGTATTTATCTACCAAACATCGTATACGTTATATGAAAATTAATACATGGATCTCATTCTTATCCAGTTCGTCTGGTTTGGAGGTGAGTTATGCTTGTGTTAAATTATGCATAACTAATAGGAGAATAATGTTTGGTAGCTAATTAGGAGGTAAATTATTCATGTATAAAATTAATATTGTATTTGATTTGCTATTTAGAGATCCGCATAATTAGTACGTGAATAGGTTATGAGGAAATCTATGTATTATTTTATATAGGTGGAAGATGTAGAATAACTAATACATATATAATTAATCTCTGCATAATCTTATACCAAATGACTTTGGGTTTAATTAGTTTGGTATGAGACATGGGATAGACAAAGTTATCTCATGAATTCAGATATTTCATGAAATTAGTTATCCCACCATATATATGAAATAACTTATCGCATCATTATAATAAAAATGATGGAATAAATAATTCGGAGACTAATTAATATTCTTAACCAAACACAAAATAAGATAATTATATATTTTATCTTGGTGTCTTTTATTCTTCGTACCAAATGACCCGTGAAGGCAAGTTTTTTAAAGTTCAAAATTCAATCATCCAATTTACAACGATATACTCTATTTATTCTATTTTTCGTTTCCATTTTAAAAACAATTTAAAACTTCTGACACATAAGCTAATCATGTAGTAAGAAATACTCCCTAAAATTGCTCTACAAATATGAGATGATAAAATAATAAACTTTAAAGGTACTTTTGGTGTGTGATACGATTTTATACTATTTATATGTCAAAATTTGTTAAACTTTATAGCTAATTAAAGACGTTATATAATATGAAAAGCATTCCTATGAATTCTTTAAGCCGATTTAGCTACACTATAAAAAGTTAAAATAACTTATCAGATCGAACAAGTATCATATAGATATTTTATATGAATTCATTTGGTTTTTTTTATTTTTGCTCGAGCTAAATAATTAAAAATTATCATATCCAATTTCTCGGGGATGGATACATAAGAAATAAAAAAAAGGATATATAAGAAATTCTTTTTTAAATTTTAGCCTGGTTAAAAACTTTGTGAGAAATGAAATAAAATGTTAATAAAGTAAAGATAATGATACTGAAGTCAACAAACCGGTATGGAGTTGATCATTCTTTTCTTTTTTGTTTAACCAAAAAAAGGATATTACATGTGTGGTTTAACGACTCAAACTACAAATTGAATCATTGAACATAAAGAAATTAAGATGAAAGGATACGTAAATAATAAATACTTTCTTAGTTTTAATTCGTTTATTTACTTTCTTTTTTGATCCGTTTAAAAAGAATATTTTTTAGCTGCTCTTTAATTTCAATTTTTCACGTGTCATGTTATGCATGTTTAAGATCTCAAGATTCAAAAGTTTTTTTAAAAAAAATCGATGTCAAGTTAAAATAAGACAAACAAATTAAAAGGGGGGAATTAGGAAGTAATAAATACTATTCCCTCCGTTTTAATTTATTTGACCTATTTTTCTTTATAGTCCATTCAAAAAAAGAAAATATTTTTTCTTTTTTAGCAACTATTTAATTTCAGTTTTTCACAAAACATGTTTAAGAATATACAATTAATGGATATTTTGATAGATTTAACATATTTTTAATTTACAGAACAAACAAATTAAAACGGATAGACGAATAAATAATTGATATTCAAAAAAGAGAAAGATAACCTAAAGGCAAAGGCAAATGCCACATGGAAAAATCTTGATCCGTGAGCCTAATTGCGTCGATGGCGTTTGACTTTATTTAAGGCCTAAAACTAACCTAATTAAATTACGGCAAAAGGCCAAATATGCCCCTCTACTATTAAAAATAGTTTAAATATATCATTCGTTATATTTTCGGTCTAAATATACCCTTTCTGTTATACTTTAGGATCAAATATACCCCTCCTATTATATTTTGGCATAAATTTACCCTTAATCTCAACTCTTGATCAAATGATAGGTTCTTTTCTTTATTCTTTTGAATATGTTGTGTTTCCTCTTTAATGAAATAATTATTTCTTAACCTCGAACTATATAAAGTGATATCTATTATGTATCAATTTCCAATATGCGGTCATCTCTCTCGTTGTTTAACTTAAATATTGCTGGGTTAAAATTATAGATTGTGATATGTGGGATTAGAGTGTTTCATACGAGGAAATGGATTAGTAAACACTTGCGTATTGATGAGTTTGGTTTAAAAAATAAATACTATAAATTATTTTTTAAATTTCATGACTATACTATTATTAATAAACACTTACGTTCCATGATTTTTAAAATTTCATGACTATAATATTATATGTTTATTATACTTATACAATTGTAATCTACAATTTTTAACTTTATATATGATTTTATTTAACCATCCGTTAAAATTAAGGGTATATTCGAGCCAAATATAATGAGAGGGGTATATTTGTCTCGAAAGTATAACTGAAGGAGTATATTTGAACTGAAAGTATAATGAAGGATATATTTAAACTATTTCAAATAGTACAGGGGTATATTGGACCCTTTTCCGATTAAATTAAAACCTTATACAAACACGCAATTTTTTCAAATATTTAATTCAATAAATTTTAAAAATTTTAGGAATTCTTGTCAAAGACTCAAACTTTTAATCAGAAAATAAAACAACTATTAATCTTATTTTCCATTTTCTTTTCATCTTTTCTACTCACAAAACTTATTGATGGTTAAATAAAAAATATGTTCAAACATAATTTTGACTGTTAAATACTCCTTCGATTTTAATTTGTTTGCCATGTTTTAACTTAACTTAGAGTTTTAAAAAGTAAGAAAAACTTTTGAATCTTGTAGTATTAAATAAATTAAGGAGAAACTATTAAATAATTAAGGAGAAACTACCTTATTAGACATACATCCATATCATATATATTAATTCTATCTATATTTTTAAATAATTACGTATCTTACCACAAATTAAGAGTTTCTTATCATATATTGAGGAAGATACGCCTAGCTAGATACATGTATGCTTGTTATCAGATACACTAAAATAGGAAGCACAGTAAACGAGATAGGAAGGGAGGTGAGCGAGATAGTCATGTATTTCAGATACACGTGAATCACAGTAGATACACACTAGAAACATGTATCTATATGTATCTGGTAAGATTCACATGTGTTTGGTATCCCAAATACATAGGAGAGTGGCGAGCGAGATGGGAGGGAGGTGAACGAGATTTGTTATGTATCCCAAATATATGTAAATTCACTTGAATGTAGCGCATCTAGAGCAAATTACACCTAACTTTGTCCCCATGTATCCCCACATATATGTATTTGAACATATCTAGACACATCAAAATCTGATAAGATTCGTAATATTGCAAACTAGAATGTATCTAAGTAATTAACTTCTAAACTAGTGAGATTTTTGTAAATATGTCAAAAATGTCTTAAACATGTCATGTAAGCAAATATTCTTTTTTAAACGAAGAGAATTTCATTTTTCAACATCAACTTCAAAAAAAAAAATTCAAGACACCTACAAATAATAGTAATTAAGACTTGGTCTTAGAGGTGGACATAATTTTGACTCAAATCATGTATTTATATTAATTTTTTTTAAAAAATAATTTTAATAAACTAAATATTCTACCTCCTTCCCTCCACCTATATATATTAATTTGTTCCTTAAATTTTCAAACCAAATAAAGTAAAGTAATTTAAACCAAAAGACCACACCAATTATTCTCCTTTATTTAAGTTGCTCTTTTCTTCATTCCAATCTGTCTTTTTGTTTGTTTTCTAATTCAAAGCATCAATTATCAATTAATAGAAGAAAAATAGTCTCATATATACCTAATAGTCCTCTCTTATCTTTCTTCTACAAACACACCACATTTCATTGACTTCCCATTTTTTCTAACCAAAATTCCTCATTTTTCTTCCTTCATCTCTTTTATTTTTTTCCATAGTAGTGGCCATGGAGGATTAATTTCATTTTTGATTCTTGGTAAGTATATATTATCTTTTCTATACTTTTTTGTATTTTCCTTTCATATAGACACATGCTTATATATAGATTTAGAATTCAAACATGATATGTTATTGAATTCAGTTGAACCCATCGAACATGCATACAATGTAATTTTTTAAATTGAATAGAGGATTTATTGAAAATAGTTTATACGTATATTTCATCATCTCCCAACTCTACCTTGTGAGATTACACTGGTGAATATGTTTTTGCTGTTGTTAGTGATGTTAAATTATATAGACACACATGTTTTGTTGTATTCTATGTCGAAATTTTTTCATGATGAATTTTGCTTTTTATTTAAATTTCCAGGAAAAATCAAAGAAAAGGATAGAATGGACGGTGGTGATCGAGTTATAAGACGACGAAAGAGTCTAACTGAACGGCTAGGATTAAAAAGAATCGGATGTTGCGGGTCCACTTGGGGTATCATGCCAGCAACAACTTTCAACGTCGTTGACGATGAAAACGACGACGTTGAAGTTATGAGTCATCATATCCACACCCCGCCAGAAACGCCGTCAACTGCGACAACATGTCTGGCGGTGGCCGGAGGAGGAAGTTCCGGAATGAACTTGGCGGCCGCATTGGCCGCCGAACGCCACTTCAATAATGAAGTCAACACACATTTGGGCTCAAGGCCCGGCCTGAACTCAAACTCGGGCCCATTGAGCCCAGATGAAAGCGGCCCAAGGAATGTACCAACTTATGACAATTATGAAGTCAACATTCATTCAGGCTCAAGGCCTAGGCCCGGCCCGGACTCAAGTTCGGGCCTATTGAGGCCCGACGAAGGTATCTCGGGAAATGTACCCGGGACGCCGATGAGAATGTCGTTGATGAGGTTGTTAGAGGAAACAGAAGTGTATGAAGGAGAACTATTGATGGAGAAAGAAGAAGAAGAAGAGGGGGGTGGGGTGGGGGTTGGGAGTGATAGTGTGTGTTGTGTGTGTATGAGAAGGAAAAAAGGAGCAGCATTTATACCATGTGGTCACACATTTTGCAGAGTGTGTTCAAGAGAGCTATGGGTAAATCGAGGTTGTTGTCCACTTTGTAATAGATCTATTCTTGAAATTCTCGACATTTACTAAGAACAAAAAAAGAATCCAATGTTTTTGGTTATGGTGATTTGTCATATATATACTTGTACAATGTAAAGAATTATTTTCATGAATGTTGGGAAATGGAATTACTAATGAAGAATCGTCAACAATAAATGTTGTAATAGAGTGATAAGTATTTCTTTTATTCTTACTTAGAAATTTTAGGTTTGAGCTCTATATATATTATATGATATAGTACTTTACTCTCGACATGCGGTTTTATGACATGAATTCAAATTTAATTGAGTTTCAATACGAATATCGAATAGGAAACAAAAAGAAAAGGAAGATGAGGGTGAAGCGGGAGGAAAATTTGATTTGAAGAATGTGAAAAGTTAGAAGTTTCTAGTCATTGTCGTGGAGGCGTAATATCCTTTTTCTTTTCATTTTGGCTTGTACTATTTTAGAAAAAGAAAAAAGATTATAACATAGAAAGTTGTTTATGATAGATTATTGGTGCAAGAGTCCGAAGTAATAGAACAATAATAGAAATGAATTTGTTATTTGATACACCATGAAATTCTAGTTTTATTTGTTTATGATGTATAATAAGAATGAAAAAAAAAAATGAAAAGAAAATGCATGGACGACCCTAAATATAAATCAGATCTATCAAATACGGAACTCAATTCCGCACTGATACTGAGTCGTTAGACCTATCCACCAAGGGATTCGTTGAATTTTTATGAATTGCTTTGCGGAAAATCTAATAAACTCTTTACCCAAAAAGAGTAGGACGCGTGTGGGCTCGCTCCTCCTAATAAATAGAAGGTAAGCCAGTCTTGTATCAGGTTATTTGACACCACATGAAATTCAATGAAAAAACAATAAAAATTAGTATATTGAATAATCGATATCCGATAAGCTAAATCGTTAAGCATTATTATTCGTCTGATAAAAATGCACATCGTTATCTTAATCTTAACGAAAACAAATCATTTGCAACGTGTCGATAAAAAAGATTTTAAAAAAATGAAAATTCGTGGACGGCAGGATTCGAACCTGCGCGGGCAAAGCCCACATGATTTCTAGTCATGCCCGATAACCACTCCGGCACGTCCACCTGTGTGCCAATTTGAGGTTAATTTTTTATCATACTTTAGCAATTCAAAATTGGCGAAGCTACTTCTAACTAAACTATAAGAAAGTCTCATTTAGCCGAAAAAAATTATACTCTCGATAGTTTTATACTTTTTTTAATATTAGTTTTTTCATATGTGAGACAATAGTCATTAAATCTTTTCTTTGTTTCTGATTTATCCTCGTTAAAATTTGTAATTATTAACTTCTGTATGACGCCTTGTTATTTTGATCTCAATCAGTTATATATCGTGTTGTATTAAGTTCAATTGACACATATAGTTCTCGTTCAAAGTGAATAATCTACTAGCTTGCAATTACTTGAATGTGATGCTCCATAGCATGGCAGAGCTACAAGAAAATCTACGAAATCGGTACGTAGAATTAATTAATAGCTTCGTCTCAATTTTTATATTTACGTTTAGTACGAAGAAACTCTAGCTATCTAACTGTATTAATTTGGGTCGAGTTATGTAGCATGGCCCCATCCAAGTATTGAGCAACGGACAACTTTTGAAGTTCAAAAATACAAAGCCAATGCCATTGTCCTTCACTTTACCGACACCCCCAAACACTATAGTAGATGTAGCTATCCCGCGTCGTAATGGAATGAATAAAATTTTGTTACTCATAATTAGATGTTTTGGATTTGAGTTTTGCATATAAAAAATCTATTAAGAAGCATTTTCCTTTTAAATGAATCTTATGATGAATAAATTTCATCACCCTTAATTAGATGCTTCTTGTTCAAGCTCTACATATTATGAAACATTTACCTTTTAAATGGACTTAAACGATTCAAATTTAAATTATTCAAGTACCAATACAAATATACAACATTGAGTTATAAACAAAAAACACAATAATTAAATATTTTGAGCTCAAGTTCTGAATACAAGAAAAGCTCTGCTTCGGATCATTTTTTTAAAAAAATGAATCTTGCATGACGCGAATTCAAATTAATCGGTAGTGTGGAGAAAAAACAAAAAAACTATAGTAGTAAGTAACGTAGTATCAATGGAGAAGTGAGAAAATTTCCCAATTCCCAAAATTCTCAGTACTATCAAAAATGCTGCTACAATTATTACTAACATTCACACTGTGTACAACACTCCCACTAGCTCACTCCCACTACAATTGGTCACCGTCTTCCTCCTCCACCGCCAGCGCCGCTCACCCATCGGTGTGGCGGCCGGGACGGGCGACCTACTACGCTCCCGCAGATCCACGGGATGTAGTAGGTGGCGCGTGTGGGTACGGTGATTTAGAGAGAAAGGGGTATGGTAAATCTACAGCTGGATTAAGCACTGTGCTATTCGAAAAGGGTCAGATTTGCGGAGCTTGCTTTGAAGTTCGATGTGTTAAGGAACTCCGGTGGTGTATTCCGGGTACTTCGATTATTGTTACTGCGACGAATTTTTGTGCTCCGAATTATGGATTTGAACCTGATGGAGGTGGACATTGTAACCCTCCGAATGCACATTTTGTTTTGCTGATTGAAGCTTTTGAGAAAATTGCTATTTGGAAAGCTTCTAATATGCCTGTTCAGTATCGAAGGTAGTATTGCTCGACTAGTTTCTTGTTCTTTAATTTCTGTTATTATCTATTGTTTTTTGTATTTCGATTATCATATTATTTTGTTGTAGTTATTGTTCTGATACTTTCTGCTATTTTGATATTCCTCGAGTATTATAAAAGAAGAAGAAAGAACAAGAATTATTCTGGTCTGAGATGAATTTAAATGGAGAAACATGGTCGTCAAGGATTCATATAGCCAATCTCAACTTATTTGGGATTGAGGCGTAGTTGTTGTTATAAGAATAAGAAGCATAGATGGTTCAAAGATTGAAGATTTTAGCAATTTTGGTCAATTTATTAGGAAAATATGGGATTCTTGGGTCCAAAACTATTTAAATGTCTCTCATGAACCTTGTCACATAATTTCTTTTGTGATTCTCTATTTCAATGATGTTCATGGAGGGCTAAACTATTTTCCCGTCATAATAATATGCATCATATTCCCCTAGAGGTGGCGTGGTAGTGGAAGAGTTGGAATGACAGCCTAGGGTATCAAGGCTCGGATTCTAGTAGAGAACGATCAGACGAACTCTTCCCTTCTGCCTAAGCCTTTGTTCATATAGTTAGCTAGTGCTTGTACTGGTAGGAGCTAGCAAACATCTCATGGACCATATGAGTGCAGAAAAGATAATCATATTAGTAGTACCCAAGAAGAGGACATTTTGATGAAAGGATAACTTTCTCTGTTAGTTCTTCTTCTTGGTACACTGCAAGGTAGATATGATACAGTTCCTTTGTTTCCCTTCTAATTAAACCATATACAATGATCTAACAATGAAATTAGCATTCCTTGCTGTCGCCACCTTCAGGTGACAACTTTGTTGCACTTGAACATTCACCAAGTACAATTTTGTTTCAACTTCTTCTTAAGTCTAGCAAAAGTTCCTCTGAACTCCAGATACAGTATAGTTTTGTATCTTGATTATAAGCAAGTACGTGTATATATAATTCCCTATTTATTTGAACATTTAAGTTTTTGTTAGCCCTTCTATTCTGAATCTACAGTTGATGGAGAATTTACAGTGTGCCTATTTTCACAATTTCCAACAGAATAAAGTGCAGAAAGGAAGGAGGAGTTCGATTTACAATCAATGGTGCTGGAATATTCTTGTCTGTGTTAATCAGTAACGTTGCAGGCGCGGGTGATATAGTGGCAGCAAAAGTTAAGGGTTCAAGAACAGGATGGCTCCCTATGGGTAGGATTTGGGGCCAAAACTGGCATATAAGTGCGGACTTGAAGAATCAACCACTTTCTTTCGAGATAACCAGCAGTGATGGAGTCACCATAACATCTTACAATGTTGCTCCGAAGATCTGGAATTTCGGACAGACTTTTCAAGGTAAGCAGTTCGAATCGTAGGACTCTGCCAGAATTGTATCTATTCCTGGACCTTATTTGAGGGATTCGTCGAGATTGAGTTGTGCTTGTTTATGATGGGGAACTACCAGATGTAGATTTTAGAGTGCAAAGTTGTAAGATCACTTGAATGTAATGGTAAGTTAGTAACTATGTTGTCTGTTTCATTGTTTATACATGTATTGTGTTGGTTAGCTATATGAAAAATAATTGTTGCACATGAATTCGACAAACGCGTAATGATAAGGAAACAGGAGGGCATAATTATGAAAGGCTTCTTCTCTTATGCTTCCAACCTCAGATTTTCTTCAACTTTAATATGTATAGCATGTGTTCTTTAATATATAGATATCCGAAATGAAACTGCTCGGGTCCAAGCTAGTGCAGTTCTCGGAGACACTGCAATTTGTTGAGATGGGGATGGAGTATCGATAAACATACGATTCACGCTCAGCTAGTAAATGCTCAGCACAGAGGATTCTGAACAAAGCATCAGTAGGAGAAACCCGTTTTGGACCATTAGAGGAGAGTGGAGCCTAACTATGAATGGGTACTGCTATCTCTCACCAGTAGAGGTATCGGATAACTCTTTCCACCAAGGCTTGAACAGATGAGAGATATCACCTAGTGTTTTTATACAACTGACAATTCTTTAAAGAAAACAGAGATACTCCAACAATCTCTATATGGTTGACAACAACACCTACTAATGGATAGCAACTAAACCAATATTGCTTGAATTTTGAATCCACATTTAACCATAAAGGTCAACAATAGACAAGAACTCCTACATTTCTTTTGAGCCGATAGTCTTAACGGGAACAACCTCTCCACCCTACATAGGGGTAAGGTCTGCATCCATCCTATCTTCCCCAGACTCCACTTATGGGATTACACTGGTATGCTATTGTTGTACTAGAATTATGGTCCATCCTCCGTTTATGAGGACTGAGAAAGGTAAATGTTCTTCATTGTCAAGAAGAGTTCATCATCGAGGAAACTGTTCTTCCACACAGATCATCATGGCATGAACTAATTTCTTATTCTTCCCAATCTTAATGTATTTGGCCTATTCAATGCTGTTGAAAGATTAGTTTACAACTTCCCTTTCTTGCTGGAAGTTCCATAGTTCTTCAAGGGACTAAACTATGACTACAGTCTACACAACATTGTCAATACAACATAATAGGTAAAAGTTGTAATCTTCAATAGTATTTTTTCTTCTTGTGTCCCCAATTCAACAGCTTCCTAACAAACTAAAGTACATGTGTCTATATTCAAGATAACCACCTCCACTCCTCGGGAAGTTGACAAATAACCTATGTTGCTCGGACTCATCAAAAATATCGACCAGTGCGTGTCGGATCCTCCATAGCTAATGCATTATGGAGGATCCTACACAAGTGGGGCAACATTTTTGGAGAGTGCAAGCAACATAACAAATAACTATATCTAAATAATTCCAAAATGCAATCAAAGACAAACTTCATTTACAGTCATTGCAAACAAGCATGCAGGGTTACAACCAAACACGTTGAGACTCAGCACGTGAGCATTCCCCACACAGTGGCCGATGCAAAAACAGATCCAGTTAGAGGAGGATAAACGAAGAACGAGATTATGAGCTTTATCGGTATCAAGTGGAGAATGTTTTGGCAGATAGATCGGTTTCTGGAAGCTGAAAGTAAAGCGACAAAAGTTCCAGTGGTTGGAGAGGGAAGAATAGACAAATTTCCTCACCTTGCATCATTACACAACACAATCAGAAAATCATCTTTTCTTTCCACTCATCTTGATATAGCTAGAAAGCAATGATGCTCGGACACTCCAAAAGTGTTGCCACACCAGTGTCGAATCCTCAAAAATGCATTACTTTTGGAGGATCCGACATGTACCCAGCGAGATTTTAGAATAGTCCGAGCAACATAGCTAGAAAGTCATTAAAGGTTTCATGGCTATAACATAAAAGCCTCAAATACAACATCACAAGACCCCACAATAAAGGGACATTACAGGAGATTAGCAAGCTTTTTGGAGATGAAGTTCTAATTCCAATGCAAGACTACAAACTTCGAAGTACGAGCCTCAAACATACAAAAGAGTAATATGAACTCAAGTTAGACCTTGCAACTACCAAAAAAATATACAAAACTAGCTTCAACTCCAAATTTTGAAAAAATTGCACTGAAGTATCATTTTTGCAGCTTATGTGAAGAGTCCATCCAAGGGTACAATGATACCACAATTTGACAAGCTAATTGTGGAATCTCTATCGAACCCAAGTGTTACTTAGACCTTGCAACTGCCACAAGAATTACACAATTGGCTTCGAATCCAAAAATAAGAAAATTGCAGCTCCAAAGGTACATTGACTCCACAAGTTGACAAGCTGATTGTGATATCCTCCCCCCACCCCCACCCGCACCCAACACACACCTGACAAAGTAACTGATGTGGTATTTCTGAGATACCCAAAGCATAAAATAAATGTAGCTCCTAAATTTCAGCTCATATTTCTAGTAGAAGATGATCCTTGACTTCTTGATGACAAAATCAACAGTCACTTTGGACTTAAACAGCAAGTGTTTGAACTATGAAGTACTTAATCCATCAACCTTTTTGATTTAACTGGAGAAGCAGAAAAACACAAGGCCTATTATGGTATCAAATCTAACTAGCTTTAGGAGAGATTATGTTAACTTGACATAAAAGCAAGTAAAATACCATATAGAGATGCAATCATTTAATTGGATATTCAAAATATTGTACATATTTCAGAAACATTGATTGTTCTACATATGTCCACATGATCAACATCAAAATCGGATATGAGATATGAGGAGTTTCTCCTTCTCTAGAATACAATTCGTGTAAGTATCAGTAATCATACAAATGAACAAGGGGAAAAGAATATGAAGTACCATCAAAGAATTCTTGCTATAGAAATATCAGTTGCCAAATGAATACTTGGAAAAAAAATATTCACCGACGTTATTGAAGTATGAGCTCTAGCAATTACCAAAGTAATTCTAATGCCCTTTCCCATTGCGGAAGGGTGTCACATCGTTAACCATAATTGCTCCATCATAGCTTCTGGTTAGATTCTATCAGCAAACCATTTAACATGATATGTACAGCAGCTTCATAGACAGCCCCCTGATAATGCATTCCATCAGATGTGCAATCAGCTCCGCAGTTATTACTCAACGAATGTACATCCAGCAAAAATAGAGGTCCACCAGATTGTTGAAGCAGCTTACTTCTGTAAAGCTCGTCATCATAAGCTTGCCACATTACATCATTCATCTTCTCCCTCTTCTCATCTGTTTTCAACATCGAGCTTATCAACTTAGGCATCCCCAACCAAAACAAGTTGGGCGACCGAACTGGAACCACATTATTCATCCCAGAACCATCACCGTTAGCAAACGTTGAAGAAACTGGTAACAACAACACTACAGAATCCTTCAAAGACTTCAACGAAACACCATATTCCGACGCATTATTTACGTGTAACATATCCCACAACCCTGCCCCCATCACAAATGCATCAGGATAACTCTTTTTTTCTTTAAACCCCATCATCAAATCAGTCAAATTACTTATATAAGGTGCCCATATAAAATCCAGCTTCATCCCAATCTCATCAACAAATATGTTATAATCACTATGCCTCAAGAAAAGATCCTTCTTTATCACCTCCATCTTACTTTCCCCCAATAACAACTCCAAAAGTGAAACCACCAATAACCTTGCTTGTGAATCCCCAGTAACAACAACCCATGACCCATTTAACAAATCTGAAGCATCATTCTTAGTCAACTTCTGGAAATCACAATCTACAACATTTTCAGACTCAATCCATTTCCAAGAACCCCTTTTACTATTATTACTCAATTCTTGAAAATCAAATACTACTTGATGAAGTAAAGAAAAACAAGAATCGCGATTTACAATAACAGATGATAAAGAATCTGAACCTGAACTTGAACCTGAGGAAAGGAAAGAAGTAACAGAAGGGAAATATGGAACAAGATGAACACCAACAGCAAGAGTGATGAACAGAGCACAGCTGAAAAAAAGCATCTTGTTACGGCTCAAATGCCAACCTGCCATACCCATAGGGACAAAAAGTACAACCCCTGCTGCAAAAAGTCCTAATTGGACAGCACCCAGCATGATTTCTTGATCTTAAATCACACCCATTAAGGTGTGGAATCTGAAAATTTGAAAATCTTGACTTAGAGATTTCAAGAAATGATGATTTTTTTTCTGGGATCTTCAAAAAATTGATGATTTTTTGTAACTTATGGGTAAAAGATTCAATCTTTTTTCTTTGGGGGTTGAGGGGAAGTGTAAAAGGGGTTGTTGAGATTGTGAAGATTATGAATGAAGCAAAATTTGTAAAGAGGTGATGGCTATGGAGCAACTGTGAGAAAGAGGGAAAGGAGAACAATGTCGAAATTCTGATTCGGGTCAAGGATGAGCGAACCTTGTAATTTGGGCCAAATTGGGCCTAGGCACCAGCACCGTTAAGGACATTTCCATGAGTCATGGGCTATGTTCGGTTCGGAGGAAAATATTTTTTTTTTGGAAACTTACAGAAATCTTATATATTTGGGGCTACTTACCTTCTAATCCGGAAGTTTTCTCAAGTATAAAAATTTTGAATTTTTCATTGCTCTCGGATACATTCCTTGGTTGTCCGATACATTGCAAATGATACATTACTTGATGGGAGGGATGAATACGAGAGGGGATATAAACGTATCCGGGAGGGGATAGGTATGTATCTGAGAAGAAATTTTTGTAATTTTTTTAAATGGTAGGAAATTTTAGAGATTATGATATTTTAAGTTGTGTATTTATATAATTTTTTCTTTTTTTTTAGGAAAATAAATGAGATCTTACTTATTTTTTTGTGTTGGAGTACGTAAGTAAGAGAAGTTTGACTATTGATGGTTTCAGAAAAGGTAAAGGTAGGGTGAAGAAATATCGAGGAGAGGTGATTAGACAAGACTTGGCGTAACTTCGGCTTACTGAGGACATGACCTTAGATAGGAGATTATAGAGGATATTGATTAAGATAGGAGGTTAGTTAAATAGTTGAATGTTGTCTTGTTAATACATAAATATGCCCTTTAACTTGGCCTCATTTTATATTTATGCCCTCCAACTTTGAGTGTGCACAAATAGACACTTTAACTTGTATAAAGTTGAACAAGTAGACAGATGAGCCCTACGTGACATAATACACATATGACACCATGTAGGATGAAAATTGCCATGTAGGATGCCACGTAGGACGCGTGTGTCTATTTGATCAACTTTATACAAGTTTAAGTGTCTATTTGTGCACACTCAAAGTTGAAGGGCATAAATGTGAGCTGAAGTCAAGTTAAAGAACATATTTATGTATTATGCCAACTTTATCTTGCTATGACTATTGTTAAGGATGATTTGTTAGGTTGTCTAAGTATTTTGTTATCACTTTCTTCATTTTTGTTATTTTTTTCTTTAAACAGCTTTGAACTATTTTTTCATTGAGATGAGGGTCTATTGGAAACAACATCTCTACCTTCAAGGTAGTAGTAAGACATACCACACACTTTACCCTTCCTGCACTTCATTTTGTGGGATTATACCTAGTATGTTGTTGTATCTGCTTTAGTGTGTGTTGTTGTATCTGCTTTAGCATATGTAATCAAAAAATATTATCCTAAAAACATATATATATATATATATATATACATATATATATATATATTATCTAGAAAAATATTATGACAGATGAAATTGAGAGATGGTGGGGATGGGGGCTACAACTTGTGAAAATGAAGATGAAGTGTGTTGGAGGTTGTATATGAGATAATCAATGCATAATGCCATTTGTGGAGCTTTTTTTTTCCTACTTTCATTAAGGAAGTCGCTTTTCTCATTTTTTAAAGAAATTTATTTTTCTAAAAAAAAAAAATTGATAAGCTAAACATAGGAAAATCAAAAAATATTTTTTTCAAAAACTATTTTTCTTCGTACTAAATACAGTCATAGTCTTAATTTTAAAAAAAATTTAATTTGATAATAACAATAATATATTCTGTGTAATATTATAAATAAGGTTTGAGAAAGATAGTGGATATCCATGGCCAAATAGACACTACATTTGTTGTATTTCCAATTAAGAAATGTTGTTGAAATGAACCTCGAAAATATCCTTCTTTTAGTTTTTAATATTAAATTCCATAAATCATTGATCATGCATGCATGTATCCTGTTGGTAAGAAATTTAAAAACTTCAGAACAACAAAGAATAAAGAGGTTAACGTGAAATTTTAGTAGCTTAATTGATTGATCATTCGAACTCTGTCTTATTATTGGTGAAAGTTTAATTTTCCGCTTTATAATTCGCTCCCTAATTCCTCTTTCCTTATCCTTAATTTTTGGGGGGGAAATATAGAGGTTAACTAATGGAATGGTACTGATTTATTTTACACAGACAAAGAGTACTGTGAAAACCTGATTAAACAGAAATAGCTAAGGGATTTGTAAGACTTTTTTGGACGGTTAGTTTAAATACAATATATGTTTTGATTATTATTTAAATTATATTATATTATATTATTAAATTTATCGTCATATAATGATGAAAAGTCTCATTTTGTGTAATGCTCAGTTAATTGTAATCGCGTTGTTACATTTTTATTTTTTCTCATTTCGTCTTTAATTACTTATTATTTAATATATATTTTAATCCTTTGTTTTACCTTTTTATAGTAGTTTATCTCATATCCTACTTTTTTATAGGTTTATCCTTTAAATTGTTAATGTGGGACATTATATAATAACGAAAAATGATACGATCTATTCAAACACTGTATTCATTAAAATAATATAATAAAATGTAGTACGATACAATACAATACAATTAGATTTAAAAAATTAATTTGGATCTTTATAGAGATGCTCAAATCAGAATTTTGATACTCTTGTTGACGAGGATTTAGGACACTTATAATAAAGTTTTTTTTTAATTTGAGAATGTATAAATTTTAAATTTTGGATCCGTTTCTGTCTTTACTTTAGTCTTTTGTGTGAAATAAATATTAATACATACGACGAGAGGTAAATTCAAAATTTGAAATTTATTGATTCCTGAGATCTAAAATTATATATATAAAAAATATTATTGGTTCTTGATATCTAAATTATATATATAAAAAATATTATAAGTGTCCAAGGAGATTCTAACCCTCACCAAGGAGGACAACAAAGTTAAGTTGGTTTCATTTCTGCTATTGAAATATGAGGTTGCCTGTTATTGCATTCCCAACATAGATTTCTCAATATAAATATTAAAATTATGTAAAAATTACTGAATTTTCAAAAAAAAAATCACCTAACATCGTAAATACGCCCCTATATACGTCATGATACATGTGGTAATGTAATGCTAGATGCAGAGACGCATAATAGATCGATATGAACATCATGAATTGTCCCGTAATAAAACCAATTATTGTTGATACCTTCTTCTCGATTCCTTCTTCCATACATTTGTTTGAGAGGTACATGAACATACATCTTAGTACGCAAATGTAGACCATAGACAAAAATCTCTTTTTGTACACAACTTATCTCCTTCCTAGTTTTGACAATCAAATAACATAAAGTCGAATTTCCATGCTCTTTATACTTATCAATTTAGAAAATACAAATCTAAAATTAAGGATAATTTAATAAAAAATCCTTTCTAATTTCTATGAATAATAAATTTTTTTCAAGTGTGTCATAGACTAAAACACAAAATAATATAAATCGAAGGAAGTAGTATTTTAATATTTGGATATGAATTTTGGATCGGATCGAGTGGGTTCTCTTTTAATTAAATTGGTATTTATTAAAAGAATTTTTTTAATAAAAGAGAAAAAATTTAGCCATCGAAAGTTGATTTTTCCACCGGTAGTAAACTTTGTGTTAATTAGGGCTGCATATCGGACGGATTGGGCGGATAATTTTGCTTAACGGTTTGGCCTAACGGATATCGATTTTTAAATTTACTAATCCACTAGCTAGCCTATAAGATATCGGTTGGTTCGATAACGGATTAGCACTTATCGGACGGTTATCGGACGGTGTATTGGTTAACCTCTACCCTTTTTTGTTCCATGAACGCATCTTAAAAATATGACTTCTTTTCCCTAATATAAATTAAGTTAATTTGTAAAATTCACCTATATTACAAAAAATATAGATTAATAGTAATGCAATAGTTAATAACAGAAAAGTAAATAGGTTTTCAAGTTTTGGCTTTACGACCTTAGGACTAATAATATATAATTATATATTATGGAAAAATATTAAATGATGCTAATATACCTAAGTTAAAAGTGTAAGTATGGTAACTCTTAATGGGTTAACGGTTTATCCGATAAGGCAATTGAATAATCCACCCCCACACCAATAAGCTGTTAATTATAAAATTCTAATCCGTTCACCAACCGTTTATTCAATAACCCAATATCAATAAGCCAATTTTGCGGTTGGCTTATCGGTTACGGTTCGGTTTTGAACACCCCTAGTGTTAATAAGGTAAAAGTTTTATGATTTTTCTATTAGAAAATATAATTATGTGACTTTAGTGGAAAAAAATCATAATTATGTAATTATATATGAAATTTACTCTTCAAATGTGTATGGAAATCAAAAATATTTTGAAAGCTATGGAAAAATAGTTATTCTATGAAGATGGAATAAAATGAGAATATTAGGATAAATAATATTTTCTAATAATATAAAAATGTGACAATCACCAACTTTTTTTGAAAAGGAAATAAAGGGATGTTGATGTCAAAAACAGTACAAAAACTCATCCCTTGTGATCAGGATCGGAGCTAAGTAAGAGCAAGAGGGTTTTGACGAAAAATTATATTGTAAATTTATTTTTTATTTATACATAGTATATGTGAAATTTCTTTAATTTCTTCATATATTACTTTTTTATATTTTAAACTTCTTAAATAAAATTTTTGATTCCATTAATATTTATTGTGTAGCGTGCTAGTAATTTTTGTTACGTCAAAAAAAGAAAGGAATGGACCAGAAAGAGATGATTATGTTTTTCTGCTTTTCTCTCATTGTCCGATATTTATATTAAAATCGATTAAATTTAAATTTCTACTAGAAAATTCACATTAAGAGGAAAAATACCTAAGTTATACTTTGTCTTATTAGAATGATAACAAAAAAAATGTGTTCTGTTCATAGTAGAACGACGAGAAACATGTTGCTTCAAGTGTGGATTCAATGTATTGATATCGATTTCATCTGAATTTAATGATAAATATAAATTTATGTGTAAAAATTTATAAAAATTGTAATTTATTTATTTTATTGTTGGTACTTTTTTCAATACCAAATTTGTAGTCGATCCCTCAAAATCGATTCCAATTTTTATTTTGATACTTCAATCAAGATTAATATTTATTAGATATGAAGATGAAATATATAAGTCTAATTTGTTTTAATTCAAACAATGTCTCTTGTAGTAATACGTGCAAATTAAACAATATTTTCTTTATATCATTTTATACGATGATATAAATAAAATATTGGGAGACACATAATTAAAGAGAGGAAAACTTTTTGACAGTACATAATTAACTAAATTCGTATAACATACAAACCATCCATGAAATATCCTTAATTTTTCAGGGATCTTTAGTCAAATAGTCAGTCAAATTTATTTTTTATTTTGTTTAGTAGGTATACATGTCCATCAACTATTTCAATTTAACTAGTTGAAGTGGACGACTATTTAGATTAATTCTTCGAAAGTTTAAGATCTTAATTAAATAACCATGTCATATTGCTAAAACATGAGAAAATTAGTTAAGAAATAAAAGCTATGAAGTACAAAACTTTTATCCAATATGGTAATCTTGGTTACGTGAAGGAAAGAAAAGGTGTGAAGTGAAATAAATTATTAAATGCAAATATACCAAACTTGAAGTTGACAAATAACATCAAAAGAATTCGAAAATGACTCCCCTTTTATTCACAAGTTGAATTATTTACAAGTCTAAAACATTATAATATAAAAGGGATCATCCTCATTGGTATACTTTTTTTTATTTTGGCTAAATATGCATATCTTTTCTTAAAGTTGATTTCAATTTTTTATTTTGATACTACAACTACGACCCGTATCTATTGAATATTTCAATATCAATAAAAGTACTATTGAACACCTTGCAAGCATAACATAAGAAATTATATTCACACATATTACAAGTCACCATAAGACGCAACGCAATATAAAATGTCCAAAGGGATCATCCTTAGCTTGTTGGTGAATTTTTCTTTGGCTAGATACATATATATTTTTGACACTTTAATTAATTATATCAGTACCTATTAAACACTCTAGCACCTTGTCCATAAGTGACATAAGAAATGATATTCACACAAATTGAGCGCGTTATAAATCTAAGAACATCATAACATGCAATATAAAGCGTTTGAGGAAACACATAACTTTATAAAAATATGATAAGTTCTAAACCATAAAAAGGATCATTTTTGTTGGTACTTTTGTTTTCTGACCAAATATATTAATACACGCCCTTAAAGTTAGTTTCAGATTTTATTTTGACGTTTCAACTAATTAAGAACCATGGCTACTGAACACTTCAACCTCTATAGAAGTGTGGTTGTTCAATATGGCTTGTCTAGACGAGGTACAAGAAATGATATTCACACAAGTTGAGCGTGTTATTTATAATTATTTAATAAGAGATCTAAATATACAAATAGTTTTTATACGGACAAAATTCACAGAAATGAAACTCCTATTTTATATAAAGAGTTATGAGTTGTTTAACTTGAAGAAAATAGTATATTATACTTATTATCAATTTGATTCCATCTTCTTTTTTAAATAAAAAGTAAAATCAAAAAAACTCAATTAATTAATTTTTGCACTAAATTTTTTTTAAAAATAAAATCGATCGAGCAATTCTTTTATACTATTAATATTGGACAACCATCTTGATATTGTTATTTCTAACCGTTGAATAATGAATGGCGTTAACTGCAATTATCATTTGTGTCTTCAAACTAAAAGCACAAAATTACAACTATCCCATATTTGTTTTTTTGCAAAAAAAAAAAAACTGAAAACAAATTATTTATATGATTATATAAAATTGGAAATTATTCATGTTTTTAGACCATTCAGATAAAGCCACAAGAAAAGAAAAAAAAGTGCAAAGTGCAAAGTGCAAAGTGCTACGTGTCCTAATTATAGCCATATTACCTTTGTGTCCAAAATTAGCCCTCATTTCTAATTTTAATATTGTTCTTTTTCTTTTCTTTTTTTATTTTAAAAGAGATAGAAAAAGAAAAAATGGGAGACGGAATAAAGTGATGAATCGAATCTACACTAATAAGGTAAAAATGAAGTTTATGAATTTTTTTAAAGTATGTTGATTTTCTTTATTAAAAAATTCATCGAATAACTAATGGGTGTCCGTCAATTTTTATCGATTTTAGTAGCGCTTATTATCGAAGACGTCTTGGAGGTTGTATCACATTAGAGTTGACGATTTTAGTCTTTCTTGTTTGCGTATGAATTCTTTCTCTTGCCCCCATCAAATGAACTGAGAAATATAGTTGTGAGGAATAAATAGCGTATTTTGTGGCATTTGATTTTATTCATACTAACAATTATATAGATTTTCAAATTATGGATATGCAAACAACAATTCTAACATATATTTGTTATACACTAATTACGAGAATAAATATAAGAGTAGGAGTATTCAATATCAATATCTGTTTGGCAGATGGCAGAAATAGTTGGGTTGTATGGGTGATTTGGTCACTTTATATATGAATAATTTATCTTACATAATAATCTAACTTTTGAGACATTTTAAATATTCAATCCTGAATATGTGGGAATTTTTAGTGTCCCACATCGTTATGAGATGAACTAATTTACTTCATAATATGAATTTGAGCAATTCTTACATCATACTTCATGAACTAACTTTTGATATTAGAGTTAGAAGTCTATTTTCTTATAACTTCAATTACTCCTCCTATTTCAATTTATATGACATACTTTCTTGTTAGTCAGTTTTGAAAAGAATGACACATTTTTTTATTTGATAAATATTTAGTGACACTATTAACATTTTACCCTCGTTGAATTTCACTTATTTGGCTAAAGATGTACTTTTCTATTTAAAAAATTATTAATTTTAGGTATAATTTTAGAACATTGTAAAGTATTTCCATATATCTTAAACTCCGTACCTAATCAAATTATGTTATATAAATTGAGATGAAAAAAAAAATCATTTATCAGATACTCGTGTCACTTCCCACTAGGGGTGTTCATGGATCGGTTATTGACCAAAACCAAAGACCAAACCAATTTAATGTTTTTTAATTATCAAAACCAAACCAAATATAATATACATTTATTGATTTGGTTGTTATCGATTTCGGTTCGGTTATTCGATTATTAACCATACAAAAAAATAAAAGAAACAATCTATTCAAAAGAGGGAAAAAAAGACAAGAATTCATTCAAAATGAAAAATAGTTAGGACTGACTTTATAAAACTTTCTATTACTAAATTTACTGTGAATAAAACTTCAAAACCCACCATTTTAGCCTAGAAGGAAGAGACAATGACATTCCTAGTCCCACTAAGAATTGCCAAAGACACTCATATACATGAAACCAATAAGATAAATGTTCTCGTCTCGAATGTTTCATAAATAAATTATGATGAAAACATATATAAAATATTTAAAATTGTTTGTAAAAATAATATATTATGTATGTATAATAATAAAATATATGTATATAATTTGTCGATTCGGTTATTTCTTCTATTTCTTTTTAACAAAATCAAATACTATCGATTTTTAAGAATCTAACATCAGACCAAACCAAACCAAACTCAAATAAAATAAATTTATTTAATCGGTTTGATTTAATTTTTCAATTTGAAACAATTTTTATCCAAGCTGTGAACATCCCACTTCCCACCATCACAAGGGGTAAGAACTAGCAAGCCATTTTGCCTCAACAAAAGCTTACTATTGGTGTAGAGACAATTGGCTGGGTTTTCTTATCAATTATATTATATCATATAGTACCCAATTTTCCCAAAACTGAATAAAATTTAGCATATCCACTCAGGTGGTTACACGTGTACACTCAACCAATGAGAGGGCACTTCTATTTCTTGATAACAATATCTTCCTCCTATCATATATTTCTAAATTTTTTTTTTTTTGAAATAGGGTTAAAATATGTGTACACTTTCAATTTATTAGTACTATTTTTTAATCACATTAATTTCTCTCCATATCTATTGCATATGGATAAAGATGAAAAAAAATAATTAATTTTATCTTAATTTTTTAAAATAAAAATTATTTAGACTAAGTATTTTTAATAAGCATGACATCTAAAATGAATTGAGGGAGTAATATTTTCAATTTTTTCTAGGATTTAATAAGATTTTTTTCGATATTTCTGATCAAAAGATTTTCACAGTTTCCCTCAAAATGTAATATATTAAATATTTGACAGAAACGAGAAATTTTCGCTTTTAATAAATTATTTAAAGGACTAAAACTGTTCAAAAATATATTTTAAGAAACTACTTTGAACCTAGTGCCAAACATAAAGGGACCATTTTTGTCATTTTTTCTCTCAAAACTTGAAAATCTACGTGTTTTAATATAAGACCAAAGATTTAAGATTTCTGAAAAAGGGTAAAAATGAGCATATGGATTCTGAATCACTCAATTTAAATCAGCAAAAATAAAATAAAATAAAATAAATAATAATAATAAATGCTATAAAATGACCAAAATGTGTGGAGCAAAAAGTGCAGAAAAAACCAACAAATTGCTTTCTCCATTTCTTGAAAGTGGCCATTGTTGAAAGAAAAAGTGAATTTTGAGTGGCCATTCTTGATTTCTTGAAATAAAGGTTTGTTTCCCTTCACTTCTTGATATATAAAGTTGCAATCTTTATAACTTTCTATTGCTCTGCTAGTGTTTTTGTTGCTATACACGGGACTGGAGTTAGCAGTTACGGATTTAGTCAAATTCAGTAACTTTAGTCAAACCCCTTAATTTAGTAAGTTAAAAAATATTAGAATTTAGAATTCATAAACTTCAAATTTTGGCTCGTGAATATACAAATCCAATAATAGAAATTGAGAATGGCCATTGTTGAAAGAAAGAGTGAAATTTGAGTAAGTTTTGTTTCTTTTCACTTCTTGTTATATAAAGTTGCAATCTTTGACATTCTTTGTAACTTTCTATTGGTTTGGTATACGGGTTGTTAAATTCAGTAGCTTTAGTTTAAACCTGTATAGAATTTCGAACCCGTAAATTTTAAATTCTGGTTCTACCTGCCCCTAATGATTATATTATAATAGGAATTGAGCACTTGGCTTTTGAATATAGCTTCTATGTGTACCAAAATTAGAAAATGAGGTGCTTATTATAATCTAGTTGACTAAATATAGAAAGCACCCATTACCCCCAAAAAGTGTGATTCCACTGTCATTGGAGGTTTTTTCCTATTTGTGCTTTTAATAATTTGAAATAGTTTTTCAAAAATCCTTTCTTTGTGCCACTAGTAAGTAATATTGCTGATTTTGTTCTAGTTTTGGGGTTATAAAGTTCAAATTGTTTATACTGTGGGGGGTGGGGGGTGGGGGGGGGTTGTCTATAATGCTGGTTACGGTTTCACGTGAACTCAGTAATTTTCGTAGATACTAAGAAATCCACGAAGTATTCTTATAGTGGCTTGCTTTTGATTTCACCATCACTTGTTGTTGATTGCATTTAGGTTATCGCATTATTTTGTGGTTGTTACTATTTTCTTATTAGTTGCTTTGTTTCTCCGCTGTCGTTTTCCCTTGTTCATACCTATGTTGATATGTTGTACTCGAGTTGAGTGTCCTCCAGAAACAACCTCTTTGCCTCCACGAGGTAGGGTTATGGTTTGTGTTCACTCTACCCTCCCTAGACCCCACTTGTGGGATTTCCCTTTTTCATACCTATGATGATATGTTGTACTTGAGCTGAGGGTCCTCCATAAACAACCTCTTTACCTCCACGAGGTACGGGTGTGGTCCGTGTTCACTCTATCCTCCCCAGTCTCCACTTGTGGGATTTCACTGTTTTGTAATATTAACTTGAGGTTGCTATAGGAGCTCATAAACTTCAAATTCTGAATCAACGTCTGCTTATACTTTTGTTTGTCATAACTGTATCTCAGGTGTGGTGTTTGGTTTATCTCATTTTACAGAAGCCAAGAAAGAGGTTATTCCTTGAGTAAGGAGAAGTTGATTTGCTTTGTTTGTGGTTTTTTTTATAATCTTTTCTACAGAAGGGAAAGTGGGTAATTTTGTTTGGAAGTGGAAATATACTCTAGTGGGAATCTACTAGGATTAATTTATTTTCTATAAACTAAGCAGAGTTTGGAAGGTGACAAAAACAAAGACAAATCTTGGAATTGTTTTAGACAACCAAGGTTTTCTTGCTCAGAATGTCTGTTGCTGTGTTATGGGTTGTTTCTCCTTGTGAGGTCTCAAATGGGACAGGATTCTTGGAATCAGTGCGGGAGGGAAACCGTTTTTTTGATTCATCAAGGCATAGGAATTTGGTGTGCAATGAGAGAAACAAGAGAGGTGGTGGAAAACAAACTGATATTGGACGGAAATTTTCTATACGGTCTGCTATTGTGGCTACTCCAGCTGGAGGACGGACGATGACATCGGAACAGATGGTCTTTGACGTGGTTTTGAGGCAGGCAGCCTTGATGAAGAGGCAGCTGAGACCTACCGATGAGTTAGAAGTGAAGCCGGACATACCTATTCCAGGGAATTTGGGCTTGTTAAGTGAAGCATATGATAGGTGTGGTGAAGTATGTGCAGAGTACGCAAAGACGTTTAACTTAGGTTAGCTTCTTTAATCTATTCATTCGTTTACCAAATATTTTTTGTTAAGCACTAATTATGACCATATGTATGCCTGTTTATGTAATTGATGAAGACAAAATTGATCTTTTTTTGGTTCTTCAGGAACTATGCTAATGACTCCAGAGAGAAGAAGGGCTATCTGGGCAATATATGGTGAGGTTTCTAGCCATTTAATATCAGATATGCACACAAACACATATGATTAATCGGAGACGATAAGAAAAGAACTAAAGTTTGAGTTTGATGTGTTATACTTCATATTCGATGTTAATAAAACGGATCATTCCTCCCTCTTTCTCCACTTCAAGCTTTACTCTAGTGTTAAAAGGGAAAACTCTTATAATGATTGTTAGAGGATGGGGTTATTGCATATACAAACAAAGTTCTTGAATTGAATAGTTTCTCATTATGTTCTGTTTAAACAGTGTGGTGCAGGAGAACAGATGAACTTGTTGATGGCCCGAATGCATCATATATTACCCCGGCAGCCTTAGATAGGTGGGAAGATAGGCTAGAAGATGTTTTCAATGGGCGGCCATTTGACATGCTCGATGGTGCTTTGTCCAATACAGTTTCCAACTTTCCAGTTGATATTCAGGTTAGTCTTCCAATTCTATGATCTTTATATTTGTTCAATTCAAGTTCGATGTCGTTTTAGCTGAGTGCTTTTCCGATAGCTTACTTCTGCCTTGCGGAAATGTTTTTAGTTGGATCTCTGTATCCTGTTCCTGTATCTGTTTCTCTCGTCCTAGATTCTACACATACTCCGTTTCTGTTTTAACATTTTTTTCTTCTTTTGGTGTTGTTTTGTATGTGATTCATATATTTGGAACAAAAACATTATTCGTTCACATAATTTGATTTGCTTTCTTCAATAGCGTAAATTGTCTAAACTTTCAATATATGTTGCAGCCATTCAGAGATATGATTGAAGGAATGCGTATGGACTTGAGGAAGTCGAGATACAAAAACTTTGATGAACTTTATCTCTATTGTTATTATGTTGCTGGTACGGTTGGGTTGATGAGCGTTCCAATTATGGGTATTGCACCCGAATCAAAGGCAACAACGGAGAGCGTATATAATGCTGCTTTGGCTTTGGGGATCGCAAATCAATTAACCAACATACTCAGAGATGTTGGAGAAGAGTAAGTACGAAGCTATATTTTACGCACATAAAATTTTTTTTGCTAACATTTGCGTATCAAAAAAATAGAAAAATGAGCTGTTCGGTTATCCGGTTTATTTTATTTTTATGTCAAACATAATAGTATAAAGTAATCAGTATCAGTCGTTCTGGGAATAAAATTGCAGAACTCAATTTAGCCTTGTTGGGAAATGCTGCTTCTTTTGAGAGCTTAAAGCTCATTAGTTAGTCGTAAGAGGCTAAGAAATTCTTCGCTTTCCATCTTTATTCCACCATAAAGTTGTAATATTTTCATTATTGGTACATTTGGCAAAAACACTTGAACAAATTTATGGTGATCCTGGCAGCATCTGCTTTTTGAAAGTCACTATACCTGTCTAGTCGACGTTTATCACATTTCTTTGACATATTGAACTTCGAAACATGATATCAGCTCTAGACAGTGACGAGCCACGATCATTTTCTTTCCTTTTTTTCTTTTCTTTGTTAGTGCCATATTTTAGCTCTTAAGGCTTCCGTTGTTCTTATATATTGCTTTCCCTGCAGTGCTAGAAGAGGAAGAGTCTACTTGCCTCAAGATGAATTAGCGCAGGCAGGTCTATCCGACGAAGACATATTTGCTGGAAGAGTGACCGATAAATGGAGAATCTTTATGAAGAAGCAAATTCAGAGGGCAAGACAGTTCTTTGATGATGCAGAGAAAGGAGTGACAGAATTGAGCGCAGCTAGTAGATTCCCTGTAAGCATTCATAAACTCTTAGTCATACGAAAATGATTTTTTTTCCGCGTTATTAGATGAATATGATTTCTTGTGTTAAGTTTTAACGACTTTTACCCCGGGTGCCATGTTATCTGCTACCTAATCTTAGGTAGTTGAGAAACCTAATAACTACTATTATGAACAGAAACTCCGGAAGGGCTAGATTTTTAACCTTATGTCCACCTACCAACCATGGAATGAACCTCACATTGAGCTCGTATTTATGAATATTTGCTCTGGCATGACATTGCGTGGATCATGAAATGTCTTAGATTGGTATTAGTCCGTATATGGGAAAATCATTCTATTAGATCAAATAGGTACATTAGATCTAATAAGCACGTCGTGTTGTAATTGACAAATTCTATAGCTCAGATCTTTAGTTTTGTCTGAACGAGCTAGGATTCTAACTTTATGTCAGGACCTACAGACCAACGGATAACCTTGCATTGAGCTTGCAGTTCGGAATATTTGCTAACATAACATCATGCGGATTCTGAGATAGCTCGGATTGCTATTATTCTGGATATGACAAAATCATTCTATTAGTATTAGATATCGAATAAATACATTTGACCTAACAATTACCTTGTGTTAGAATGACCATATCCCCTACTTCGTATCTTTAGTATTCTCTTATTTATTACCCGTGTCTACTATTCTAGCAAAATAACCTCACCTGGTCCTCGGATTTTTCAGGTATGGGCATCTTTGGTCTTGTACCGCAAGATTCTCGACGAGATTGAAGCCAATGACTACAATAACTTCACAAGGAGAGCTTATGTGAGCAAATCAAAGAAGTTGATTGCATTACCTATTGCATATGCAAAATCTCTTGTGCCTCCTACCAGAACTATTTCTCTTCAAAGATAAAGCATAAAATCAAGATATATATAAATCTAAGGCCAATAAAGCAGTATACATTAGGAAAAAAAGAAGAAGAAATGTTGTTGTGTATAACAATCTCTCCACAGTTGTATCTTCACTTATCTCAAATCCTTTTTGAGGAAAAACTGTCAGCAGTTATCTGCTCCGCACTTGGCTCTGATGCATCAATTTATATACACATTTATCATTAGGTAATAGCTAAGTGCTATGTATTTCGATTTAACTTTTAAGTGCTATGTCAATGCAAAATAGGCCTCGTGTATGAATCGATTCGGTTCGATTTTGGCTATCATCAACTTGAAATTTCGATTTTCTAAAATTCTCAGCCAAACTCAATTCATTCTAGGTCAAATCTAATTCTTTTTTTTAATTATTATTTTGGATTGTTTACACAAATCAATTTGTTTGATTTCGAAATTTAAACAGGGAACTATTTTCGTTTTAATTTTCAAGCAAACATAACCAAAAGTTACTAAATCTAAAAAATACAGCCTTAAATAACTAAAGCATTAACCAAAAAGATAATAATAATAAATTTGCAAGAATAATTAACATTTAAATAACAATACAAATTATAATTTTAAGAAAACTATCTTTTTAGTGTCGAATAAGTTAGAGATTATCGATAAATTTCGTAATTAAATCTATATTTTCTAATAAATAATGAGAAAAGAACACTTGTACCCAAAAAGGAAAATTATGTACAAACAACTATTCTTTACTTTCATACCCCCTGCTTTTAACTACTAATGCATGTATATTGCTTGATATCATTAAAGTGTATATATATATATATATATAAGACTGCTCAATTACTGCTTGATACCATTCTGATGGTATCAAGGATGAAGAAAAAGTGGTTCAGTGAATAGAACAAGGGGGCAATCAAGTAAATAGTTTGGGCCATGGATTCAATCAGAATAAATGTACTGATTTGAGTCCAATTTGAATAAATATTTTACCTAATGAGTCCAATTTGTGTAGTTTTCTCATAAATAATCTCATAAAATATTTCAAAACTATTATTCTTTTCCACGGACCCAAACAAACCCTAACCATTGGAGGTGTCAGTGGGCCCAATTATGCTTGCTAGTCCACCAACATAAAACTGACTTCATTAGGTGTGAAACCGACATTAGTTTGACCAAAAAATAGTAGGGAAAGTTTTTATTTTTCTTATTTTTTTTATTATTTATGGTAGAACGATAGTAGGGAAAGTTACCTTCACATAGAAAATAGGCATAATACATAAACATGACCCTTAACTTGGCTTCAGTGGACAACTATGCCCTCCAACTTTGAGTGTGCACAAGTAGACACTTAAAATTGTATAAAATTGAACAAGTAGGCACACGTGTCCTACATGGCATAATACACGTAGGACGCCATGTAGGACACAAAATTGCCATGTAGGACAAATGTGTCTATTTGTTTAATTTTATACAAGTTTAAGTGTCTATTTGTTCACACCCAAAGTTAAAGGTCATAGTTGCAAGCTAGCGCCAAGTTAAGGGTCATGTTTATGTATTATGCCTAGAAAATATGTGCTCTATATTTATTTGAATGAAATAATGAAAATTTTAAAAATTATAATACATAATGAAAGTTTGAAGTTTGTCTGTTGCGCTCTATTTTATTCGAAATTGTATTAATTCGCTTTATATATATCGATATATAAAGCAAGTAAGTTTACAAAACTATTACTATATTTGATAATTAGCTAAACTATCACATAATTAGTAATTATAAGTTTCAAAATACCGCATTTTCTAAAATTTCATCAAAATAATATATTGGGCCCCAAAAATCTGCATGATCCATAAAATTGGGTGGTTAAAATTTAATGAATACTGAGAGCATAAGTAAAAGTCAAGTTTACTGGTGAAGAAAAACAAAAACAAAAAAATCCTAAAAAGGTGATCTTCGGATTGACTAAATGGCTGCTTCTTTTTTTTCCCTCATAAATACATTTTCTTGATTATAAATGACAAGTAAAATTGAAAATCTATTAATAAAATAGTGGACAAATAAAAATGAACGACAAAAGTATTAGTTAAAGTTCACATATAGTATCACATAAATTAAGAAAAGAAAGTACAACTTTCACAATTTTTTTTCTCTTAAATTTCGTATCGAATCAAAGTGCATCATATAAATAAAATAAAACGAAGTAGATAATAAATAAATAATGGATGAAATATATCACATGGAGGGGTTGAATCCTTGTCTTTCAGCTTCTGGTGCACTTTGGCACTGGCTGGCGTTGTTTACGTTTAAGGACGGAGTCAGGTAAAAACAAGGGGATTCGATAAAAAAATTACGCTTTATATTCAACTTTAAAATTATTTTTAATGTATATATATAGTATATATTGAATATCTTTGATTTCTTCATGTGTTTACTTTTTTATATTTTAAACATGAAAATTATGACTTCACCACTGTCGTGCGGCCTATTGGTGGGTCGATATACAAGCACACTTGTCACATTATACATGTTATACATGTATATATGGTCATCGATTTGTTCTAATTTAATTTGGCATATGCTGCAAATTTAGCAACAATTTTTCTCCCTTTCTTGGAAAGTAATGCATTTTAGCAAAAATATATTAGCATGTGATTGTGATAAATATTATTTCAACGTGTTTTACGTTACATGAACATGCTTTTCTCAATATATATAAAAGAAAGACCGTTGAAAGGAAATTAATATCAGTCTATTGGGATTGGTCAAAAAGAAAAACGTGAAATAGGAAAGTTTATTGGCTTGAGATTTTTTAGTAAATTAACTTCTTCCGTCTCAAAATACTTATCGTGTTTTTCATTTACTCGCCATATATTTATAGACTAAGCTAAAATTCACACATATTTTATACAACTTGTATAGGATGATTAAATTAAAAGTATTGAAATCTAAACATGTAAATAATTCATGGTCAATATATATGTGGCTTAACTACCAAACGAAGAAAAAAAATATTATGTTCTTCAAGAAAATGTTGGGATGTTGAATATACAGACGTATAAGAAAAGTATTTGACTCTGGGTGTGTTTGATGGTAACGTAAATATTTTTCATGAAAAATATCAGCTCAGAAAATATTTTTTGGAAAAATAATGAGTTTCTTACTTATTTGTTTTTGTGTGTTTTGTACGTAAGTAACTGGAATGATGGGTAACTAATTGTTTGGATGATTGTTACATACCGTTTCATAATATATCGTATTACATTGTATTGTACTGTATTTTTTGATGAATCAAGTACATTTGGATTTGTACATTATTTTCGCGTTATTATAATGCCACACATCAACAATCTAAAGGATAAAACCACACAGAAGAAAGTCGAATACTAGCACAGAGTAGAGCTAATATATATATTAAAAGATAGGGTAAATATAAATAAAATTATTAGATAATATATAAGCAAAGATAAAATGATAAGAACAAAAAGATAACGATGTGATCACACCAAATTAATTGTTAAATAAAATGGAATTTTTTGCCGTTACGTAATAATGACTTTAACAATATGACACATTAATAAAATTTAAATAACAATCAAAATAAGTATTGTATTTAAACTTATAACACAATGAGTAACAACCACACAAACAAGTTGTAAGAGTGTGGAGTGTTGGGAATGAGGGCTATGAAGGTGTGGGTTGTAAATGAGGTGTGTTGAAGGAGGGAAAGACACAATTAATCAATATGAAATGACACTTCTGAAACTTATTTTTCCACTTTACTATAGAAGTCATTTTTCTCATTTTTAAGAAACTTATTTACACTAACGGTGTGTAGGTATATATTTTGTGTGTGTGTACATATTGTTGTGAGATTTAAAATTTCAAAAAATGAGATATGCTACCTGCTACAACAGGTAAGATGACATGATGGTGTACACTATCAATATATACTACAATAAATAAATAATTTTATAATAGATTATTCAGTTACAATAATATATAATTATTCGCTATATTATATTTAGCGATAATAATAAATATGAATATTTGTAACCAACATTTAATATAAATAATACTAAATTATTAAATAAAATATAATTATATTAGCTTAATTACCGCTAAAATCAAAACTAGTGCAGTGAGGGGGCGTTTGGTTAGGGCAGTCCAGGATGAAGTGGTGAGGTCAAAGCAGCCAAATTTTTTTATGTAAAAAACAACCACTAATTATTACTGGCATTTTCAAGGGTCAATGGTCTTATTAGTTGGAATTGAACTGTGAAACATGGTGGAATTTACTATTATTACTTCCTCCGTTCCATTTTATATGACACAGTTAGAATTTCGAGAATCAATCAAGTTTTTTTAAATTTTTTTTATATATGTGTATATATATATATATATATATATATATATATATATATATATATGTCTTTTACATATTTTGAGTTATTAATTATTTTAATTTATACTCCCTCTGTCCAACAATAGTTGTCCACTATTGACTTGATACACTCCTTAAGAAACAATAAGTAATAGGGGTAATATTACTATATTATCCTTTGACTTTATTAAATTTAATGCTTTGAAAAATGTGTTAGATGATAAATAGTATTTAATAGCAAGGGTAAAATAGACACACAATGTAAATTATCTCTTGATTTTTTAAATTGGACAAGTATTGTTGGACAACTATTTTTAGTATAGTGGACAACTATTGTCGGACGGAAGGAGTAATAATTTCAAATATATCAATTTTATTTTAAGAAACTACTCCTCCGTCCAACAATACTTGTCCACTATTGACTTTGCACACTTCTTAAGAAACTATAAATAGAAGGGTAGTTTTACCGTATCACCTTTTGAATATAATAAATACAATGTCTTGAAAAATGTAATAGGGAAATAGCTATAATTAATGATAATGGTAAATTATGAACTAAATGTAAAATTATCCATGATTTCATAACGTGGATAAGTATTGTTGGACATCCCAAAATAGTATAGTGGACAACTATTGTTGAACGAAGGGAGTAATTAAAACTTCTATATGTTCGAATTTACAATCAAAGTTTAAAAGTTTGTGTCTCAAAATTTAATTGTGCCACGTAAATTAGGACCAAAAAGTAGTAACTACACAAAGTCATAGCAACTTCACTATTATTTCCACCTAAACAACCATTTAGGGACCCATAATGGGCCACATAGTCTTGACTCCACACTTAGTTTTTCCTCTATAAATTTTCCATCTTAGTAGCATCTTTTGCATACAAATTCTAAATTACCTCACTACATTTTCCTCTCCAACAAATTTTAATACCCTATATACTTCTTGAAAAAAACACAACTTTTACTCTTAATCCTATGGATAATTTACCAAAAAGTGGAGCAAATTATGTGTCTCTAACTCCTCTCACCTTCTTAACAAGAGCCTCAAAATGTTATGCTAATAGGACCTCTATCATCTATGGCAATGTCCGTTTCACATGGAGGCAAACCTATGAGCGTTGTTGTCGCGTTGCTTCCTCTCTTCGATCCCTTAACATAGTCAAGAACGACGTGGTAAGTACAAAAAATCAATCGATTATTGTTTAAACGTGATAGATTTACGTTATGTACATATGTTGAATGTGTAAAGATCCAACACAATATCGATATGTAGTTTAACAATATGTTATCTCATGTTAGTTACTAATACTTATTATAGAGATTTACATGTATACATATTTCACTACAAAAAGAAAAGAAGAAATTAGTGACAGACAACTTTTGTTGCTAAACAATAAAAATTCGTTGCTAATTCATTTTTAAATAGATTAGTGATGGATTTAGATTATTGATCATAGGAATCATGTTAGCTGCGAGCTATTTAGGGATAAGTTAACGATAAATTTCGCAACTAACCCCTTTTTCTTTTTGTAGAATATAAACTCTAACATGATAAATATGTCCTTGTGACAATATTTACATAGAAACAAGTTTGCACTTTTACTTAACACACATGCAACACATGAAAATAAACAAATTTATGTGTTTAATAGTACTTAATTAATTATGTTTGATTATGTAGGTTTCAGTGTTGGCACCAAATGTTCCAGCAATATATGAGATGCATTTTGCCGTGCCAATGGCAGGGGCTGTGTTGAACACAATAAATACAAGGCTTGATGCTAAGAATATTGCAATTATTCTCAAACACTCTGAAGCCAAAGTATTTTTTGTTGATTATGAGTACCTTGAAATTGCTAAAAAGGCCCTTGAACTACTAGCAACGTCCAAAATGACAAAAATACCCCTCGTCGTTGTCATCGATGAAATCGACTCCCCTATGGCCGGAATCCGGCTAGGCGAGCTCGAGTACGAGCAACTCGTGCACCAAGGAAATCCGAGTTACATCCCCGAAGAAATCACCGATGAATGGGATCCAATCACCTTGAATTATACATCAGGTACTGTTAAAAACGTCTGATCGTCTCATCTAAGAATTTTTATTATTAAAATTGGCACTCCCTCTATCTCAATTTATTATTCAGTCCTAAAAAGAATGACAATTTTCTATATTTGGTAATAGTTTAGGTTTAAACTTCCTATTTTACCCTTGACGAGATGATTTATAACCACAAAAACAACTATCGCTTAGTTCAGAATATATGTTTCAAAAGTTTTTTCTTTTATTTTAAAATTCAAGGTCGAGTTAAAACCATCACATGATCAATTGAGACAAAAAGAGTATATGTTCTTATTTACTTAATTATATCTTCAACAGGTACGACTTCGGAGCCTAAGGGTGTTGTGTATAGTCATAGAGGGGCATTTTTGAGCACTTTGAGCCTATTATTAGGTTGGGAAATGGGTACTGAGCCAGTGTACTTATGGTCTTTACCAATGTTTCATTGCAATGGTTGGACATTCACATGGGGTGTAGCAGCACGTGGTGGGACAAATATTTGCATTAGAAACACAACTGCCAAAGAAATGTACACAAACATTGTGTTACATAATGTTACACACATGTGTTGTGCACCTATTGTTTTCAACATCCTACTTGAAGCCAAACCACATGAGTCCAAACCCATAACCACACGTGTCCAAATCCTCACAGGCGGCGCACCGCCACCCGCATCGCTTCTCGAGAAAATCGAGAAGCGAGGATTCCACGTGGTCCATGCTTACGGGCTCACAGAGGCCACCGGCCCGGCCCTCTTGTGCGAATGGCAAGAGAAATGGAACGAATTACCTAGCGAAAACCAGGCTAAGTTGAAATCGAGACAAGGGGTTGGTATACTAACCCTAGCCGATGTCGATGTGAAAAATCTCGATAACATGCTTAGCGTGCCACGTGATGGGAAATCAATCGGAGAAGTGTGCTTGCGCGGGAGTAGTATTATGAAAGGGTATTACAAGAACGATAAAGCGAATTACGAGGTTTTTAAAAATGGTTGGTTTTTTACTGGAGATGTTGGTGTAATTCACCAAGATGGATATTTGGAAATTAAAGATAGGAGTAAAGATGTTATAATTTCTGGTGGAGAAAATATTAGTAGTATTGAAGTTGAAAATGTTATAATGAAACATAAAAATGTTGTAGAGGCATCTGTTGTGGCTATGCCACATCCAAAATGGGGTGAAAGTCCATGTGCATTTGTGATTTTGACCAAAAATTCACAAATTATTAAAGAAGTGGATATTATTGCACATTGTAGATCAAATTTACCAGGATTTATGGTACCAAAAAAAGTGAAATTTGTTGAAGATTTGCCTAAGACTGGAACAGGAAAAGTGCAAAAAAATCATTTGAGAACAGTTGCTAAAACATTTGTTGTTGTCTCAGAAAAGTCAAATCAAAAAAGCAAAAATACAAGTCAAGTCAATAGAGAAAAGCCAAGATATTATGATCAGGAACAAATTCTTGCTTTGTCTCGTCTATAATATTATATTATATAGTTTTATCATATTATATATGATAATGTAATAATATAATATTTGGAAGAAAGTGTTTTAAGAATTCTGTGTGAGGACTTATTATTGTTGTTGTTGTAATCAAGTGTTTGAATATAGTAGTATATTATTATACTTTTTGGGCTGCTGTGGAGTTTTTAGTTTACCATAAAGTAATTAATTAATCATGTAACTTTTGGTGACATCTCTAATTGGAGTTACTAGTGACGGTTGTCTTGCTTACGTTACCGACGATTTCCTCCGTCTCAATTTATGTGACGTTTTTTGGATTTTGAAATTTAAACAAGTTTATATTTGATCGATATTTTTTCATATAACTTTTAAATTATTAATTATTGTGACCTATAATATTTTTTTAATGTAATTTCCCAATATATAGATTTTATTTCTAAAAACTTGAAGATTCCACATGCCTAAATACACAATTAATCTTAAAGTGTTTGACTATCAAAATTTGAACTATATATGCAACATATAAATTGAAATAGAGAAAATATTATTTTATTATATTAAAAAAATATTTAATTTTATTTAAGTATGACGAAAATCACTAAACTTTCTTTAAAAGTACCTCAATCAAAATCCGTATTGCAAAATAGTGTTTCGCTCTGTTCTGAGAGAAAGTCATTCGAACCTTCAACAATAAGAAGATTAATTTTTTTAAAGGAAACACAATTTTTATGGGCTCAAAATTTTTACAACATGTTTTTATTCTTGTTTTTGTTCATACTAAGATCTGCATGAATAACAAGAAGTCCATTATACATATAAGATCTGTCGTTAACGGTTCGATCGGGACACACATCCAATTAAAAGTCTAATTCAAACCTCTTTGGGAGGATCTCCACAAAAGACTTGACTCAGAGCAAGGAATCTTCTCACAAGTGAGCACCAAGTCAAATATATTCAAAAAGGGGTTATATCTCTGCCTAGACAAAGAGGACGTTAAGAGAGCTTCGTAGGAGATATTGGATATAACCAGCCTTCAAAGGCGGAGGAGTAAAAAATAACTTTAGATTCAAATAAGAGAAATGTTGGGCTTTGTTCGCTTCAATTTATCAAGGTATTATTAACACTTTTGAGAAAATGGACTACACTGTCTCAACCACCCGTCTTTCCCTTCTTTTGTTTGTTTTGGACCCAAAAATACCCGTTCATTTGTCATAGAAAAAGCTCCAAACAACTACCGTTGATCAATCATATTCAGAAACATCAATCAAAGATCTTTTTTATTGAATAACTTTTCTGGTGAAGGAATGAAAGTTTGACAAGTTATTTAGGTTTGTTACCTTTTACATATAAATTGAATATCCGTGTCTTGTTCATTATGCCAGTTGTTTTCAGTCTAGTAATGTCCCTTCATATCATTTCTACCAATTTTGATTTGCATCTCTTTTTATATATGTGCTTCTTGTCACATCATAATTTTTCATAAGGGACTTATGAAAAATCGCCACAAGAATCATGTGGACGATAGAACTACTTCAACAATCACCATCATCAATCATCAGACTTTTAGGTTCCTTAGGTCAAAGTTGGATCATTACCACAAACCCTTCTAACGTTAAACATATTCTTAAAGCGCGCTTTAATATCTACCAAAAAGACTTCACTCTCCAACGCAGTACTCTCGTTATATTCCATCATTTAGTGGAGACTGTCACCCTGAAGGAGATTTATAATTGTCTTCTTCCTCTCTTCTCGACTGCATAATGTGGCTCGAGAAGTACTCTCGTGGTTTGATTTAACACAAAGTTTAATAAAGGAAAAAAAAATGAAATTTGTGGTCTAAAACAAATCATAGATATTTGTGTGATTATAAATCATCTCATTAAGGGTAAAATAAACATTTTTAAAGTTAAATAGTTATTTGTCACTCTTTTAGAAATTGATTAAAAAAGCATAAATTGAAACACAACATAATAAATTTGATCTTTTAAAATTGATGCATCCACCTACGAGACTCACCTTTGGCTTTCGTCTCGGTAGATGTATTATTATACATTTTGCCAAAAGAACATTTTTTTCCTAATAAATTCTCAAGACTTTGATTTTTGAGTAACCCACATCATTGCTCCTTCCTCGTTGACTATACTCCCTTCGTTTCTAAATATTTGTCATGTATTTTTTTATACACCTCTTAAGAATATTATAAAGCTCACCGTATGGAAGTGAGCTCAAGATCAAATTTATCCAATAATTAATTTAAGAAAAGTGTCACGATTCGAGCCTACATCGTGGACATGACTAGCACTCGAGAACCATTGCTGGTTCCCAAGAGAACCCTCATCCTGGCTAACTACAAGCGGAAGACTAACTCAAGCATACACAAGCATCAAAACTGAAGAAAAGTTTAATACAACTTACTGAATCTCAAAACTATTTGAAAATACTGAGTATGAAACATAAAGTTTTAATTAAAATATTTGTAAATGAAAGACTCTCCAAAATTGTCTATCTATGAAGCCTCTATTGTACAACGATGAGTGTCGGGACAAGACCCACGACTCCTCAAAAGAACTACTACTAACAACTCATAAAACTGGAGTCCTCCGGAACCAAGGAGGTCTTACTCAAAGCTGACAAGAGGATGAAGTGATCTCAACGAAACTCCTGTTGAAGCTTCTAAGTACCTGTATCTGCATCATAAAAGATGCAGGTCGAATGACATCAGTACATTGAATGTACGCGTATGTAATATGACTGAAGTGAAATAAATAACTGAACTGAATGATTGCAACATATATAGCATGAACTCAACTGATGTAAATGATTAAAGGAATGAAATCATTTAACTTTACAAAGATACTTACTCATCTCTGAACTCGACATAAGAAGTGTTATGTGAAAAATATACTTTAACTTTATTGGGAGATTCTCTAACCGACAACCATCACTGTGAGCTAAGTGATGATACAACGTCTTGTCCACACTGTCAGAACTATCCTATATCGTGCCGGGATATAGAACACCTGAACTAAGTGGATCCACTAAGCTATAAGGACTCATCTAAAAAGTATGATCCTGAACTCATGTTGGCAAGACATGGTTTATGGGGGCTGTGATTTGTCTGGACTTTCCCCCATATCGGTGCTCAATACTACTCTTAATGATATATATATATATATATACTGCTGCTCAAATGTGTAAAAACATTACTTTTTCTCTGGTTTGAGGTAATTGCTCAAACTATCCTCTTAAAAGAGGTAACTGCTCTGGAGTATCTCAGTACTCATAACTCAATTAGAAAGCAAAGTTTCTCTTTTTTCAATTTAAAACTGTTATCTTAGGGAATTACTTAGTTCCCTATACCTCTCTTGAAACTCATCTTTTACTCTTTCTCAGAATCAATTTTTAAAGACAAATCATTTGTTCTAAAAAGATTCTTAAACTTCTCTTTACTTTCTCAATAATAGCTCTTGACTCTTCTCTTAAACTAACTTTAGTTTTGAAAATGCATTAAGACATATGAATAGGATAATGCATGAGTTTTCAATGATAAATGGAGCCTATAGGAGCCAATATAGAGTGGTAAAGCATAGCCGCAACTTAAAGGAACACGCTCGAATAAACAGAGAAGAAATGGGCCCTGGCGACCCCTGGCGTACTGCTGGGGTGGGGCGCTAGGCCCCAAACTACATAAGAAAGTTTGGGGCGTATTGCTGGCGTGGGGCGACAGGCCCCAAACTACTGAAGGCCAGCTCTGGCGCCTTCATGGCGTGCCACGCCACACCCCTGTCCAGAATTTTGACGAATTTTCTTACTCAATTCCGGGTCCCAACTCATCTAGAATCGATTGATTTCTTTCAAACTCTCTTTGATTCACAAACCCAACACTAAATTATTAAAATCCCACTCCAATTCTATCAAGAACCACTACTCATTCGCAAAACCCTCACCTCAAGAACTCAAAACCTGTATTGATAAAGAATGAAGCTTAAAACTCAAGAATTCTTCAAGAATGTTTACATAAACGATTATATGGGCAAATTAACGAAAGAATTACATGCCTGGCGTGAGGATGAAAAAATCCATCACTATGGGAAGTCTTACACATACCTGGAAAGAACAAAGGTTCTTGGTGAAATCGACGAAAACTTGAAGAACACTTGAACTTAGCCCTTTTTCTCTTCTTGAAACCTGGCTCTAAAACCCTAAGTATTTAGGAACGTGAATAGGTGATTTAGAATCTGATTAGACCCTTAATTAGGTCAGGAAAAATGTGCTAAGCCTAGTGGAAAAAAGGAAAGACCAAAATACCTTTTTCTAAAACGAATGAAGCGCCTTAAATAGAGAGGCTTCACTCAAACGGGGATAACTTTTTACATCGAGCTTCAAATGGAGAAAACTTGGCAACGTTGGAAAGAGGATTCAAAGACCTTCGATTGGATAGCTCATAGACCACCTAACTTATTATGTGCTGAAAGATATGATCGTTTGAAGTTGACATTAGTAGAATCTTAGGTCAAAACTCACTCGGTAGGAAGACTTTCAACTCAACTTTGTGCGAGGGGGTTCTAGTGACCTTAATTGATATCCAAAATCATTCCCACACTAATGAATTGACCTTAGAATCTTAGAACAATTAAGAATCACTCGGTACGACCTTATACGCAATTCAAGAATGATTCGGATCTTAACTTATACATTTTCGGGGTGTTACAAAAAGTATAAGTCGATTAAAATGATTATGCTAGAACACATGATTTAGTGGTGTCTCATATTTTTCCCGTGGTCAATAAAAAAAATTATCCAATCTTTTATTACGTGGACTAAGAGGAATTTTCATAGCTTAGTTGGTTGACTACCTGAACTCACACCTTGTCGATGAGAGTTTGATTCCTCATATTGTAATCTCCTCCCTCATTTCTCCTTCCCCACCCCCAATTTTTTTTTAAAAAAATAATAAGAGCAAAAAAAATTACGCAGACTAATAAAAACAATTAATTTCCTTTTGATTAAGATTTTAAAAAAGTGTCTTGAAACACTGTAACTCAAATAACTATTCTATCAAATAAATAATTCATATTCAATATCATCACTGCAATTGAAAAAAAATCCTTTCAGTAAAGAAAAGTCCACGTGCCTATCGCGAAGGTGCAAAAAGGAGTGTGACAGATGAGATATATTTAAATATAATAGTAACATTCTTATCACATCAAAATGTATAAAATATGTTGCATCTGTGATAGAATTTTAAGTAATATATAATTAATTAAAATTTTAAAGTGAACATTAGATCAGTATATAATTAGCTTTTAATTATATACCTTTCCTAGCTCCTGCCACAACCCTCCCCATCATTGGCGCATCCTTGTATATACCTCTTCTTTACCAGCTCAAACCATTTTAATCTTGATTCGTTCATTTTGTCCGTTATGAAGGTCATTACCGTCTTCCGCCTTGCCACTTACAACTTCGTCCCAACTTCCATCTCTAGTCCTAATATGCCTACACATTCATTATATTTGAGTATCCTGATCTCTGTTACCTTCATCTTCTGAGCTCAGATTTTTTTGATGGATCAACACTAATCAGCTCCATATATATATAGGTCTAACCACCGTTATATATCGAACTTACTTTTACAAAAGCTATTCATTGACCACGTAATTTACCTTTTTTCAATTTCATAAAGTTATTTTTCTTGAATATATATTGCGTAGACAAGTCAATGACAAATCATATTTTGTTGATCTGATTAAATTTAATGTGGTGGTTAAGTAAATACTAAATAAGAGTAATGTTGATTCAGATCCTAAATATAAATGACATTAAATTAACCCCATTATTCTGATACATGTCTTTTTTTTTTTCTTTTTTTTTTTGTGGGATTAGAAATTTATTTTAGTTGACTTATTTATCTTCTAGCTCATAAGCCAAAACAACTTGCTATCTATTGTACTAGACCTTCGACCTTGACTTAATATTCACTTAAAGTTATATAAATGAACTAAACCTGGTCACACCTAGTTAAACAATATTTTATTTATGATAGATCATGGAGGTCACGGCTATTATCATCCAAATATTAGATAATTTTTATTATGCAAATACTAATTAAAGTTGTATTTTTTTGTTTCAATTTGTTTGTTCTATTTTGATTTTGATATGTTTTTAAGAAAGTAAAAAAAAGCAATTTAAATCTTGTGATCTTAAATTAATTAAAGATGTGTCAAACATACCAAAATACTCTTTAATTTTGTATCTGAAATGTGTCATATGCACATACATGATATGGGCACATACATGAACTATGAAAAGCGATTAGAGAGATCACACTTTTATTAGTTAATTTTATTATCAACACGCCCCCTCACGTGTTGGCTTGATTTTTTTTCATGGGCCTGATTATTTGACTTATAATATTTTTATGTAGTTTTTAAATATATAAATTTTATTTTTAAAAAATTGAAGATTTCATGCCTAAATGCACGATTAAACTTAAATTGTTTGACTCTCAAAATTTAAATTGTGTTGCATAAATTAGGATAGAACGAGTATTCTCTTATTGTATTAAAAAAAATATTTAATTCTATTTGAAAATTACGAAAAACCACTAAACTTTTTTTAAAAGTGAAATTTTTTAAAAACAAAATACAAAGAGAAATGATGGTCCAATTTAGACGAGTCGACCTAGCATTTAATGGGCTTGGGCAGCACCGGTCCGTAATCCTTCCACTGCGAAGAGCGGGAGGTAATCGTTGCTCTGTGAAGCCAGCCTGACGCGATCCCCTCCACTCTTGAAGATTTCATGCCTAAATGCACGATTAAACTTAAATTGTTTGACTCTCAAAATTTAAATTGTGTTGCATAAATTAGGATATAACGAGTATTCTCTTATTGTATTAAAAAAAATATTTAATTCTATTTGAAAATTACGAAAAACCACTAAACTTTCTTTAAAAGTGAAATTTTTTAAAAACAAAATACAAAGAAAAATGATGGTCCAATTTAGACGAGTCGACCTGGCATTTAATGGGCTTGGGCAGCACCGGTCCGTAATCCTTCCACTGCGAAGAGCGAGAGGTAATCGTTGCTCTGTGAAGCCAGCCTGACGCGATCCCCTCCACTCTAGGATCCATGAAACATAGGCCTTCGCCTAGGTCACATGGGCCAACTCCTCGCTTGGAGAGGGCAGTCCAGTATACTACTGGCCCTAACCCTACCATTTGGACTAATCCAATGTTCCATCACTTTAAAGCCCCCACTCAGGTTATAAGCTCACGTTACTGAGCTCGGCATACAATCATTAAACTCTCAATTATATAAATTGCATATTTTTTTTTTCTTCAAGCGATGTGGGAATCAATTGGAATGATTTTATTAATTCTAATAAAAATAACTCCACATTTATATCTAAATAAAATTGATCCTTGTTACTTGCTAGCTTGTCTAACTTTCTCTTTCTTATTTATGTAATCTAATTAATTTTTGAAATAACTAAAAAAATTCAAATAAATCCAATCAAATTATGGTTTTTCCTTATTGGTTAATATCATGTCTGAGAAAATATTTTGCTGACTTTCAAATACCAATAAGTAATTACATTCATGATCTATAATTATGTGAAATCTTATCTAAAAAATGTATAAATTACATGTCCATGCCCTTGGAATAGTACTTGGCAATTACAATATTAATGTGGTTCCCTCGATGTCGAATACTGGTCACGTGGCCTCACTTAATTGGGGCGCGATACTTCTCCAATCAAAAGGGACCTTAAAATAGCTTCACAAACTACACTATCATAGATCAATGCATGTCCACCATCATGAACTTCATGATATTGAATCCAAGGTAACCTTTTTGCTACATACCTTTGTAATTTCAAATTAATAAACTTGTCCTCACAACCTTGCCAAATGTGAACATTACTTTGACCATTTTCAAGAATAGGACAACTAGTTAGCTCCAATGGATTAAAATCCCACTTACTAAAAGCCACAAGGAAATCATTGCAAAGGTTGTCAAAAACACTTCTACTCCTTAGTTTCTCCTGTACATGGCAAGTAGAAACATTGATCATTAACATCATATAGAAGAAATAACTTAAATAACCATCCACTCAACTGCTTAAATTAAGAGTAGCTGATTGAGGTATAATATATGTATAATCGTATATAATTTGCATATTCATTAACATAATATAGAAGATATAACATAAATAGCCGTCCACTCAACTGCTTAAACTAAAAATAGTAGTCTGAGGTATATGATCCATGTATAATATGTGTATAATCTGTATATTGACTAGGAAAATTAAATAATTACTCCGGCCAAAGTTTTCTATAATGATCCATAAAATATATAGAAAAGCATGAGGTATTGAGCTATTCTTAAGCGGATACAAGATTATACACTGGTTATACATAGATTAGACATGAATTTAAGTCACAAACTAAACAACAATTTGAAGCATATAGAAATAAATATATACAAAACACCGAGATAACTATGAAATAGAATTAATTAACTTTACCATAGAAAATGATTCAAATCCTGGTGCATTCTTGGAAAGCTCTAAATCCTTAGTAGTATAGTATGAATGTTTTGAATCATCATTGGTTGAAGAAGATGAGGATGGTTTTCTAATAACCAACCAATGTAATAATGATCTAGGAACATATCTAGCAAGACACATCATCCACCAATAATCTTGTTTCCTTTTATCATCCTCAATAAGATTGAGAGGAAGTGATGGCCATTGGTAATTTACAATGGGGACAACAAATGCCACACCTGCTAACCTATATATAAAAACATTAGAAGATCAAAATGACAACAAACAAACGGCAGAATACATCGACAAACCCTTTAAACTTGACAGTAAATAGAGGCAGATATACGATTTGTATAATTATGTACACATATTAAGTAAAAGGAAAAAAGAAAGAAAAGCATCTTGGTGCACTTAGTTCTCGCTATGTGCATGTTTTGGAGGAGGGCCGAACTATAAAGGTCTATTGTACACAACCTTACTCTATATTTATACAAGAGGTTGTTTCCACGGCTCGATAACCTGACCTCCTGATCATATGGCAACAACTTTACTAGTGACACCAAGGTTCCCCTTCTATATACATATTAAGTGGATATCTAAATATAAATACAAGATTTGAACCAAATACATGATTCGAGCAAAAAATAGTGGTCAAAACAATATCTGAACTATCATTTTTTCGCCAATTTCACATCTCAACTATTATTTGTTCTCTTTTCCAATTTGAACTATCACCATCTATGTGCTAAAACGCACCTCGAAACTTACTAGGCCAACTCTCAACTGTTCCCTTTAATTCTTACCTGAACTATCACCATCTACTCAACATCTATGTGTTTTAATACATAGATACTGATAGTTGGAGTATAAAACTTGCGAAATAATGATGGTTCAGATGTATTTTTGACATTAATGCTAAAGTATTGGGTTCATGTGACCTAGTGAATTTTGCTCAAATTATGTATTTGTACTACGATATTTGCTAAATATTTAATTATGAATTCAGTTATTATTATATATTAGTTCAAATAATCTATAGTGATTCACAAACTTTAAATTCTGAACCAGCTAGGGAATGAGTCACCAAGCAAATTAAAGACCAAACAATGCAAAAAATAGTGGATCTTGCCTTTGGGAAATGTACTTGATGCAACTCCAAGTTGGGTAAGATCCCATGGAGTTACTAATAATATAGAATTTAGATCCTAATTGTAAGTGATCAGCCAATTCTTCAATGTCACATGCTTCACTCCTTTGGGATCTTTTTGGGTTTGGGTCACTTTCCCCATATCCAGCTCTATCATATTGAACTACATATATCCCAATTTTGTTCATCATTTCCTGTTCACATGAATTTCAAGAAACAAATGAAAACATTCTTAAAATCCATTATAATAAAAGGAGGGAAATGATTTTTCTGATAGAAGTAGGGAACACAAGTTCTGCAAGTGATATTCTAAACTATTTATTTTTCAAAAAAATATTTTCCCTCGTACCAAACCCATAGAGTATATTAAGGAGGAGGATATAAACCAACCTGGGGTGCAAGAAATTCCCTTTTTTTGGAGCTATCAAAGCCATGAACAAAGATTATTCTATAATTGGCTTTCTCCTTAGCAACACCTCTCTCTTTGTAAGCTAAGTTTCTTCCATCACTTAATATCAATTTTTTTGAACACATTTTGATAGGAAATTTTTTGAAAGAGAAAAAAGAGGATGTTAAAATTAGTTGTGTATCTTAGGACTTTTATATATATTTATACACACATTTTTTATAGAGGATGTTAAAATACTTTTTGGTCAACCATTTGTGTGAGATTTAGTTATCGTGCAACTCAATCAAAATCAGAATTTAAAATATTAGGTACACGATTTTCTGGGCTGGCATCAAAATTAAACATATATACTAGATGGATATAGCAATGGCATATTCAAAATTTTCATAAAGGGAGTTCGAAAAATAAAAGTATAGTGCTTGAGATTAAAAATTGAAACCTCAAAATGAATTTTGAACCATTTCAATCACTACGCAAACTTCTAATCTTATGATAGGAGATTCAAAATCTAAATATACATTAAAAAAATTTAAAACACCAAATATATCGTGTGATTTTTTACCAAGGAAGTCCAGATAAATCTCCCTCGCTACCCTCTAAATCTACCCCTACTTACTAGCACGGCCCAAGTGGACTTTATTTTTGCATAGAGCCCTACCTCGTTATATAGCATAAAGAAATAATTACAAACAAAATAAAACCAGACCTTCAAGATTGTTTGATTTTGGTTTTGACTTTAACAAATGATTGATTGATAAATTTTTTTAGATAAAATTTATTTTTGATCACTAATTAATATCCTTTAACTCTAATTAATTCACGCCAAATTATTCCTTTGCACCTGTTAGTGGTTATAAATTTTTAGACGCTTTGCCTCATTTCTACACACTGGAAAAGCATTATTTTTTTTAAGAAAAGACTATTTTTTGTTAAACATCAATTATTTTTTTAAGAACACACAATTTTTTGTTAGCTCGAAACTTTCCTAACTTGTTCTTATTTTTATTTATGTTCATACGTACTCAGATCTGCAGAGATAACAAGAAGTCCACTATACATATAATGTTGGTGTAATATACTACAAATTCAATAAATTGCAGTTAAAAATAAAATGAACAAAAAATGAATAAATTATCATTCACGCCAAGGTGCGGATATCTCTCACTCTTTAAGGAAATTCAAGCTCATTGAAGCATAATCTACACCGATCCAACAGTAATACTCTTGACTTGTCCCTCCAAGATACAACAGCCCAACAACGCTGTACAAGACAAGAAATTCCGGATTAGTTGAAGAGGTCAAAGCTCCACAAAAAAAATACCTTCATCCAACATAAAATTACTCTCTTTTGTATAGTGAATTAGTTGAAGACTTTAGAATATTATTCTTGGCTTTTCTCTGTTCTTCACTCTTTTAAAGTGTATAATTTTCTATTGATGGTGTGTTATGTTGTCACTCTTTCTTTTGTTTTGTTTATTTATGTTCTTATGCATTCACTTTATATTTTCGTGTAGGAGTTTGAAATTTTTATTTAAGGTTTGAAAATTGGGTTAAGAGTGAAATTCTCCTCCCATTTCACTACCAAGCAATCAAAAAATTTATAAATGCACATGGATTTCCCCCCCTAGAGTTTATGGAAATTAGGGGTTTAAGAGTGAAATTGTTCAAAATTATACAAGTGAACAATCTCAGTGCACATGGATTATCCATTTCCCCAAGTACCTACTTAGATAGCAATCACATGTCATAATTAAAAATCAATGGTTGATATTTAATTACCTAAATTAAGATCTAACCATGATTAGAATAACAAATAATTTCTTTATTTACTTCTTAAAAAATTATCAAATCCACTATTCTAGCAAAAAATTATCTCATAAATTTAATTCAAAAATTCACTATTTTCCATTTGATTAACGAGCTCTTCTTTTTTTGAAAAAAGTATTTTCTTTTTTCTCTTTTTTTAGTCATATAGCAATGGTTAAGCCTTATTGAAAATCGTTACACAAACTAATCAACATATGATGTTAAAAAAATAAAAAAGAATATTTACAAATGTTAAATTTTAAAAAATTGCATGATGTTAATTTTTTTTTTACTATAACTCGGAGTTTCAAAGAATTTTAGAAACAAATTTTTCGTAATAAAAAAGAATAAATCGGTTTTTTAAAAAAAGAGTTCATAGTAAAATGAATAGTGAGAAATTTTGAATATATTTATGAATGAGAATTTTTAATTAGAATTATGGAATTGATATATTTTTAAAAGTAAATAAAATAATTATTTGTTATTCTAATCATGGTTAGACGTTAATTTAGGTAATTAAATCTCAACCTTTGATTCTTTATTATGACATGTGGCTATCATCTAAGTAGGTACTTGGAAAAATGGAGAGAATGAGTAATGGAGAGGAGCCTCATCCCTTTGGGCCTTGTATTGAATATATGTACCTTGTTCATGAGTCTAGTTATTAATATATATTGACTCGCGGTCACCATAAAATCTCATAAACTTTAAATCACTACTAAACATAAATGAAATATTGATGAACAATACCGTTTTAAAAAAATTGAGGGAGCATTGATCCTGTCTGTCGGTTTTTTTTTTTTTTTTTGAAAAAATAATAGAAAATCGATGGATGTCTGTCAATTTTTTTCGCGTATAAACTATATATATTTTTTATAAAAATCGACGTAGTCCCTCTTTTTTTATATTTATTACAAAAATCAACGGACAAGCTCGATTTTTGAAGTACAAATTTGTAGTTGAAAGAGTACAAAATAAAAACGAAAATATTTCATCAAAGATCATGTATTGTCGAGTGGTTACGTTAAAATATTTTACCCATTGTTTAGTAAATATGAATCTTCAATTCATTTTCTCATTTCCCTTCTTAACTAATTATGTTTGAAAGTACATACTAATGTGTACTCCATCTCAAACAACACAAATTGAAAGAACATACTAATGTGTACTCCATCTCAAACAACACAAATTGAAAGAACATTTTTTATTAATCATGCCAAGGAAATAACACACAATAGAAGAATATGAAATATAATGGTATAAACTCTCTCACACACACAAAAAAAAAACACTATAGCCTTTAACATAACGTTACTCCAGTACGAATTTAGCAACGTTGCAAAATTCGTACTGGAAAGCCATTTTTCATCTTTGGTGTCATGGTTGAACCATAAATCGGACTATAACCTTCAATAGCCGGAACAAACCTAAATTGCCTTAGCACCATCGTCGTTACCAATTTTATCTGCATGAATGCAAAATCTTTACCTAAACAAGTCCTTAGACCTGCTTGAAACACGGGGTAGGAGAAAGGATCCCTCGGGATAAATCTCCATTCCCCCGTGTTTCCATCTCTCTCTAACCATCTCTCTGGACTGAATTCTTCCGAATTTTCACCCCACAACTCGGTTGATCTCCCCATTGCATAAATGTAGTAAAAAACGCGTGTTCCCTTCTTGACCTTTGTTCCATCGGGCCAAATATCATCTTCCATTGCTTGCTTGGAATCTTGAGGGACAGGAGGGTAAAGTCTCATGCTTTCGCAAATTGAAGCATGTAAATATACCTTATTATTGTTTTTTTGGTCATTTATTTCTTCGACGATTTCCTTTTCCACTTGTGGATTACTCGAAATTAACCAAAATAACCATACTAAAGCGGAATACAAGGTGTCTTCTGAAGCCAAGATGAAGTTAAGAGTCTCGTTTATGTAATACTCCTCATCAAAACTAGACATATTTTCCTGATCAGCCCTTCCTAGAATCTGGTAAAGGAAATCCCTAGGGACATCCAGTGAAGGGTTGTTAGTTGAAAGGTCTTTTTTCTTTTCTATGATTCTCTTTCTTATAAATTCACGTAGTTCATTAATTGCAAGATTGAGACTCTTTTCCGATCCAATATTAAGAAGAGAGGAAGAAGAGGATTAGAAATCTACTTCAGGGTAACAGTCTCAACTAAATGACGGAACGTATCTATTCTAAACTTGTGGATGTAGAGTTGTCTTTGGATCTTCCATAATTGGCTCCATCGACAAGAAAGAGGCCATTTCCCAATATGTCATGTAAACTACGTTGGAGAGTGACATCTTTTTGGTAGATATTGAAGCGCGTTTTAAGTATATGTTGAACGTTGGAAGGATTTGTGGTAATGATCCAGCTTTGACCTAAGAGACCTGAAAGAGTGATGGTTGATGATGATGATTGATGGAGCAGTTCTGTCGTCCACATGATAATCCTATGGCGATTTTTCATAAGGGAGAATATGCAACCTAATAATGGATAGGATTTCGAAAAATCATGATGTGACAAGAAGTACATAAAAAAGATGCAAATCAAAATTGGAAGAAATGTTATTGTTTGAAGGGACATGTAAGGGAGTTGAATGTCCATTTTAAGTTTAAAACTTGATGCCCAAACTATGGTGGAGTTTGATATATTTATATAAGCACATTAATTATTTAATTGGCACCAAGATCATGACTTGCATTATTTGGAGATCCAATATTATAATATATAGAAGCTTGATTTGATTTATTTTAATTTAATGATGTACGGCGTGCGTCACGCGCATATACAAAATGAGAAAAAGGTAAAAGGACATAGTTGTTCATTCCTCATTGATTAATCCTCTCGTGGTTTGATTTAACACGAAGTTTTATATATATATAATTTGTGATCTAAAACAAATCATAAATATTTGTGTAGTTATAAATCATCTCATTAAGGATGAAATGAACAATTTTAAAATTAATTTAAGTTGAATATCAGTTGATAATAGCGATCGTACTAGAAATATAGGACTTGAAGGTGCCTCATACCTTCCTCTTGGTCAACAAAATTTTTTACACAATATTTTTTTCCACATACTAATAAAAAGATTCAGTTTCCTTTTTATTAGAATTCAAAAAGATAATTTGAAACATCATAACTCAATTTCAAATGTTCACTCTATTAAATAAATAATTCATATTTCAATATCGTTACTTTAATTGAAAAAAATCTTCTCTCAAGAAAAGTCCACGTACCCGTCGGCTATCGAGGATGTGCAAAAAAAAAAAGGGTGTGACAAATGAGATATATTTAAATATAATAGTAAAATTCTTATCACATCAAAATGTATAAAATATGTTGCATCTGTTTTAAGATTTTAAGTAATAATTAATTTAAATTTTAAAAGTGAAAATTCGATAGCAGTCAACGCCTAAATATGGCGATTTAATTCTATATATTTGTCATTTAATTTGTTAGATATTATTATTTGTTTTGAATCATGTTAATCTAATTAATGGTGTGTATATAAAAAAATTATTTCGTTGTGATACTTGTATGCCACTCAGAAGCTATTCATTAACCACGTCATTTATTTTTTTAATTTTACACTAATAAATTGTGTAAAAAGTTAATGACACTTGATGTTCTTGAATATATTAAATTTAATTAAAGGGAAACTTTAAAAATGACTGTAGTTTGAGTTTAATTAGAGATCTATAAATGTAGTTTGCTTAATTACGAATTATAGTTATATGTTAAGGAGAGGAGAGAGGTGAGCGAGATCTGGGAGAGAGAAGAAAGGTGAAAAAAGTTGAATACCTATTGTATTCGTTGTATAAATAAGGCCGTAAGGGAGTTGAATTCCCATTATAAGTTTGAACTTTGATGTCTAAAACTATGGAGTTTGATAGATTTATATAGCACATTAATTATTTAGCACCATGATAATGACTTGCATTATTTGGACTTCCAATATTATATATAGAAGCTTGAATTGATCAATTTTAATAATTTAAGTTAAGTATAAGTCAATAAAAGCGATTATGTTAGAATCAGAGGATTTGGGGTGTCTTATACCTTTCCCTCAATCAATAAAATTCTATATTCAATCTCTTTTTTTTTTGCAGTCCAATAAAAGCGGTCATTTTCCTTTTGATTAGGTTTCAAAAAGGTGACTTGAAACATCATAATTCAATATGTTAAATTAATAAATCATATTCAATACCATCACTTTAGTCGGAAAAAAAACTTCTCTCAAGAAAAGTCCATGTGCCTATCGCGGAGGAGCAAAAAGGGGATATATTTAAAAATAATAGCAATTTATCACATCAAAAATGTATAAAGTATGTTGCATCTATCTGTGATAGGATTTTAAGTAATAATTTAAATTATAAAAGTGAAAATAGATTATATAAACCTAATTAGTAGTTAACGCCTAAATATGGAGATTTAACTAAATATATTTGTCATTTAATTAGTTAGATATTATATTTGTTTTGAATCATATTGTTGTGTATATATGGTTGTGATACTTGTATGTCACTCAAAAGCTTTTCATTGACCAAATAATTTTTTTTTAAATTTCTTCATAGATTATTAAATTAATCCCATTATCCTACTTAAAGTACCTTAATTTTGATACATGACTTCAGATGACTAGAAAAACCTTTTATCATTATTCTCGACTTCCAAACTTTTTTATCCAAGAGCATGTTTTCAATCAGTTGAAGTTGTGTCATGTCATATCTAATCACTTCCCCCAGTTCTTCTTCGACCTATCTCTACCTCTCCTAGCTCATGCAACAATCAACTTCTCACACCTCTTCATGATTTACATATTTTCATACCTTCATTCTCTTCACATGACCAAACCATTTCAATCTCGTTTTGTCCATCTTATCTGTCACGGAGGTCACTCCTACCTTGTCCAGTATAACTTAGTAACTAATCATATCTTTCCATAGTATGTCCACACATCCTTCTAAGCATATATATATATATATATATATATATATATATATATATATATATTCATTTATGTCAGCTTCATTTTCTGAATTTGAACGTTTTTGATTGGCCAACACTTAACTCCATATAACAATGTAAATTTAACATCATTATACAAAACTTACCTTTACAAAAAGCTATTCATTGACAATGTAATTTATTTATTTATCAATTTCATAAAGATTTTGTTCTTGAATATGTTGCGTATAGAAGTCAATGACCGATAATATTTTGTTGACCCAATTAAATTTAATGTAGTTAAGTAAATACTCTTTCCGTTTCAAAAAGAATGATTTATTTTTCTTCTCAGTCTATTTCAAAAAGAATGATCTTTTTCTTTTTTTGACAATACTTTAATTTCAGTTTTCCACGTGACATGTTTAAGAACACAAGATTAAAGGACATTTCAATACATTTGACCTAACTTTAATTTAGGACCACAAAATTAAAAAGTCTTCTTTATTTTCTTAAAGTACTCCATATTGAGTTAAACTAGACCATTCTTTTTTAAACAGAGGAAGTACTAAATAAGAAATCAATTTATTATAATCACTTTCTCTAATGTTGATTCAAATCCTAATAACATCTCCTATACAACTGCAACCAACTAATTCTTCATCTACAAAACATAATTAATAAAAATGTTTTGTCTAATGTCTACGTATAATATTATATTAATGCCATTATCCTACGTAAAGTATCTGCCACAGACAATCTCTTATACCTCCTCGCTGCGCATTCTCACACCTCTTCTTCACATGTCTCAACTCTAATCTCACTTTTTTTATCATGTCCGTCATAGATGTTATTGGTGCAAATTACAAGATTACAAATTACAATTAAAAATAAAACGAAGAAAATAAAATCTCTTCAGGCTGAGGCCCGGATATCTCGCTCTCTTTAAAGAGATTCAAGCTCATTGTAGTAAATATTTTTACCGGTCTAGCAGTAGTCTTTCTTAACTTACCCTCTCCAGGATACAACAACCTAATCACAAAGTATAACTCAACAAACTCTGAATAAGAGTTGAGTCCAAAACTCTGCAAAAAGAACACCTCCCTTCAACTAATAAGAACTCTCTTTTTTTGACTAACTTTTATGCACTCTTTATTTTTTGTACCCAAAACAAATGAAGACCATCACTATTTATAGTTGAGGAAGTCTTCCTAGCAATGAATAGGAAGATAAATAGCCTAGAGGTTACATAGATTACGAGGTATAATATTAAATTAATCACATTGTTAGCTTTATTTTCTGATACATGTTCTAAGAGTTTTTTTGGGGGGATTACAGATCTATTTTAGTTGACTTCTCATAGATTATTAATGTCTTAATAATAGGGAAAATGTAACTATCTCCTCAATTTATTATCTATTGAAATTAAAGAAATGCAAAAAAATAAAAGAAACATTATTTTTTAAACAGACTATAAAGGAAAGTAGGACAAACAAATTGAAATGGATGATTTGATTCAAATTTTGATTAATTTTTTTTGTGTTTATTCTATTCATCTATTAGATAATTAAGTTAAAGACTTAAAATGTAGGTCGTCTCTTAAAATGACACTTTCTATTTAAATTTTGAGGAAAACAAATTTGTGCCTGTTTTTAAACTGAGCCAACCAAGCTGGCATTCAGCTCTGAATTAAATAAACATCTTACGTTGTTACAAGAGGTCATCGAATTTGTAATCTTCTGATCATATGATAATAACTTTACTGGTTAAATGAATTGTTTCTTATTTATTTAACCTATGGATTATTTTGAAATACTAAAATCTTTCAACGAAACAATCCAAACAAACAAGAATATTTCTAATCGACATCAACAATCGCGGATGTAGCATATAAACAACTAAACAACGTTCAGACCTAGTTAAGCTAAGCAAATTTTCATTTTGTTGAAAGATGATCACATCCTGGAAATCTTGAGGGGAACAATGGATTTGAGAATTTCTTCCCTGGAGGAAACAAGTTGAACACTTCCAAGTCTCTTAATGAGATGCTGACAGCAATCTTCAGCAGCTATGATTCCAGCTGAATAGGCACCGTGCACAGACCCTTGATGGTCATCCATACAGACGGCTTCGCCTCCAAAGAATATATTACCTAAGGGTGCTCGAAGCTTATCATATATATCTGTTGGCTTTCCAACCAGATCATACGAATAGCATCCTAGAGAGTCGGGATCTGTTCCCCAGTGTGATACAAGATACTGAACCTGCAAAGAGTACCAACATATATAGAGCTATCAGCTCAATAGTTATTAGACATGTTTCACTGTTTTATACGCTATTTAAGGAAGTGCGAGTTAGATCGACCAACAGATCGATCTGTTGGCTTGCTGGTGAGTATGCACCAACTTATCTTTAGTAAATTCAGAGAATTTTAGAGTCAAATTAAGAAAAAAGTACTAGATTGAATATGCTTTCCTCATTTTACTTCCAAACAATCTTTTACTTACTAACAATATATGTTGTTCGGACTCTACAAAGATGTCGTAGTGCATTTTTGAAGAATCCAACATGTGTGTTGCAACACATTTGGAGAGTCCAAGCGACATAGTTAAACAATGCATGCAGCAGTAATAGTAATAGAATTATGTAGGACCAGGTATTACTCACAGGTTCAGGTGCATCAGGAAACATTTTTTTCAGCTGACGCATAACAAAATCAGCCGCTTCTCTGTCTGATAATTTCTCTACGTCATAAGCAAGTCTTCCGGCAGCCATATAGACAAGGACTTGATGCCCTGTTGCCTTGTGGAGGTTAAGAAAATACCCGCAAGCATAAGAGGTAGGTGCAACAATGCCTAACAATTCAACGTTTGGCCAAAATACAGTATCAAATCGTAATGCAATCTTGTTTTCGTTGCCCACACCAAGATCTGCTATTGCAGAAAGCTTCCAATCTGGCAATTTTGGTTTGAACTCAATTAAGTTGGCTTTGAGGACCCCAATAGGCACAGTTATTATAGCAGCATCCGCAACAAAATTCCTCCCATCCTCAACTGTAACCATCACTTTGTTATACCCATCCGTAATCGCCTTAACCCTAGTAATTCAGATCGATGGAAAATTAGAATTGCAGACAAACCTGGAGGCTAAAGTATAGGTAAATCAAGATAAGAAATTACAAGCTAAAGAAGCAACAAACAAGATGTCAAACTTCACATACCTGTGATTCAAACGAATATCAATATCTTTTGACAATGCCTCAATCACCGGGTGATAACCCTGCACCATTAGTCCATGACCACCCGTAAGAACTTGCTCCTGTACACAATATAAACAAAATCAATATTACATATTTAGGAAATTATTCATCAAAAATATCCTAATGGCGGTTATTTAAAGCATCTAATGTAAAATGGAACCCCAAAAATATCCTATCTGGAAGTATGTAGATATCTGAAAATAATAGCTATAATAACACGAATTGTGCCTTAAACTTCTGAAATACTTGACAGTTTTTTTACTTATTGCATTATTGAACCAGGCAGTAAGAGCCTTGCCATTCGGATGAGGAATAGTCTTTGGGATTGGGAATAGTAATAAAATCTTTTAGATGCACATACTATTCAAAGAGATGCACATAAAATTACTCTTTTAGAAGAAACTTAGAATAACAAGAAAAAAGACTTGCCTGATCCCAAGTTTTCAAAGAGATCGTGTCTGCATCGGCAGAAAACCATGCCTCCATTCTGCATATGTACCACTGCAGTACTTCATGAGAGACTCCTTCTTGCCTGCATCAGCATATAAGGTCAGTGAATGTAACTAGATTACACATTTAAAAGAAACATACATAAGTTGGTTATAAGAGAAGAACTTTTTCCCATACCTCAGCTCAGGATGCCTGTCCAATACAGTAGATATTGCTTGAAGAACCGATATGTCATTACTGTTCTCATTTCTCACTTTCTCAGTCTGCATTTGCCGATACACATAATCATTCATTTGCGTCTTTATAAAACCTCAAAAGGAATAGCACTTGGTGAAATAAATACAGAGCAAAGCCAACCTCATCGAGGATTTTCTTGAATACATCTCCTACTTCAGCAACTGTATTATGAGGAACTTGATGACCATTCATGTCAAACAGCATGCAGCTTTAAAAAGAAAGAAAACATAATAAAGCTCCTGAATGATGAAATAACATCTCTAGTTAATTTGCACAAAAGCAAAAAGAATATAGGCTAATATCTAGCAGATACAGCATGCTTCAATATGAGCACACTGAGAGATGGTGAAGGCAAGCAACAAATCTTCCACACAGACGAACTATAAGTGTGATTTCCTTTTTCATTATGAATCAGATTACAATAAACTGCAAGATACTTTCTTGCAGAAAAAACTACTGCGACAATTCAAGAACAAGCTAACAGATTTTTGCCCCGATTTTTTAGTGGCTACATCAGAATGGAAACAAAAAACAGGACTTAGAAAATCTGAAGCCAAAAATCTAAGGTGTAACTAAGAGATAAGCCACCCCCTCCATTTAGACAGAGAGAGAGAGACAGGGTGTTTTAACAAAAGGGAAACATGATAAAATCATTTTGAAACTAAATGTGAAAAATCCAATTTACCTTTCCAAATCATGGTCATACAGCACTGAGTCGTCACCACTAGTTCGATACAGAGTGAGCCCCAGCCGCCGTATCAATGGAGCTAAAGGATTTTCATTGCACACTCCATGGAGCCTGAGATGCAATTTGAAGAACATGAATAAGCATCTAGTTCTGGATAAAGAATTCGAGAGTAAAAGATCAATGTTACTCACCATGAAGCTCCCATATCAACAGGACAACCAAACGAGTTGTCAGTGTGTATGCGACCACCAAGTCTATCTCGTGACTCCAGCAAGACCACCTGGATAAAAATAGACCAGCTTCATTAGCAAGAAAAAATTAAAGCATAAAAGTCACTACATGTAAAAGGGGTTTAAAGTCATGAGTAACTCACCTTGAAATAAGCATTCTGAAGGAAACGTGCAGCAGCTACCCCTGAGATACCTCCACCAATTACAATGACCGACAGAGATGAACCATGTCGCCTCCCTAAGCAAGGTGGTAAAGTGCCTCGTCAACCAATAGTTTCATGGCCATAATATATATATATATATATATATATATATATATATATATAAATGGCTTCACTACTATACAAATATAAGAATGGAGTAAAAGTGGCTTCACTACTATACAAATATAAGAATGGAGTAAAAGTGGCTTCACTACTATACAAATTTGCAGCAGCAGAAGTGATTAACATTTTTCTATTGATTCCAAGAATTCATAGATGCAATATGTTTCCAATAAAGCATGTCAAGACCAATGGCACAACTTGTAAACAAATAATATGTAGAACAGGTGCAAAGCTTATAACATTTTTTTGATATCGGACAAAATCCCCTATTTGGTTAGCTGGCCTGACCTTAGTTGGGTATAAGTTGAAACTCAGTACATAAGCACACCATTCTACTCTCCTCCACTTAAACACCAAGATTTTGTCATCATCAGGGCTCACACTACTAATGTTTGCCTTCCACATTACCTATGTTCTTCTTTTACCATTGAACCAAAGATCTAGGGGTATTGAAAGCTTATAATATAAGAGGGTATTGTTCCTAAAAAGACAAATCACTTGATTCCCCTCAATTGTTCATATTATCAAATGATATGGGCACATACATGAACTATGAAAGGACCCTTTGCTTATTCAATCCGCATTTTTCCCAATCATAAAAATCATAGCTCTGAGTTAAAACAAATATAAGCCCCCACACATAACACAAGCTAACAACATTAATTTAAATTCAACTTCTTGATGAATATAGGATAGTTCTACTATAACTTCACTGCTTTTCATCTATTATTTTCAGTAAAATCATAGCAATCCCAGTAATCATTCACAGTTAAACGGATCCAGTAATTTCTCAAAACACGAAGACATTACTCCATCCATCCCAATTTATGTGGCACTTAACAAGCTTCTCAATTTGACTAATCTTTGAAACTAAATTGAACTAGATCATCTCAATATTTCTATATTAAAATTAAGATATTCAAAAACTATACACAAAATACTACAAGTTACAATTCATTTCATGTACAGATGCAGACCCAAGATTCAAAGACAACAAGGTCACCGCCAAAGGCAAATGCACGTTAGAAAAAGCAATGTCACACAACACCATCTCATCTGATATTCTAACATCTAAACATAAATTAAATGACATAATTGAATAAAGCTCACAGTGTTCCATATGTTAGGTTGCCTATTCGAAACCCACCACCTACATTCTTTTCATTGTCAACTAAAAACCAAAAATGATATACCAGCCCAAATTCAATCTCAGGTAATGACCAAATTCAACACATACACTATACAATTCTTTTTAAGATATAAACACACAATTCAACCCATATGTGTATATAAACACCTTCTATAAACTAATATACACTTTACACAAGGTTGATAACACATTAAACATAATGATTGTTCTCCAGATACATTGTATTTTCCCTAATAATTAAGACAAAAGTAAATGAACAAGAATACAATACAATTAACAAACTAACCAGAATCGTTCCCTTTGAGCTCCATGATTCAACAATGGTTACTTCGATTAGAAGAAATCAATCAAGAAAGAAAAGGGTGTGTGGGGAATCTTGTTAAGGGTGTATAGGAAGCAAGAAATTGGAAATTAATTGGAAAGAATGATAAAGCAAGAAGAGAAGAAGGCCGGCAATGATGCGGCTTAAATTGTAACAACACTGTAACTGATCAAATTCACTCATAATCATAAAATCCTCAAATAACCAAATCGTTTGGTTTGCATAGATCACAAATTCCCTAACCAATTTCGTTTTTCTTTTCTTTGAGGCAATTCGTCAAACAGTTGTTAGGCAATGGCAAATGAGTGTTTTATATATAATGAAGAACAACAGTTTATTTAACAAGAAGCAAAAAGATAACCGCTTTAAAATGCACCAATCATCATGATATTGTGTTTGGTGAGAGTTATTTTTGTCATTTTATCTTGAAATAATTTTTTAAAAATAAATTATTGAATTCGTTTAAGTCCGTAGTACATGTTTAAGAGGGACAGAGTCTAAAGCAAATTAAAGTCCATTTATACCCCCAACTCAAGGGCGTATCTAGGGGATCACCGGGTTCACGTGAACCCATGCTTTCCTCTCGAGATCATATATAATAATGTTATATTTTTTTAAAAATATTGAAATATAGATGTGTGAACTCATATTCGGAGTATCATATTATGTGACGATGATTAGGTGCACCTTAGAAATCCGAATCTTATATATGTATAGATATATCCGATCAAATTTACATTTTAGATCCACCTTTTTACAATAGTGCACCCCTCATTTCGAAATCCTGGATACGCCTCTGCCCCAACTGATTAGACAGCTAGGTTAATTCAATTCTTCTTTTGGATGATCAATATGGTGGTTTTAGGTTAATTCAAAGGACATTTTGTGGCCAATAAATAAACAAATGGTATTTTTATACCAATTTCAATAGTTTAAAAATATTTTAAATCTTTCTCCGTTTATTCAATCACAGCTAGGCTAATAACATTGTGTATATGTGTTTTTTGTAATTTTAAATGGAACAAAATGAGTTGAGCCGATAAATAAATTAATTAACTAATCATTTCAAAAGTTATTTAAACTGAAATAGATTAATATGAAGCATAATTCAATCTGTTTAATACCAAATGCAGATAAATATGATTTGATACAAATTATTGATAATGAATTCATCTGAATTCATCTGAATTCACTATTTTGATACAAATCATAAATTTATATATAAAAATTCACGAATCGTAATGCTTACAACTAACTGACATATAAGTTGGTTCACCTAAAGAGAGTGGACAAAATATTGGTGTGTTTAGCACTACTTAATGTGTAATCCTAGTGTTTGGCAAGCCAAGGAGATTTCATTATTTTTGTTGTTAGAATATTTTAGCATTATGGATCATCTCACATTTTATTTTTGTACAAAACACTTTATTTTGTTAGGATTAAAAAAATATTTGAAATATAAGTTAATAATATGTTTGTATGAAGACATTATTGAAAATCCCATGAGAAAACAAAAAAATTTGAAAAAATCCGAGATTGAAAATTTTGATTTTTATTGGTTTGATTGATTTATAGATTTAAAAATTTGACACAATTAATTTAGTTTGATAATTGAAAAATCCAAATCAACTCAGTCTATGTACATCCCTAACTGAAGTTCAATCATATATGACTAAAGTTCAATCATTTTTAAATGACTTCAAATCATTTTTGTCCAAAGTTCATGCTCGTAGGGCTGAAACTAAATGAACTTTGGACATCATGCTCGCAGGGCTGAAACTAAATGAACTTTGGACAAAAATGGTTAGAATTTTGGACACGAGAACTAGTAGATTCAGTACACTTATTTTCAACTCACAATTTTCATGTCTTTATCTTTTTTACTTAATTAAAACTTTATACTCGATCAAATAAAATAGAACAAAATTATAGTATACATAGTATACTTTCAGTCATCCTTTGATAACCAAAACAATATTTCCAATCACCACAACTCACACATCCGCAACCTATCTACCGTTTAGGTAAATAAGCGGCAAAATCCATCTAAAGTAAGGAACTACAAACACAAAATACAACATAATAAACATACTCAATGTAGCCCCACACAGTGGGATCAAGAGAAAATAGAATATATACAGACCTTACATGTATCGGCTCAGGTAACACATATCAAAGAACAAATATAACAAGTACCAGAGGAAGCATTACATAGCATCCAGGAAAAAGAAAGAGTAACAACAAAAAAAGTAAATACATTTAGTTAAACTTGATGAGAACCATCAAGCAAATAAAGGGGTTTGAGTTGTAAAACTAGTTGTACTAGTTGATCTATGTGGAGGAACAGGAGGTCTACTATTATTCCCAAGAAAGCTTCCATTTCTCTTTGCTCTTAATGATGAACATGAGCCTCTCTTTGAGCCAAGTCTTGAAGAACTATTGCTTCTAATAGGGGGATGATTTGATTTGAAACCTTCAAAGAAAACTCCACAACTCTTGCATGATTTGAGCTTCTTGTTGTATGGATTCTCTGGCTTAGCCATGTCCTCTAAGCTCCTCACATTTGATAGAGAGGTGAATGATTGTGATTTCCCATTGTAATGCTTTGACAAGCCTCTCCTATTAACCAAAGAAAAGGACAATTAATTAGCATCTCAAATGAAATAATGAGAGTTCAAAGAAGGATTTAGAGGGGGATGTTTAGATAATGTTAAATGCAAATCAAAGTTAAGCATCTTTAGATTAATTTTGCTATTTGTTAAAAATAATGGATTTGGAACCTAATTCAATCTCAAAAGTTAGCTTAGGAGGGGAAGATTGTCTAAGAACATATAAGGAGATCATCCCTTGTTTTTACATCTAATGTGGAACTCTTCAATACCGTACCTCACGTCTAGAGCTAGACATCTCTGATGGGTAGGCAATTTAATATGAAAGCCCAACATCATGAAACAAGAATTAGGATGGATTTTGTTCTAATACCATATTAAGAAATGAATCTTGATATTTGATAAATATCAAAAGAATGGTTTAAAGTCGAGTATTTTTTAGCTAAAACCAAATCAAAAGCAATAAGTTGGACATCAACTTTAGTAATTCTATCCAAACGAGCAATTACTTATTTTTAATACAATTGACAAGTGATTTTTATGGTGTTTGAGCCTGCTTATGCACAACTCGACTAATTTTAAGCACAATACAATAATCAAGTAACTCTTATTCATCAAAACTTGAATATGTGGAAGCAAAATAATCTATCTAGTATTCTTTCGGCGCCTCTTAACAATTGATATCAGAGTCAGGCTGGACATTGGACGAGGAAACTCATTGCTATTATCATCATTTCTGGCCATGACATCTTAGGTGCCCGATCTAAAAATCAACCTCGGGTATGGTCCATTTAGGCGTACTTTCGATTCAAGCCAAACAAACTCTAAACTTGGGTATAATGACGTATAAAGAATTTTACCTTATTAATGTCTCAAGTTGTTGTATCAAATTACCTGCCTTATTTCAAGTATTTTCAAATTAATAACTCCCATAATGTTGGATAATTAACAATTACTATCTCTTATGCGACCATAGTCCATAAGTGACGAGTACTCCCTCATCCTTAATCAGAATCAGAAGCCTCTCCTGATCATGAGAGACTTGATAAGTTGATCAGTTCCTCTACCCCGTTTCTACCCCCTTCACTTTCGAACCACACACAAGGATTTTCAGTCCAACTAAGCTACCTAAACCACTTTGAAAAGTTTATTTCTCATATCCTCACTTAACTTAAGAGTTATTATCTCACCAAATCACATTTCTTGATGTCAATAATATATCTTTCTAAGATAATAACTATTAGTTAAATGAATACACAAGTAGGGGTGTGTATCGATCGGTTCGATTTTACGTATTATCAATTCGGTTTATTGGGTTTCAGTTTTTAAATACGCTAAACCAATTACCAAACCAATAAAATATTTTTTATCGGTTTTCGGCTTTGGTCCTTAACGGTTCGATTTTCGATTTAGCCAATAAGAAAATACTTATAAAATAAATATATGACTTCTCTAATAAACTTGACGCGACAAGACAATAATGTAACTTTATCAATGCTCATAAAATAGAAATAATAAAAACAAACATGAAAAGAGCTATACAAGTGTAACAAAAAGAGAAATTGAGAAAAATATGGTTCTTACTTTAGGTTTTGACATTTTGTATAATGTGAATTTATGAACTCAAAGTCACAATGAAGTGTGAATTGAAGGCTAAGGACAAAGACAATAACTAGTAAGGTATTGAGATTGATATTTAATATTTATGTATAGATAAAAGTAGTAAATTCCTAGTCTTAATAAGTTATCGGTTTACCCAATAACCCAATATTAAAAACCAATAACGAACCGATAACCTGATAATAATTTTTAATAAAACCATTAATCCAATAGAAATAAACTAATAACACTTTTTTCGGTTCGATTTATCGGTCGGTTCTATTTTTGCACACCCCTATACACAAGTCTCATTTCTTTATATATAATAAAATAATTTCCCTGCCTCGGGATTCAAACAATAACTAAAGCCTCTATTTTGAAGTGCCGCGTGACTTCATCTCACATACGAAATCGGAGAGGCATTTCCCGTACACCGAAAAATTCAAATTTAATCAGATTCCAATATAAATACATAACATTGCAAAAACAAAAAAGAACAAAAAAAGAAGAAACAGAGGAAAAGTAATTCTTACTTGAAGGGAAGTTCTTGAAGAAGAGTGGACATATTTTGCAAAGCTCCTTTTGTATGTTCATCATGACTCATTGAATCACCAGAAGAAGAATTCGGAGAAGTCGGATCAGAAGAATCCCCTTCTCCTCCTTCTTCTTCGTCAAACAACTCCGAATCAGATGAAGAGAAATTACTCATAATTTCAGAAGAATCAGAACACAAAGAATCATGATTTTCCTCATCCATGATCCCATGGTTGTTTTGTTGGTCCAAAGAAACTAATCCCATTTTCATATTCATAATCTAAACAAACAAAATCCACCATACAGTTCTTCAAAAATGGCTATAAATGCAATTTTCTTTTGTTCTTTCTATGTGAATAAGGTGAAAGAAGATAAGGGGAAAAAGGAGTATAAATATATTATAAATATGTACTATACTTTTGAATTTAATATTAATGTAATGTGATATGAAAAAATAAAAAAAAGATTCGGCGTTATCCAGTTTTCTATCTTAGTGCCAACCCGACCTAATTGACATAAATTTAAAGAAAAAGTGTTTGGACCAAACTACCTTCATACTTGGCGCATGTACACCACTTGCGTTAATTATTTATTTCATCTTCTATCCTCAACGGGACGAAATCGGATCTAGTGAAAGAGAGTGAATAACGTGGCAAAATTGAATACGAAGAAATATCTATAGTGCTTTGATGAGAATGAAAGAGACTATCCCTCGGTGTGTCACTAAGAGCCTCGAATGTCTGACTATGTAACACTATATTGATGTTTTAGTACAAATTATTTTTCGAACAATATAAATTTACTTATCTTTAATTTTTCTTTCATAAAATTTATTGTTAATCAAAATAATGATTTTTTCGATAAACATATATGGTATTCGATATATACAAATGGGGTCCACATACATTCAAATTTCACAAATTCAGATTAATCGAACTTTGATATAGACGCTAAATTATTATTTTTGTGTGCATGTGTTATGCACCTTAGATGTGGGCGAGTAATGGATAAGGTCCTCTCCAACTTATTACTTACCGCAACTTATTTTATTATTTTTCTCTTTTTCCTTTTTGTTTTCCTACGGCGCTCCTTTTTTTTTTTTTTTTAATTCTTTTTGCTTATTATTATTATTATTATTAATTATTAATTTCCACCGTCCCTTAAAAAAAATAAAAACTAATTTCTCTGCTCTTTTTGCTTTTTCCAAAAGAGATATTTGCTTGAAACTTTTGACGTGGATTTATTTTTCTTTCCCTCCCTTTCTTATTGCTTTGAATATTTTTACATATTTTGAATGCATTTATTTATATATGTATTAATTATTCGAGGACTTATTTATGGATCAATTTCTGTCCCAATAATATTATCCATTATTGTTTCTACTCCAATACAAAATTTTAAAGTTTTTATAACTTGTTTATAAAATATTTTAAGAGAAATCATAATATTTAAGTAATTTTTTAAAATTTGTTTGTCAAAAAAAGGATTTTTGGTTCACTAATAAATTTTAAAATTATTTTGAGCAACAAATTAATATTTGATTAAATTTTTAAATTGTATTTTTCTCAAAATGCTTTTAGAAAAAAAATATATAACTTTTGAAAAACAACTTATACTCTAAAAAAATACTTATTTTCCCTTCAAAACTTTATCAAATACCATACGTTTTAGGATAGTGATTTTTTAAAATTATAATGACTTTTAATTAGTCAAAAATTTGATCAAATGGACTATATTAATTATTAATGTGCGGCACAAAACTTTAATTATCGTGGACCTAAAATCCGTTTGGCCATGGAGTTGGGAGACAGTTGGAATTTGGTAAATCATAGCTTTTTCGTTTTAATTTGTTCAATCTATTTAAACTTGATATGAAATTTAAAAAGATAAAATAAAATTTTAAATTTTAAATTTTAAATATATGAAAATATTTTAAATTTTATAATCTTAAATATTTCAAGTGAAAAATTAAAATTATAAAATTAAATTATAAAATTTTAAATTTTTTTTAAAAGAAAACATAAGACAAACAGATTAAGACAGTAATTAATTGCAACTATTAGGAATTGGAGGCAATCACCACCCTACTTAATTCATTAATTAAACTTGTACCTAAGTCTTTATCCTCCACCACTTCTTCTTCCAATAGTTATCCATCCACATAAGGGAGGGGGCACATTTATTCATATATATATTTTAAAAAAAAAATTAAAATATGGTATTTGACTAATTCAACTTAAAGTTATATTTCAAATTTGAAAATCACTTATAACTTGTTTTTTAATTTATTTTTATTTTTAAAATTGTATTTGAGTATATTATCCTAAATATTCTTTGTTAAAAGTATACATATACATAATTTCATGCTCAATTTTAATTTCATAAATTTTTAAAATGAAAAATATTTGGAAATCGATGAAAACATTATCGATGGTGATTTGCACCACCATTTAAATTTCATCTTGTTAAAAAATAATAATAATTGTTTTAATTATTATAAAAAAGTATTTTTTTTGATTGTCCACCTACTTCATCCGTGGCTTCGTCTCAATTTATTTGTCATGTGTTTCTCTCTCTTTTAAGTATCCTTTTAAAAAAAAGTATTAATTATGAGGGATTTGTTTTACCATTTCTCTATCATTTATGTCTTAAAAATATAATTTCTCTTTATAAAATATTTACGCGATTGAGGTGTTTGTAATGTGCAAAAATAATTACTATTAAAGATAGAATAAAAATATTAATCAATTATATCAATTTCTAAAATAATAAATAATCTGAGATAATTATTTTTTGAAATTACTATGAATAATAATTCAATAGTAATTAAGACAAATAAACTAAAACTAAAAAGAACTATATTGTCTATATATGGATTTAACTTTCACCTAGTGGACGTGCCAGAGTGGTTATCGGGCATGACTTGAAATCATGTGGGCTTTATTTACTCCCATTTTCCAACGTCTGGTGTAGTTTGAGTAAACTCGAAATTAATTTTTTTTGCTAAGATTAAGATGTTTGAATTCGAATGCACATCAAAATAGTAAGATGTGTATTAAGATCTAGAGGTCTAAATCTGAATACGTATCTGAATATTAAGATATTGTATTAGTCCATCTCTTTGATTCACTCTGTCGTGCATTAATGTATAACACGAGCATGTTTACCATATTGTAATATTTTTAAGCGCTTTATTTTAAAGATAAAATTGCAGTCATGATTCTGTAAAAGAGAGTAATTTTATGTTGAAAAAGATTTTTCTAATCCACAATTATTTAAGTTGTACGAGTTACTAGATTGTTGTATCCTGAATGAGATCAGTCAAAAGTTATATTTCGAGATATAAGCCTCTCAACCTAAATATATTTTTTGTTCATTTTATTTTTTAGCTGTAATTTGTGATTAAAGAGACAATAATTAATGCAATCTTTTATAAAATTTTTAAAAAAGATATTAAGTAAATCCTTTCTTATATATTTGTGCATTTATAAATCATCACATTAAATATTAGGACGAAAAATAGTAGAATTTACACATTATTCATCGCTAGAGTAAATAATCAAGCCTTATTACACACATGTACAATTATACAAATACTTAAAGATTTTTTTTATCACAATACATTTTGATAATTAAGGATGGATTAATTATATTAATCTTTAGTTCCAATACAAATTAATGATCCATCAATTTTAAACAATTTACAACCTTCATCTGCTGTGCAACAATTGACACAAACTGGACTAATTTGTTCATCTCCTGAAGAAGGACAAGTCATGTAGGCCACTTCATCATCACAATATTGGAGACATGACTTGGCATTTGTATATTCCACTTGAATTCCCAACAAAAATATACCTATAAAAACACTCAAATCAACACAAAGAAAGAATATAAGATACATATTTAGTTTGAAAGCTTTATATATATGTGCAACAAATCAAAATTTGGGATGTGAAGATTAGCTCATGAAAATATATATGACTGGCGTGATTCGCTAGCTTATTTCATATCGATTCTCTCAACTCAATTCATTTAGTTGTTGGGTTAAACATGTAGATTAAATTGACCTGTGAGAAATTTTGTTGAAATATCTTTCAAAAACTTGTTTACTGGTTGGACGGATTAAATATCATCCGTTGTTTAGCTCATCTTGACTCAGCCTAACTTAGCTCAGTAAGGGTCTATTTAATAACTCAGTCCATTTGACTCTCTAAAGTTTAACCCAACCTATATATTAACCCACTCATTTATTAACTCGACTCATTTTGATACAACAATTTTGCTCATCAAAAAGTTTTGTTGATTTGACTAAATATATAACTCAAATTGACCTGTTAAAAAATTATCAAAATATCCTTAAAAAGTTTTTTTTGTTTGATGTATTATATATTGCCATAATAATAATAATAATAAATAAATAAAACTATTAGGTGATTAAATAAATTATTATAAAATAAATAAAGAAATTGAAACTTGATCAGAGTTTGGCAGATTGATCATTCACCCATTATTTAGCCCATCTGAGCTAACGTAACTTTTCACTCAGTCATTACCTACCCGTCCACTTATTAACTCATTCCACTTTTATAACTATTCAAATTCAATTTAACCTGATCATTTTAACACCCTAGATATACATTACATTTTTGGCTTGAAAGCTTGTTATAAAGCAAAATATATCAAAGAAGCCTTACCAGACAATAGGAGGAGAGAAAGGATACCAACTTTGTAAAAGGCCATTGTATGTTTCTTTGAATTTTCTGCTTAATTTGATGATTTTATCCTCTCTTAATCTAAGCTATTTATAGAGCAAAATAAAAGATACTAAAATACAACTAGGAATTAATATTACTTTTCTCATAAGTACACCAAATTTGGATTAACTTACACAGTTGTCAAAGTGGACCAATTGTGAAGTAATTAAAGCTCACCCAGTGCAGCCTTCACATTGGATTGCATGACCTGTCTCTCGATAACGGTGTCATTTGTTTAGATATTTTTTTTAGGCAATATGAAAAATTGGTACTAAAAAAACCTTAACTGTTATAATAAAATTTTACTCTCTTTGTCCCAACTTATGTAGCATAATTGGAATTTTAAGAGTAAATCAAGTTTTTCTTTAATCAAAATTCTTTTATATGCCTTTGAAAATTTTTAAATGGTTACTTATGTAATTTATAGTACTTTTTTATTTTTTAAAAAGTAACTTCAAATTTTTATGTCCAAATTCAAGAACAAAATTAGAGAGAATAATCATTATAAAAAAGTTTGAATACGCTTTTATTTAACAAAAAAACTTATGTTTATCCCATACCTACGTGTTTGAGTTTTTGGAATACCTTACTTTTACGTAATTTTTTATTCAAGCCATTAGATTAATACACAAAAAATGAACAAAACTTTGACAAAACATAGATATATCTTATAAACTACTATAATAAAGAGATGTCAAGACCAAAAACTTGGAATTCAAAAATCAATCTCATCAAACTTATTCTATTCACATTGAACAAGTTAATATAAATCTGTATTTGTTCTTTAAAAATTATTATATTTATTCAAGTACCAGTAGTACAGGACCATGACTATTTAGGTAGAATTGTTCCTTTAATCTAAATAGCCGTCCACACAATCGTTTAAATTGAGAAGAAGTCAACAAATATATAATATGTGTATGAGATGGCCATCATATATAGGTATAATACATAAATATACTTTTTAATTTGATCTTACTTGACATCTATGTCCTTTAAATATACAGAAGTTGACGTTATCCAGTTCTTTAAGGGAAGGAAATGGAGAAAAAAAAAGAAATACTATATTATATAAAACCAAATTTGATGGATTTGGCTCCTCTCCATTTCCCTTCTCTCCATTTTCCCCAAGTTCCTACTTAGATTGGTGACACATGGCATAAGTTTAATTTAATGACCAAGATTTAATTAATTAAAATAAAGCCTTAATCATAGTTAAAATAATTAATTACTTTCATATATTTTCTCTCAATTTTTTTTACAATTCACAATTCTAGATCTACATTATATTTTTCCTAAATATATATTTTAAAACAATTCATTCTTGTCTAGAGTAAATTTCCTAAATATATAAATGCGAATAATTACATATCAATCGTTTTACCTTCATTTATTCATTATAAATTTGAATTAATTTAATTAGAGATTATCAAATATAGAACAATTGAAAAATTATTGTACTTTAAAAAATGTTGTTTAGATTGATAGTTTTTCTTACAAGCTGAATAACTGTTTTTGCAAAGAGTACTATCATATAAAAATATATAAATAAAATTATATTCATAGAAATAGTAAGTTGCATAAAATAATTCATCAGTAATAAGTTGCCAAATATATATTGCAGAAGGAGAGTTAATTTGATTATATTATAATGAGTAAATAAGACAAAGTGATTAAATGTGCAGGTAATACTTGCATTCATATATTTACGAAATTTACTCAAGGCAAAAAGAAATAATTAAAATATAAATTTAGAAGAATATAATGTAAATTTAAAATTGAAAGATTGTAAAAATCTTTTGGAAGAAAATGTATGAAAGTAATTAATTATTCTAATTATGATTAGAGTTTTATTTTAATTAATTGAATCTTAGCCATTAAATTAAACTTATGCCATGTGTCACTAATCCAAATAGAAACTTGGAGAAAATGGAGAGAAGTGAAATGGAGAGGAGCCGAATCCAATTTTGATTGTGAAAGGAATCGAGAAAATAAAATATTTATATATACTAATAAATTAATTAAGAAGTAGGGTTTTCAAAAATATTGTACGCATGGAGTCTGCGGAATCAAAGTCAATTCCTCAAGAGTTAATCTTCGAAACATTCTCATGACTTCCGATCAAGTCTTTAATGCATTACATATGTGTTCCTAAATTTTATAATTCTCTTGTATCTAAATCAAATTTCGTGAACATCCATCATCTCCGCTCTATGACTCGTGGTGGTGGAACACAATATTTCGTGTACAAAGACAATGCATTCTACGCTATGGAGATGAAGGAAGATGGAAAAGCCTCCCTTTTTTGTATCGGAAATTGCTATAATTCTTGCATCACATATTCTGGTTTAATTTGCTCTCGAATATTCTCGAATAATTGCATTTGATGTCAAAGCTGAAACTTTCAGAATTATTACATTGCCAGATTGTTTTTATCGAGATGGAAATACTTTTAATCAGTTGATAGAGTTAAAGGATAAATTAGCCGTCTTGAACTATTGATTGTATTCGAGTGAAGACCAACATTTGTGGATTTTTGAAAAGACTCAAAATGAGTACAATTGGGAGAGTCACATCATCCAAGTTCCTTCACAATTGGAAGACATTAATTTAATGTGTACAACTTATGATAAGGAAATTGTATTTTCAAGTAGTATGAAGTCAAGTGATTCTATCTATATGTGTTATGATTTCACAATAAAAAGTTGGAGAGAGTTTGGAGAAATTGAGAAACTTGGTGATAGGTTTTATATAGACAATATTTTTTGTTATGTTGAAAATCTCTCCTCTTTGAGATTAGTTTAGTTTGCTTTCTATTACAACAAATCCCAAAGTAAACTAATGTTGTGTTAGTTGAGTTTTTTTGATTTTCTATTCAGTGTTTGATATTTAAATATGTTGAGTTACGACTATTTCTCAATGTAATTGTATTTGATGTCGGAGCTAAAAATTTTAGAATTTTGATATCACCACATAATTTACATCTCAACTAAAAGTGAAGGACAAACTAGCCGTCTTGAACTATAAACAAGTATTGAAGGACAACATTTTTAACTATGTAGAAAATCTTTTCTTTTGGGGAAAACTTTAATTTGTACTAGGGCTGCGTATTGGTTAGTTTGTTTGGTTTTGAAGTTTATCGGTTTGACTTATTGATTATCGGTTTGTGGACATTCTAAACCATTATAGAACCATTAAGATATTGACTTTTCAGTTATTGGTCATTATCGGTTATTGAAAATCACTTAGAAACAAGGTGACAAACCAAATGAACCATGCACATGAGCCAAACTTTTAACAGAGGACATAGATAAGCCCTTTTCCTCAAAATTCGAAGGCATATTTGAAACTATTCCTTTTTTAGAAAAATAATTTAATCAATGATGTGGCCAAATCATAATTGACCACGATTCAAAAATGATTTTGCAAAATTGAAACTATTTTCAATTAACAAATAATGACATGAATAAACGTTTCTCTCAAATGAAAATTGCATAAATGAGCCAAATTTTTACGAATGACGTAAATAAGTCTTTTATCAAAATACGATGACATATTTAAGGCTTTTCATAAATAAAAAATTGTATGTCCCCTCTAAATTGTAAAATTGAGGATATATTTCGCAGTTTTCCCTCACTTGTACTCTCTCCCATTTTCTAAAACTTCCCCAAATTTTCCTTCAACTGTAGATATTATTTAGAGAAAATTGATGATTTCTTCAAGTTTTGGTATACAAATTGTATGATAATGGCAGAATTTTGATTACTTTAAGTTTTAACATATGAATCTACTAATCTAAGGTCTCTTCTTCCTCATTATATGATTTTGCTTTTTCTAATTAGTATAATTTATGCTTTCTTTCATCTTCTATGTGAATTTTTAAATTTGTTTTCTACGCTTATTTGTGTTTTTTCCTTTACTGATTATTTGCCCTAGCCCTTTAGCTACTGAAGTTAACATGACAGGGGATTTTGACCATGAAAATTGTGTGTAAATTGGAAAAAAAATAGTTTTTGTTTTCAAAGTAAAAAGTGATATCATTATTTTTTAAAAAAACTTTTATGAGTAATTTGGAGTAAAAAAAAAATGATTTTTTGTGTTTTCCAAATGAAGTTGAATTCCAAAATTTTATGGCCAAACTGTTTTTTTTGGAGTTTAGCTTAATAAAAAAGTAAAAAATTTCATGCCCAAACGCCCCCGTTGTGTTTCTCGTGTTGGAGCATCAGTTCATCTTCCCCATTCAACGTAAGGATAATTTAGGACGAGTGTATCTCACTCGAATTAAATAGTTGCCAAATAAGGAAATGTGACATTCTTTTAGAGACAGATTAAAAAAGAAAGGCTGCCACATACAGTGGCGGAGCCAGGATTTTCAGTAGGGGGTTCAAAATCTGAAAAATAGACAAACTAGCCAAAGGGGTTCGACATCCATTATATATATATAAAAAATTATTTTAACCATGTATAAATAGTATAATTTTCTACCAAAGGGGGTTCGGATGAACCCCTGAACTCAAGGTGGCTCCGCCACTGGCCACATAAATTGGGACAGAGGGAGTACAAGATTTGAATTTGAATTATTATTTTTCTATGATATCTACTATTGTTCCATTATGAAAAACCATTAGTTCTATTTTTTGTTGAAAAATGTGCTGAATAACCTGTTCTTCATGGTGAATATTTTTAACCATGGGTATGTTTTTGTTCATCAACTATGTGTGTTTCATCTACTTTTATTGCTTGCAGATATGCCGAAGCCCAAACGTTACGACAATTTACGGAACTCAGTTTACTCAGCATCTACTTCACAAAGTGTAGCACAACCTTCATCTTTTGATGATACACCATTTCGTCGTCAACAACTTAATCAGAATCTTTGTCAACAACAGCTGACATCATGTCTTCAACCGACACCTTTAGTTCAGGCTGCAGCACAGCTGACTCCATCAGTTCAGACCACAACACAGCCGATTCCATCAATTCAGTCACCGCTGAAACCATATAAAATGCATAGTGGACGTGAGTCTATGCAGCATTGGACAGTAGATGAAATAGGTAATTTTTGCTTCTTTCGTCACGAGTTACAGCAATCTAGGAAGAGATGTGTTATTTAAACTGTATCAACATATTCTGCTGAGGTGTTATTTAATTTGTGATTTCTGAATTTTGGTTTTTATCTTTTCAGACTCACAAGGAGTTATCAAGAAACTCAAAGTGAAGAAAAGAGACAAGGCGTTCTTGCAGGCTTTTGTGGAATTTTAGCAAAAGACACCTCCATATTTCCAATTCACTTTAAAAAATGGTCGGATTTGCCTGCGGCGTACTTCAGCCGTTGCTTTGATCAATTTATACAGGTATAGGTTATTCTGTGCACTAAATCCAGTTTGGATATCATCACCAGTTAAAGTTGGGTTCTCGAATTAGACCACCTTTGCATCCGATCAAAAAAGAAAAGAAAAGGAAAGGAAAAAAAGGTACTCCTGAACTAAGATTTTGTTGAAAGCTCGTATACTCCTAACCCAAAGGCTTCTGTTGAATTTCCTAGTCAATAGTGTTGAAGTTAAGGAGACAGTTTCTTAGCTGGTTTCTTTCTTGGTGACATCCCGTGGTATGTTGCTGCATACGTTTAACCGCTAAATGTTTACGTCTCTTTTTTCTGTTGGTGATACCTCAAGAAGTAATGTCTGCTGGCTTATATTGGACAACTCTTTCCTTACCCTCCTTAAATTTATGTCATTGGACTGTATATTTTGCATAAAACAGATAAGCTAACCATTTTTTTTATTTTTGAAGTCGCGATTTTGTTTTAGGACTACCGAGTCAAATGCAAGACGATATGTTTATAATTCAATGTGTAAGAAGTGCGGCGTAAGAAGGCTAAAGTTGTATGATAAAGTGTACGACCAATTTAAGAGCAAAGCTGAGATAATGGATAAAGTTCCAGCTGAGATTCCACGGGATCAATGGATTTCTTATGTTGAATACCGCTTTAAAGAGAAAACAATGGTATTTATTTAAATGCTTCAATTGGTATGTGTAATTATATGGCTATTTGTTTGTATATCTCAACTTTTAAGTATCTTTTTGTTAGGAAATGTGTAAAAAAAATGCTGAAAATCGGAAGAAACAAACCATTTCACACATCGGTGGCTCCAAACCCAACTCTAGAAGAAGGGCTGAAATGGTGAAAGATCTTTTATTTCATTTTTGACTGCTTTAATTACTAACAACTATTCCTGGTTCGTTAAGTTATTACGACTTTGGTTTTTTTCATTTATAGATGACTAAAACTGGACAAAAGCCTGGACGAGGGGAACTTTATCTCGCTACTCATAGGATGAGGCGGCAAAAGAGATATGCGTAAGTTTTTATGTAATTAGTCTTAGCTTTATGCATCTATTTTGTAAGTAGTTAAAAGTCCAGTAGAGTGAAGCAACTTGTTTTGCTAGATTTATGTAGTAATTGTTGGTGCTGTAATGATATAATCTGATTATTTATCAGGCTCTAAGTTATTTTTGTCTTGTCAACTGCTAATTGAAGTTATCATATCCGTTTTTTGGTGCGTGCTGTATTCAGGAAAAAATCGAGCTAGCCATGAATCATAGCACCACAAATGAGTCTGAAGTTTCGGCAAATGATGCTGTTGGTAAGGTGCTAGGAAAAGAGCATTCTGGACGGGTAAGGTGCTTGGGATTAGGAGCTGTCCCAAGCAGAACTTTTTAACAAACTAGACCCCATTATAGTAATTTGAATGCTTCAAGTTATAATAATGGTTCGTTTTCTTCCCAATGCCAAGAGAAGTACGATCAAATGTTGAAAGCTCAAAATCAAAACCTTTGACAACTACAATGTCATGATGAATGCTCACGCTCAAATGATGAATGCTTTCAAGACATATATAATAATGAAACAAGGAACAATACCTGAACAACTTGCTGAGATCTTTGCTTCTACAACTCCTTCAACGGTAAAGAAACTTTCATAAATTTCTTTTATAATTTTGAATGAGTGATTGATTGATCCAAGTATGACTATATGTATAAAATGAGTTCTGTTCATTCCTCCTATTATGTCTCATAACTTCTGATATTACATGAATTTTATTCCTCCTACATTTTTCATTGAACTTACAGATCTCTTTTTTTTGCCAAAATGTAGAGAGTTTTCGAAAATGATGCAGCAAGTGGATCCATTCCACCCATGGACGTAAGATCCTCTATGATTAATGGTTAGAGATTTAAAGCAGATGTGTTTGATGTTAGTTTTTGAGATTAGTGATAATATTGTTGTTTGTGATAAATGATTGGAGTAGATGTGTCTAAACTAAGTTTTGAGACTAACTCTATTATTTAGCGAGTGTTCAAAAGTCACATGAGAAGTGTATTTGTGAGTAATTACACTTTTAATTTGTTTTTCTAGTTAAATATTTATGGTCAGTGTTAGAATTGACTGTAATTGAAGAAGTGAAATCAACTACATTCTCCATTTCTTGAAGAGATAATGGTCATAAACATACTTGAACTATCATGCTTTTGCGAGTTTCTCATTCCAACTTACAATTATTTCCTTTTCCTATGTGAAATATCACCATCTATGAATTAAAACACAACTCAACTTCATCTTCGTATCATAATATCATAGAAGTTATGCCCGGACATGACCCATCCAGTGCCAAAGGAGAGGCTGTAATAACACTTCAATAACAAGTAAAAGCAACAACCACCCATGTTGCAGTAATAACATGATAAATGCGTGAGCCAGAAATTTCGTTAAGAGTGTTCAAGACTTAATATATATATATATATATATAAAGTAATCTTTGACATCCATACACTATAATATTTTTACATATTGTAATGTAGTTTTGCGATGAAGGATGTTCAACTGATTAGCCTTCAATCTATCACGTCAAGATCCATCACATTTCCATGATATGCCTATCTTTTCTGAGCAATGGACTCTACAAACTACAAAATTTGAAGATCTGTAGGTAAATTTAGATGGATCATCTAAAAATTTGAGAAAAATTTAAACGTATTTACCTCGATGATGCAAAACGTTCCATATGATATTTGGCACGTTAGTTACTAGATTGATTTGATACCGGTTGCCACACTGCTTTGATCGTTCCTCCTTTCTTAGTCTTGGACTTGTGAAAATTACTGGTAAAAATGAGAATAGTTAGTAACTAGATTGATCTAATGCCAAAAAAAAAGAACATTTCTATGGTTTACCAGAAAATCATCTGTCCAAATAACAAAAATGTACAACAAACTTCCTTTTTTTTTTTTACTTTTCATGAGTTACAGTAAACTGCTCTATAACAACATTTCACTATAACGGCCAAGTTTTCTTTGGAACTAATTCCTCGTGTTATGTTTTCAAATATCCAGATAAACGATGTTGTTATAGAGAGATTTGACTGTATTTACCCTTACAGAAACTCTATAATTTTCAACCTACGTACACTCACTTGGAACTTCTTGAAGATCCTGGTTTATCATTCAAACTCATAGCTGACAGTTGACGTGCCAAGTTCTGGTCTCGTTCACTGTGAGCTGATCCGGTTCTTGACACAGCATTTCCATTGTTTAACCAAGTCATTGGAAGTACCAAGTTTCTACAGGACAAGGATGATTTGTGAAGTCAACAAATGAATATGACATATCAGAACAGACGAAAAGACAACAATTTAGACCAGAGGCAAAAACAAAGACATGTATGTACCGTTCCACACGTTTGAATATGCAACGATTCATCATATCGACTGTATATCGACCAAAAAGGATGTCAAGGTCCTTTGACAAGTTCGATATTTGATATGCTGGTAAAATGTCCCAGATCTTTAGTACTTGAACGTGTATCGAGTCCTGCTGCAGAATATCTATGGTACAAATCAATTTTAGGTACTTCACATTGTAGACCTCCAACAATGCAGAAGAATTGCCATCCTTGTTGTTGCACATTCTGTTTTTTCCTGACTTACGCCAACCACTTGATAGCTTCATCAATAGGGAAATCACTTCTTTACTGATCTCGACATCCTTAATTCTGGCTATGGATTTCGAGAAATTCTCACAGAACAAAACCTGTTAGGTTGTAACATCAAAGAATGCTCAACAACAGATGTACTCGCTCTGTTTCAATTTGTTTGTCTTGTTTTGATTTGACACGGAGTTTAAGAAAGTAAAAAAGACTTCTGAATCGTGTGGTCTTAAACAAAATATGTACAGAATGTACCAAAATACCCTTTGATCTTGTGGTCTTAAACATGTCATGTGAAAAGTTAGAATTAAAGAGTTTAAGACAAACAAATTGAAATAACGTACCTTCCATTTGGCTGTTTTGAATAGAGGGGAGTCTGTTCTGAGTAATGTATCTATCTGTCCAAGCTCAATGGTAGCACTCAAAACAGCTTGAGTCAATCTCATGTCATCAATAGCATCAAAGTAACACTCACGAGCCTTGGCGTCAATGACTATATTCTTCCAAATAGAACCACTGTTAACCAAAGTTGCAGCATTTCCCAATATCCAAAGACAGTATCTGCATAATAACCCAAGGAAAGTACAATTAACAACGTGTCCATCAATTCGAATGATTCTGAAATGTAGTAATGTTGTCCTCAAATCAGTACCTTGCTCGAGTCAGTGCTACATTTGCTCTCTGAATATTAGAAAGAAAACCAACCGATCCACTTCCATTACAACGAACAGTGGATATAATTATCACATCCTCTTCACCACCTTGAAAACCATCAACAGAACGAACGTTCACTGAGAAATCACTCTTAACATCCGTGCTATATCTCTTGCCAAGAGTTTGTTGAATAGCAAAAACTTGAGCCTTGTAAGGAGATATACAACCAACACGAACTTTCTGATTTGAAGAGACAGATTCTGTATTTCACATTATAATATCAGGCTTGGAACACAAACCATTCTGTATTTCACATTATAATATCAGGCTTGGAACACAAACCACTAGACTATAAAAATTCATGAAAGATAAAGAGTATTACCTCTCTGAAGGTTTGCAACTATCTCAGCTACAACGAGAACTTCTGCCATATTTCTTGTGCTGTGCTCGTCATCAAGCACCTCTTTTCCGCTACTCACATTAATGAATGAATAGGAGCCAAAGATATCTCCTTTAAGAAATCTCTTCTCATATATAGCTGCTGTCACATTAGAACCATCCATAATTTTCTTCTCGTAGAACTCGCTATTTGGGAACAAACTTATTTTAGGATGCATCCTATATTGAACATTAAGAAGGTGCTTCTTGTGTCCTAAAATTACCAGCCTCTCGAATAAGCTCCTCCCGAACTCAGCCTTCTCACAAATCTGTCAACAACAGACACTAATTGTAAATTATGAAAGAGCAGCAATGTAATGAAAGAACATTCAGTACTAAGATTATTTGAAAACCTTGCTCTGAACCATAGCAGGCAATTGTTTCTCATCTCCGATGAGTATAGCATGGCGGAGACCAGGGAGTTGTAACGGAATAGTGGATTCACATTCTTTCAGCTGAGCAGCTTCATCAATTACCACCATCTCTAGTGGTTCCATTCCCCTTCTATGCAATTTTGATGAGCTAAAAGCAGTGCAGAAAATCAAGCAAGCACCTTTTAGACAAAAGCTTCGAATTTGATAGTCGTAAATGAGTTTGGGAAGAGAGATACTCTCATTGAGAAACTCCAATACTTTAAGGCATCCTTTTTTAATTGCATACAGATAAGCAAAACGCCTCGCCTTTTTACTTGTCAAAATACCAAGCAAAACTTCTTTAAACTCTTTGCATATGACCACAGAACCAAACAATGTTTCGAGAGTTTGAAGCATCTTAAGAAGCCTTATCATTTCCTTAGCTACTTCTAGTGGAAGGAAAGAAGTAGGCAGATGTGTGTACAAGCTCGTCAGACAATACGTCAAGTGATTCTGGATCCATTTGAATGTCTTGATAATAAACTCCTCAAATGTCCAAACACTGGTTTCTTCTTCACTTGTCTCGACAAAATTGGCCTTGTTTGCTTCACCATTGGATGTGAAGTTATTCTTCCTTTCGAAACTTCTTTTATCCTTCAATGCCTTCTTCTTGTTCTTTTGTAAGTTTTTTATGACAACTTTTTGCCGCAACTTCTTGGTGGTACTATTCTTTTCTTCTTCTCGTAAGTATTGTCGGTATTTCTTCATAGGAGCTTCAAGAAAAGATATCATGGACTGGATAGCACTTCTCCACCCATGAATAGGAGACAAACAGCAAGCAAGAATACGAACACGAGTATTAAGGAATACATCAAACAGATCTTCATGATCACCAATGCTCATTCTTTTTGCATTACCAAATAAAATGATGTCTCCTAAACCATATGTGTCAAATTCCATACCATCTCGAACATGTTGCATCAGCCTCTTCGTAACTCCCAACACAGCAATGTTCGTAGGAGCACAAGTCAAAGTTCTGCACTTCATCTTTAACAGGACATAAAGTAGGGAGGCAACTGTTTTAGTCTTCCCGGTTCCTGGAGGACCCCAAATTAGCTTAACCATATTCCGGTGAACACATTCTCTTGTTGCAATACAACTTTGAACAGCCTCTTGTTGAGCACCATCTAGCCCAAAGGACTGAATAATGGCCCTTGAATTTGATAAAGCATTAGTTTTAGATTCTGAGGAGGAGCAAAGGGAGCAGTCTACTTCATCCTGTAGATGATTGAGACAACGGACCTCAAAAGATGATCTTATAATATACCTTCAAAATGTCTATAAAAGAAAGGAACAAGACTAAGCAATGGCATAGACACCTCTTTACATATACGTGTAAGAAACGATACATATATCAACAATAGACTAACCACTACTCATGAAAACTACCAGAGTCACATACTCAATATAACTTACAAGCCAAATTGTGAATATAGATGGACATAACTTGAATGAAATCTTTTAAATGTAGTTAAGAAAAAGAGGGGGGAAAAGATGTTTACTTACACTAATTGGATTACTTTTCAGCACAGTCTTAATGATATTCAAGTTTGCATTTTCCATGTTCGGGTTCAAAGCAGCCCATATTCGAAGATTTGTTGTTAAATTAGAAAGATAGACAACAAAAAGTTTGTCTCTTTTTTCACCCTTTTCATTGTCTTGTTTCTGAAATGAAATAGGCTTCGAAGACTGAATATGTATCCGATCTGTATCTTCATCTTCTATGTCATAGATTATGCCAATCAAATAAGATATCTTAGGCGTGTTCAAATCATCAATTCTTCTTGGTAACACATCTGATAGTGCAATCAAATCTCCATTCGCTGGTTTATACTTTCTTTCAATTTTCTTCCCCTCCGTAGCTCTATTCAACAAAATATCATAATATAAACCTTTGGGAGGTTTAAAGTTTTTTGATTCTCTGACATCAAGAACCTCGAGTACAGGGGCTCGTGAAACTGTGGCGATGTTTGAGAGCAAATCAGCATGTGTTTCTTCAATAAGTGGAGTAATGAATGACTTCATGTAATGATCAATCGATACGAATGTCTCAGGAATCTCCTCAACCTAACACATACAGAAAAAAGACTAATAACTTAGCAAATCACAAAGGAACAAGAGAAGACAAATGTTTCAAAAATAAATATTTGTTTCAAACCAATATATGTTTAATGAGAATAGAGCAAGATAGAGTTGCATTCGATTTCGTCAATACAAACTTGATGCCTTCAATTGTGCAAGACTTTATATACACTGATCAGTGTAAAATTTACACTATTAGTGTATAGTTTAATCTGTAATATATTAGGTTAGTAACCATTTTTTACTAGAAACATACTCAGTTATTATCTTAGTATATAAGTGATCTGATTGTATAAATATTTTTCAACGATCATTAAACATAACATAAAACACTATCCATAAATACTTCCAAGGCATGCATATTGACAAGAAGAAGAAATATTCAAACCTTGTCTTTATAAAGATCTTTGTTAAGCACATCCCCTAAAGACCAAGAAAACACAAAATCTATCAACCTTGGAGGGTTTTTTTTCTCTGTTTTCTTCCTTGTAGTAGTTGCCAATGCCATTTTCCCTAGTAGTCATCAAAACAAACAAAACATCAAATTTTCTTAGGGATCTTCACACAAATAGCTGGACAGATTTATTATACTTACTTTTTCTAGCTAGTATACATAGATTATATACTACCATACACATATTATACATCTTCTCTTGTAGTCATCAAAACAAACAAAATAATAATTTTCTTAGGGATCTTCACACAAATAGCCAGATAGATTTACTTTTTACTTTTTTTAGCCGACATCATACCCATATTATACATGGGTTATACATATATTACCATTTTCCCTAGTAGTCATCAAAACAAACAAATGATCAATTTTCTTAGGGATGCTCACACAAATAGCTCGACTGATTTGCTGTTTACTTTTTCTAGTCGATATAAATGAGATTATACACTATCATACACATATTACACTTGATTATACATTTTCCCTAGTAGTCATCAAAACAAAACAAAACATTATTTTTTTTACACATGCAAGAACAAATAGAAGGGAATTAAAAATATACTGATGTTTAATCAATTACCTTTTTCTTCTTCTGAGATTATGAGTTTTTTTTTTGCTTTGTGTTAGGTTGAGGAGTAGAAGAGTATATGACTTACTAGCTAAGTAAATTTCCAAAGTGAATCAAATCATCATGTATAGGAAATGTTGTAAAGTGATACTTTTTTAAAACAAAAAGTCGTTTCCTTTTCTTCCTTGGGAATTAAAGAGATTTAAAAAAAAAAAAACGATGCTTAAGGAGTAATAAATAGAACGATAATTTTTCTATATCATCCTCTTAATAAATCTAATGGTCTGAAAATGTATTGAGAAATGACTATAGTTAATAATAAGAATAAATAAGGAATTAAGTGATAAATTATCTCTTGATACATTTGGATCAAAAGGAGTTTTTGTTAAAGTAATTTAATTATTTTAATATAGGGACGATATAAAAAATAAAAAATAAACCTAAATTCTCGTGAAGCATTTGCAAACCTCACACTCTTTTGATAGTGTTTTTAAACTAAAATCTTAACAACAATTTAGATTGAATATGAAAGTTTTAGTTTGGATTTTTGATTTTCAAATTTAAAATATTACAATCCAAGTTTAATTCAAATAAGCTTGTATTGGTTCGATCATATATATTTTCCACTATTGCCCTTTGTGAAGTCATGTAATTTTATAAGTAGTGCAATTTATCTCCTATAAAATATGAAACTTCATTAAAGGAAAGGGTAAATATAGGAAAAAATTCAAACATTGATCTTGAACTTTGAACGATTCAATTATTTTTAACAATGAAAAAAGTCCCAAAAATTCAGTTAGTATGGAATAGAGGGACTAATGTCTAAGGGATACAACTAAATATAAGATCCGAAATTTTCATATATCCACAAAAAAAAATTAAAAATAGAAATCCCAAATTCAATCCACAATCCAAAAAAAATGAATTTCGAGTTTGCTCAAACTAATATTCCAATGGAAAGGATGAACATGACTGATGTTGTAACAGCATTGAAAAATCGTGTAGGTCGTCATTTTTTATTCCCTTGATCAAGGAAGTTTTCCACAATAAACTAAGTGTTATTTACTTTCTGTTCTAATACGACTCTATAAACCAGGTTTCTAGAAATAACTATTCGGTGCGTAGATTCTTTCCATTAGTAATTTATATCTTCACCATAATGCACTGAGTCGGATTTGCCACACTGCTTTGCATAAGCCTTCTGGTCATGGAGCTAGGATTTTGTGTCAATGGTTCGGGATTTTATAAAATGATCATTTTTGGTTCTTGATAAATTATTTATACAAATTAAATGAATGTTTAAACACAAATAGAGAATTTGAACAAAAAATAATGAGTTCTGCCAAACTCTTAGACGAAATTAAAGTGTAGCTCATCTAGCTCACTAAATAGAGAAGAAACCTTAATACAAAACTATATATATCACCAACAATTTATGTTGTAAGTTGTAACAATCCATCACAGCTTCTTATCAATCAGTTTTTTAAAAAACATTTTATATTTAAAAATAATTGATCTTATTCTTTTTATTTTGGCCAAGAAGTTTTTTATAAACACATAAATGTTATTGGTATCCGACAAAACCGGCAAGTAGGAATGGCAATGGAGCGGTGCGGGGTGGGGGCGGAGCGGGTTGAGCTTAACCCGCAATTTTTTTTATCCGCCCCGTATAATAACTTTTTTCATTTTCAACCCGTCCCACCCCGCCCCACATAGGCCCGTCCCGCATAAACCCGCACCGCATAATTCTTTTTATATTTTCTTTTCCTAGTTAAGTTTGATACTAAAAATAAAATTCATAAAAATAAATTCATTTTTTCATTAAGTTGTATTAATTTAATATATAATAACTTAAAATTTTATTTTTTAGAGGTCAATTGGAAACATGTAAGAAATTGTATTATTTTTTATTGAACCATTTTCATTTACTATCTTGAATATTTTGGTAGCTTTAAAGAATGATCTTAATAAATAATGTTCTATCACTCTTATAACATGTAAAAAGTTAAAATTAAGTTTGAACCCGCATAAATCACATATACCCGCAACCCGCCCCGCATTAATTTTTTAAAAGACCCACTTCAATCCGCCCCGCATCCCACCCGCCCCGCACAACCTTAAACCCGCCCTGCCCTGCATAGCCTTAAACCCACCCCGCCCCGCATCCGCCTCGCCCCATTGCCATCCCTACCAGCAAGTCAAAGATTCTAACCCATAAAGAATAAAAACAAGGAATTAAATTAATGGCGATGAATCTGTACATTCCTCAAGGTATTACCATTCAAATTTTATTGTACATTCCTGTTAAGTCTTTAATGCGTTTTAGGTGTGTTTCAAAGTTTTGTAATACAATTGTGTTGGAATCAAATTTTGTGAATCTCCATTCATCCAATTATTCTAAAATTAATCATGCGTAGACGATGTTTTTTACTCTAGAGAAGAGGAAGATGGAAACGCCACCAAGTTTTATCAACTTGATAATTTTGATAAGTTGTGTCCTCACATTAACTATTTTCATGATTATTTTAGTTACGATAATGGTTTGTTTTGCATGTGGAATATGCAATATATTGCAATTTTCAATCCCGCTACAAGAGAAATAAGATATCTTCCCTACTTGAAATGTTTTGATATTCCGTATTGTGTTGTATGTTCAATAGGTTTTGAGCCTGAAGAAAACAAGTATAAAATTCTTTTGACTATTAATAATCCAAATCCTTTTGGATTATCAAGAGCATGGGTTTTTACTTTAGGTATACATAATTAATGGAGGGAGATGATTAAATATGACGAACATGATTACGATTTGGACTTTGCATAATTAGTGGGATCATCTATCGATTTAGCTATTCTCCTAAGTTTTGTATAGTTGCGTTTGATATTAAATCTGAAATTTTCACAACTATCACAATGTCCATTGAATTTGATAATAGTATAGATGTTTATAATTTTGACGAATTTGGACATAAGGACTATATGCTAATAGATGTGAATGGAAAATTAGGAATTATGAATATTCCAGAGGTCTTTCTTACTAAAGACATCCATTTATGGATTTTAAAAGAAGAATGGGAACATCAAATATTTGAATTTCCTTTAGAATGGAAACATGAAGATGATCACTACAACAAATTTGATTATAAGGGACAAATAATTTCGTCATTTATAAATCATATTTCGTCACTAAAAATCTTGTGAGATGAAAAATAATTCGTCAATTAGTCGTCACTAAATGTGTGTCGCTAAAAGTATACAAAAACGATTTAGTGCTTCGTCGCTAAAAATATTATATTAACTACAAAAAGAAAAATCGTCCCCAAATGCATAAACATTTGTGACAAATTTATTTGTCATAAAAAGTATATTTTTTTATAGTTAATAGTATGTTTTGTCACTAAAAAGGTTATTACTACTGACAAAATTATATCGTCACTAATTATTTTACTTCAATCAGTGACGACATCAATTGTCTCTAAAGTTATATGTATTTCGTAGTTGAACAAAATTTAATTTCGTCACTAATGACTACATTTTATATAAAAAAATTATTTTGTCCTTAAATGTATTAATTAGGGACAAAATTTTGTTTTTGGTAACTGTAACTTTTATTTACCAGATGTATTCAATATGTACATAGTTTGAAACTCAGGATATGGACATTATCCCAATCTCAGAGTTCATTCTACTTTGCATAACTAATAAACTGCTATCTATGGATAAAAATCAAATTTAAGCATAAAACTAGCCAGCTTCGGTTGCATACTGCCTCTGCTATGAATTTCTTGAATGATATTCCTGGTGATCACCTCTATGCTCCTCTCTTTGTGTTGAATGATATTCCTGGTCATCCTATACACTTCATCTTGCAATGCTTTACTTGTGGCATGTGATATAGCCCACTCCATTTCTTCAGTCCACCCTGTGGTGCTTCTATTCATGCATAGCCAGTGTAAAAGCTTTTGCCATATTCTAGCAGACACAGTGCATGAGAAGAATAGATGTTGACATGTTTCTAATTCTTGATTGCACAATGAACAAATTTGATCAGTGTGTATCCCCCATTTGTCCAGCCTATCTTTGGTATAGAGTCTCCTCTGTAATGCCAAGTAGAGTATGAAGATCCATTTAGGATTACCTTGGTTATTACATGTCAATCTTCTCCATGGCACCTTGTTGAACTGTCCCCTAAGCTTATTGTACATTTCTTTAATAGTGAAAGTTTCTGCCTCCATGATCTCTGTCAGTTGCAGTCCAGCCTCAGAAATCCATTGTCTTGCTTGTATGATCTTCCTCACAATCCAAGAAGCTTGCTTACCTATTACTTCCCATGGCCTCCTGCCTTTTAAATAGTATGTATGAACCCAGACAATCCACAACTTGTCCTTCTTTTTAGCAAGATTCCACAGATGTTTAAGTGTAGCTGCTTTGTTCTACACATATAGATCAGTTACATTTAGTCTACCAGCAACCTTGGGCCAGCATATTGTGTCCCATGCTATGAGTGCTTTTCCTTTACTTTGAATGTCCCCTTTCTATAAAAATCTTTTACACAGCATTTCTATTGTTTGTAAAAAAATTTTAGGAAGTAGGAAAATCTGTGACCAGAAAGCTAGAATAGATGTTAACACACTTTGCACCAACTGAAGCCTCCCTGCATATGATAAGAACTTGACTGTCCATGTGTTAATCTTCCCACTATTTTGTCTGTTAAATGCTGACATTAGCTGATAGATAGCTTCTTATAGCTGAGGGGGGCCCCAAGATATTTGAAAGGTAGGGATCCTTTGGTGAATCTTGTGTGCTGCAGAATCATCTGTTGAATTGGCTCTGGGACTCCACCAAAGTATATACAACTTTTGGATTGATTTGCTATGAGGCCTAATGCTCTGGAGAACTACTGGAAGCATCCATACAGGAGAGTAGTTGATGGTACATCTCCTCTGGTAAACAGAAAGAGATCATCTGAAAAACTTAGCTGAAAAATTTGTTGTTTTTGGCATCTAGGATGAAATTTAAAATCACTCCTAGTTCTCAATGATCTCAACAGCCTGGTAAGATACTCCATAGCTAGAACAAATAGATAGGGGGATAAAGGATCCCCTTGTCTCACCCCTCTCCTTGCTTGAAAGGGAAGACTGGGGCATCTATTAATCACAATGGAGTAAGAAACTGTCCTGACACATTTCATAATCCATGATACAAACCTTTTAGGGATCTACATACCAACCAGAACTTCCTCAAGAAAGTGTCATTCCAAAATATCATAAGCCTTTTGCATATCAATTTTAAACATGCACCTAGGTGAGATCCCTTTCCTTCCATAACCTTTGATTAGTTCATGACTTAGGATAACATTATCTGTCAGCATTCTACCAGGAACAAAAGCAGCCTGGCTAGGATCAACTAGGAAATCCATTATTCTTTGGAGTCTGTGAGTGAGCATTTTAGAGATTGTTTTATATATAGTGGTGCAGCAAGAGATAGGTCTATATTCTTTTATGGAGTTAGGATGCTGAACTTTTGGGATAAGTGTGACAGAGGTCCTGTTAATAGGGGCATACATCTGATTAGTGCTAAAGAATTGGAGAACAGCAGTAGTTACCTCATTACCTATAATAGGCCAGGTTTGCTTGAAAAAATAAGAGTTGAAGCCATCTCCACCTGGTGCTTTATTATCCTCAATATCTTTAAGTGCATGCAAAACATCTTCTTTAGTAAAGTCCTGGATTAATTGCAACTGTTGTGATCTTGATAGGACAGGTCCATCTCTTATTATTGGTTGCTGGATGGCTGGCGTGTGAGGAGTTGTTTGTCCTAAAAGGTTTTGATAGAAATTCTCTGCTTCCCTGGTGATTTCTTCTGGATCCCTAATGATTGTGCCATCCTCCTTGGTTAGCATATTGATTTGGTTATGGGATTTCCTGCTTTTCATACTAGCAAAGAAATATGATGTGTTTGAATCACCTTACTTGAGCCATTGTGCCCTGGATTTCTGTTTATATATTGCCTCTTCAATCATACTCCATTTGTTTAACTGTGCCTTTATTTCCTTTTCTTCATCAAGTACATGTTGAGGGATAGGTGTATTTCTCATGTGGCTTTGCTTATCTATAAGTTCTTTCCTGAGTTGATGTACCTTATCTGATACCCCCATGTATTCTTTTTTATTCAGCTGTTGTATTTCCTTTCTCACACTCTTCAGGTTCTGCCAGACCCCTTTCATGCCTCTTCCTTTTATCTGCCAGCTTGTTTGTTCCTTATTTCTAAATTCTGGATGTTGGGCTAGTCAATTGTAAAACTTAAAAGGCCTTTTCCTTGCATCTCTATGCTCTTCCACACTTATACTCAGAGGGGAGTGATCTGAGAATAATGGATCCATAACCAACATTTGTACTGTAGGCATATGTAATACCCAATCAGCATTTACCAGTGCTCTATCAATCCTGCTAAAAACATATCCATTTGTACAGGTGAATTGCCTTCCAACTGTAGGTAGTTCAGTTAAGTTGCAGTCAGTAATGCATTCTTTGAAATCTTTTGTTTCTGAATCTTGCACTTGGTTGCCAATAGGTCTATCTTCTGGTGCCAAAATGGAATTAAAATCTCCCATGATCAGCCATGGTTCATTGGCATGTGTATTCAGTTGTTGAATTGCTGTCCAAAGAGGGGTTCTGGCAACTATACACTGTTGTGAATTGAAAATGTGTTGTGCTCAGTTGCATATCAATCTTCCCATGGATGTGTTGAGCCGATGTTTCTATAGTGGTGAATTTGACAACATTGGGGTTCCAAACCACCCAAATTTTTCCTCTAACATTGCTTGTAGAATTAGTGCACCATTCCCAGCTTGGCATTATTTTCTTAATAATACTACTAGCTCTATCTTCACTAACTCTATGCTCACATATTGTTATTATACTTACCTTATTCCTCCTCAAAAACAACTTCATCTCCTTATGTTTCACCTCCTGATTGAAGCCTCGTACATTACATGCTACTAACATAGTCTATAGGGAGGATCATGTAGTAACTCCACTGCTAGCTTCCTCTCCTACTCCACTATGTTGACCACTTTCAAATGTGCTATTCTCTATCTGTGTATTATTCACAGGCCCTGGATATTGCAGTGCCTTTGTGCTGGATCCTGTGCACTTTCATTTTCTATTTGTTTGTCCTTTCCAATTATAGGTTCTGGCTATTGTCTTGTGGTCTTTTCCTGAGCCTTGTCTCCCACTATTGTTGGCTTCCATTCTTTTCTCTGCCCCTGCACTTGTTCTCTCTTTGGTGGTATTACTTTTGGCTTGTCTATACAAGAATGCCCCACTTGTAAACATTTTTGGCAAAACACTGGCTTCCATTCGTACCAAATTTGTTACTCCAATACTTTCCCCTTAGGGTCATGAATCTTAATCAGTTTGGGGAGGGGTCTAGTTACGTCCATTTCAACCAGTATTCTAGCAAAGGATATTCGACTCGCTTGTGTTGTACACTCATCAGCATAGAGTGGTTGACCCAAACTACTACCAATTTTACTTAGGACTACAGAGTTCCAGCAGTTTAATCCATAATGAAATAGTAGTGAGTATTTCCTCCTTAAAATTAAACTCTGGAAGCCATGGCTTCATAATAACAGGTCTTTTGAGCAAATAGTGAGGTCCTGAGCATAGCACCTTATCTTTTTCTTCCTCATTTGCGAATCTAACTACAAAGTAGCCATCAGCATGATAGGTTTAGTAGAGAAAGAGCCCTGGCCTAAAATGAATCTTTCCATAGCTCCAATAGATGGTGTTGTTCCTACGACATACACAACCATCGAAGGTGCCCATTTCACATCATCCTCTGCTATATCTTCAGGCAAAATTTCCACTACTTTCTCCCCCTCAACAATTATTGGAGCTATGTAGGTTAGATTCACACCTCTCGCAGCCAGTCGATTAGTGGAAAACAGGGTCGTCCAAGGCTTCCAAGATGATGTTTCTGGTAGAGTTAATTTCTTTTGCGCACTGCCAGGGTTACTGTTTCATTTCCCTCGATTGGGGTTTCCTGGGTTCCACCACCAGATCCTCGTTGCATTTCAGCTGTGGTTTTTGAAATTTTTGTTCCTCCTGTAGAACTAGTAGAAATCCCATGCAATATTTCCTCTGCTCGATCTTTCTGCGTAGGCTTTCGCGGTCGTCCTCTTCCCATTTCCGGTGAGTTAGTGCACACTAACGTGCGCCAGACTTAGAGAGAGAAAATTCAAGGTATAAATCCCATGCAATATTTCCTCTGCTCGATCTTTCTGCGCAGGTTTTCGCGGTCGTCCTCTTCCCATTTCCGGTGAGTTAGTGCACACTAACGTGCGCCACACAGAGAGAGAAAATTCAAGGTATAAATCCCATGCAATATTTCCTCTGCTCGATCTTTCTGCGCAGGTTTTCGCGGTCGTCCTCTTCCCATTTCCGGTGAGTTAGTGCACACTAACGTGCGCCACACTTAGAGAGAGAAAATTCAAGGTATAAATCCCATGCAATATTTCCTCTGCTCGATCTCTCTGCGCAGGTTTTCGCGGTCGTCCTCTTCCCATTTCCGGTGAGTTAGTGCACACTAACGTGCGCCAAACTTAGAGAGAGAAAATTCAAGGTGCTTTGCTTTGAATAGTGGAACAGGTGAAAGTTAAATCTATCATTTTGTCATTGCTGAAAGTTACCTTTTATGAAGAAATATTTTATCACTAATTACTAACAATTGATGACATTTAATTGTTTTATATTGATATTATTTATTAATTAATCATATTAATTGATATATAATCATAAATTTTGAATATGATTTAATCCCCTATTATTCAATTGCAATTGCAATACTTTCCACTTTCAAATACACAAGTAATTTCTTTTCCATATTATCCCATCCCAACTCTTTTTAACCCCTCCCTAGGAGCTCCCACACTATGCTTCCTTGGGGACTCGAACTCACAACCTCAAGGTTGGAAGTGAGGAGTGCTTACCATCCGATCAATTCTCTCTTGTCTCACATTTTTATTTTATTGTTAACTTCATTCACTTTTTTCAAATTTAACTTCTATAGAAATAATATATTATATGATTATTTATACACATACACAAATGCATGAAACTTACCACCCACAATTCATTCAAATGTATATTATATTTTATGTCTGCCAATATTTTGCACGAGTTTGCACGATAATATTTTTTCAATATAAACCCCATATTGTATTTATCCGTATCCAAATGGCTAAAAGTCATTCTTTCTTCTCATTTTACATTCACTAAATCAAAGATGTACAAATGTGTCTGGTATGAGGAAAAATATTTGTATTTTTTTCATTTTGGTGGGTTTATTTGTTTGTGTATGTGTATATTTAAGTTTAACTTCTATCTTATTTTTTATTGTCTATATAGATATTTGAGTTTTAATTGTCATTAATAAAATATTATTATGTGAAATTTATTTATCCTTTAAATAGATTTTTTTTTAAATTTAAAATAAAGTCCACGACTATTTTTATTAATTGAATTTTGTATTAAGTGGTTGAAACATATAGTACAAATAATGGACCAAACACATTAGTAATAAAACTATGAACTTACATCCAAAATCTTTATAAAAATAACAGAACTAGTGGAGACTACCAAGATGCCACAAATATATATATATATATATATAAAAGTGTATATAAACACATTTTATACATTATTATACATGTATATACAAGTTTATACATTTGTGCATAGTAAGTGTATAAGATCTCTTGTGAAAAAAGACAATATGGGTGTAGTTTAAAAATATGGGCTATGTAGATGTAGTTATTTAATTAGACTGTACATTTTTTTAAAACTATCTTTAAATATATTCGTTACGATTCTGTCATTTTATTTATTTAATTTATAAATTTAAAAAATTATTCAGTACAATCATAAATTTATATAAAATTAAACTTTCGATTTTATTAAAAAAATCTAATAATCGGTTCAATTCGATTAGTAAATCAATTGTTTTAAAAAAAAGAATCGATACCCATAACTATAGTACTTCATCATAATATACTTGAAATCCTAGTTGGTTAATTTCTTTCATTTGTGCTTTCATTTTTTAGTTTATTTCAATTTTCACACTGATAGAAAAAGTTAATAGAAATTCATGAAATATTTCGCACCTTTGCAAAGTCTAAGATTGTAAGTCGATATTATCTATGTATAGTTGCTCTACGTACGTACGTGGAATCACTATTAAATATGTATAATATTTTTAGATAGAAGCAAATAGATCGACTTAGTCTATGTAGTTTACCAATCACAAAATCAATAGACACGCACAAAAATTAGCACCAAGACTTGAGAAATTAATTTTTCTATCGTCTTTATTGATGAAAGTGTATCAAATAAAAAATAAAAGTGTTAAACAAACAAATATTAGTGATCTAGTGGTAGAATAGTAACCTCTCACGGTACTTATAACCTGGATTGTATTTTTCAAATGATGCATTTTATAATTTGCGTAATTTAAGAAAATTGATGAATTGAATTTGTGCATTTTTAATCGACCAAATTCGTTGGTTTTAAATTTTTTTTCCTCGCCAATTAACGAATGGACTCTGTCTATTTCTTATGAAGCACTTGTATTATTCTTTTTGTAAGTTGTCACTTGTAATTATGAACAATTGTAGCAAAAAAAAATTGTATTTAGCTATGAATTTTTTCGTAGCAAATAGTTGAATTATTCACTACAAATTTTAAGTCGTCGCTATTTAACACCTTACATATTTTATGACAATTTTTTGTTGTCACTAAATCACGGATTGATTAGAGACAATAAAATGTTTGTCACCAATTATTTATATTATTAGTGACGAAAATAAATGTCATAATTAAATCTCAATTTTTATAGCTAAAACTTATAATATTTAACTACGAACTCTAATTTGTCGATATTGTAACAACATATTTTTTGAGACGAAATTCTTTTGTATCCAAAAATTAATAATTTTTTTTTTAAAAAATAATTTGTCATGAATTAGATATATTATTACTGAGAAAATAATTGTCACTGATAACTTTAAATTCGTGACTAACACTACTTAACAAAGGACGCCAATTATTTTTTTGGTGGGAAACTTTAGTGGACAAAACTTTGCTAAGGATTTTTATGTTTTATCACTAAAAATATGTGTCTCATATATTTTAGCACGAAAAGTAAATTTTGTCACTAAAAGCGAACAATTAGCGACGAATTTGATGTCGTAGCTAATTATTTCATAGCTATATATCATATTTGTTGTAGTGGGTATATGCTTGAGTACCTTTGATATTTGAAAGTATGGTGATGAAGAAATTGTATTTGCAATAAAGATACAATCAAGTAATGTTTTGGCTTATTTTTTTTTTATCATGTCAAGAATAAGAGTTGGAGATATTTATTGAACAATTGTTTATTTATTTATTCAATACAATAAAGTGTTACATTAAATAGATCAATTTGTCATATATGTGTCCTCAACTTATATAGTGGATGATTTGGTGTATAGAGTTTAAGCTTGTACACGAAAGATTAAATCATTGGTTCTTATAAGTTAAACGTTATAATTCACAATCGTAGATGGAAATTTGGACAAACCATCAGAAAGATTGTAGCACGAGATTAAATATAATTTATCTTGATTATGGGAATGGTAAAGTTCTAACTTCTCGTGCTAGTGCATTTTGTATGTATTGAATGAGACCGAGTAGAGATAGATGTTTTAGATTGACTGATAAAAACATATTCTCTAAACTGTTAAATGTACTTATATTCTTAATCTTGATATAACAACTATGATCTGTATATATTAATAATCGTTTTGATTTGTTAAAAGGTGAAATTCTGAGATGGATCAATATGCTTGGTAGATTGGATGATAATAATATATATTGGTGAAATAATTCGTTAGTTAATGAAGTCCATGTCTCAATATAGAGATTGATGATACACCTTTTTATGAGAAGCTTATAAGTTTTCATGCGTAAACCGGGCCAATAGATTTATGAATCTGGCACATGAAATAAGTTAAGTATTGCTCTAAAGAAAATTAATGATTGAATTAAATTCTTTAGTAATTTAATTTATTAATTAGTATATGTAACCTTAACATGAAGAATTATATAAGTGTTTAATGGGAAAATTTGAAACATAATGGAGGAGTGCAACTGCGAATTTCTAGTGAAATGATTTGTAATTTATTATGGTAAGAACAATTCAAATTATGTTTTGGAATTATTTCCATAATAGGAAGCCTCAGAATTGTGGTCCCTATCGTCACTACACCAAAAATGATCTTTAGTGGCAATTAATTTATGGCAATTAGCACTCTTTGTAAATGCCCCTAAAGCCTTTAGCAACATTGGATCCAATGACAATTAACTAATGCCAGTAAAGGTTTTAGCGTTATTTGTTATTGTGTATATTTATTGCCGCTAAAAGGTGTTTTTGTTGTGATGCGTGTCCATATTTAATTAGAACTCAAAATCCTATTTTCTAGAAAAAAAAGAAAAAGTAACATTGGTTTTTTCTTGTTGAAGGAAAACGAAACGTGTGGATCTTTTCTTGAAGGAAAAGGACTTGTACTTTCTTCTCCTTTTTGGATGGTAGAAAGTTATTCGGTTTTCTATATGATACTTGCCCACTCAAGTATTGAGAGAGTTCAGTTGTTAATTTCGATCACGGTAGAAGACCGTAGAGCTGGAGTCTGATTTTCTTCAAGATATTTGTACACGCTTCAAGAAGTAATCTTTGAGTTAATTTTAGCATACTTTGTATGTGATACGTATTTGTGATTGTTGTCTATATTCATGTAAGATGTATGAGATGTGTATAGTATTTTCCAACAATTATAACATGTTATTTATTATCTGCGTATATATAACTTAAATCCATTGATGGAATCTACGGATTACAATTCGAGGAAGCATGGTCTAATTTATAAATCTATATATACGTTGTCGTACGTACACAAATATAGGACAATATGAAGATCAGAATGAAGGCAAAATCTAATATTAAGATCTTAGAGTTGTATTATAATTTATATATATATGGAACCAAGCTACATAGTAAATTAACATGATGAAGGCAGTGAATAGAACCAAGAATCCAAGCTTTTCAAGCAACAAACGCAGAATTTAACCTTAAGAAATGTCGTAGCTAGTCAAATTAAGACACTTAAATTGAACAATAGGACGTAGTAGATATGACATTATATTTAACAATGGTTAGATTATAACTTTAAGGCCTCCTATACCTTCTTGAAGATCCTGGTTTATCCCTCAACTTCATTGCTTCCAATTGACATGCCAAGTTGTCGTCTTGGTCTCTATTAACTGAGCTTGTTGAGATAACACTTCCATCAATTAGCCAAGTCATTGGAAATACGAATTTTCTGCAGAAAATAAGACTAGTGAAGTTAGCATTTCAATGGTTTCTCCGTTATACTAAAATATATACGAGAGACAACTAGACATGTTCATGGAGTACTTCCACAATTTACTCTGTCAGTGTATGAAAGCTAAATCGAGGAAAAAAAGAGAAAGACATTATGTACCGTTCCACACGTTTGTATTTGCAACGATTCATCATATCCACTGTATATTGACCAAAATGGATGTCAAGATCCTTAGCCAACTTTGGTATATAATATCCCGGTAAAATGTCCCATATCTTTAGTACTTGAAGATATGTCAAGTTCTGCTTCAGAATATCGATGGTCCAGATCAATTTTAGGTGCTTTACATTGTAGACCTCCAACAGTACAGAAGAATTCCCGCTCTTGTTTTTGAACGTGTTGTTCTTTTCTGACTTACGCCAACCACTCGAAAGCTTCTCTAAAAGGGAAATCACTTCTTTACTTAACTCAGCATCCTTTATTCTGGCAATGGATTTAGTGAAATCCTCACTAAATATAACCTGTTGAGTTAAAACAGCAAAGAACATGTTATTTCTCCGTTGTGTAGAATGTACAAAATGTCATTTAATGTTCTGGCCTTTAACATGCCACGTGGAAAGTTAGAATTAAAGAAACTTCTTAAAACGGACTAAAAAGGAAAGTAAGACAAACAAATTGAAACTTAAATATTCATGATACCTTCCACTTGGCTGTTTGGAATAAAGGGGAGTCTGTTGTGAGTAAAGTTTCTATATGCTGAAGTTCAATGGTCGCGTTCAAAGTTGCTTGATTCAATCGTTTGTCATCAGTAATATCAAAGTAACAACCACGAGCCTTGGCGTCAATGACCAAATCCTTCCATATGGAACCACTATTAACCAAAGTTGTGCCATTTCCCAATATCCAAAGGCAGTACCTACAAAAGAAGCAGAGGAAACAATCAAGAACATGTTTGTTCATCAATTATCTTCTTGTTGAAAGATGATAATAAATAAGAATATCCAAATTCGAACCATCCTTAGTACCTTGCTCGTGTCAATGCTACGTTTGCTCTCTGAAGATTAGAAAGAAAACCAACTGATCCATTGCCATTACAACGAACAGTGGATATAATTATCACATCCTCTTCACCACCTTGAAAACCATCAACGGAACGTACATTCACAGAGAAGTCACTCTTAACATCTGTACAATATTTCTTTCCAAGAATTTGTTGAATAGCAAAAACTTGAGCCTTGTAAGGAGATATACAACCAACACGGACTTTTTGTCTTGAAGAGACGTATTCTGCAGGTAATATAATATTATTAGACCTGCCAACATGTTCATTCATCGTAGGCAGAAATTAAATCCTTGAAAGATAAGTGCATTACCTTTATGAAGGTTGGCAACTATCTCAGCTACAACGAAAGCTTCTGCCTTATTTGTCGTGCTGTGTCTGTCATCTTGCTCTTCATTTCCACTACTTACGTTAATAAATGAATACGAGCCAAAAATATCTCCGGTAAGAAATCTCTTCTCATATCTTTCACCTTTCACATTAGGACCATCCATAATTTTCTTCTCATAGAACCCGTTGTTTGGGAACAAACTTATATTCGGATGCATCCTATACTGAACATTAAGAAGGTGCTTCTTGTGTCCTAAAATTACCAGCCTCTCAAATAAGCTCCTCCCAAACTCAGCCTTCTCGCAAATCTGTCCACAACAGACACTAATTATAAATTATGAAAGAACAGCAATGTAAATTATGAACATTCAATACTAAGATTATTTGAAAACCTTGCTCTGAACCATAGCAGGCAATTGTTTTTCATCTCCGATAAGTATAGCATGACGGAGACCAGGGAGTTGTAATGGAATAGTGGATTCACATTCTTTCAGCTGAGCAGCTTCATCAATTACCACCATATCCAGTGGTGGCATTTCTTCCATGTTCAATTTTGATGAGCTAGACGCCGTGCAGAAAATCAAGCATGCACCTTTCAGACAAAAACTCCGAATAGGGGGCTCATAATTCTTACTGAAAGTTGGAAGAGTGAGATGCTCGTTAAGGAATTTCAACATTCCAAGGCATTCTGTTTTACTTTCATGCAAGTTAACAAAATGCCTCGCCTTATTTGTTGTATCAATACCAAGCAGCACTTCCTTAAATCTTTCAAATGTTTTTGTAGTAGCAAACAATGTTTCAAGAGTTTGAAGATTCTTAAGAAGTCTGAACATTACGTTAGCCGTTTCTAGTGGCATGAAAGAAGTAGGTACATGTGTATACAAACTTGGCAGACAAAATAATAAATGGTTAATGAACCATTTGAATTTTTTGATAACAAACTCCTCAAATGTCAAAACACTGGCTTCTTTGTCACTTGACTCCCCTTCTGCTCTCGAGTTGTTCCTCCGTTGAGAACTTTTTTTATCTTTTGAAGCCTTCTTCTTGTTTTCTTTTAAGGGTTCAAGAACAAATTTCTTCCACAACCTATTCTTCCTATACTTTTCTACTAGTCCTTGAGCATTGATCTTCCCATCTTTGTTGCTCAAAATAGATTCATCATTGGTAACGCTACCTTTTACTTCCTCTTCGTCATCATCATCATCATCATTTGTATCCTTATTATCATTCGTGTCATGTTCCTTATTTTCATCTTTTTTTAAGTACTTACGATATTGCTCTTCAGGATCCTCGAGCAAACATATCATGGATTGTACACTACTTTTCCATCCATCTTTTAGTGACAGGCAGCTAGCAAGAACATCAACACGGTTCTTAAGAAATACATCAAACAGATCTTCATGATCACCGATCTTCATTCTTTCCCCGTTTCCAAATAAAACAATGTCTCCTAAACCATACGTGTCATATTCTAGACCTTCTTGTACATGCTGCATCAGCCTCTTTGCAACTCCCAAAACAGCAATGTTCGTAGGAGCACAAGTCAAAGTTCTGCATTTCATCTTTAACAGGACATAAAGTAAGGAGGCGACTGTTTTAGTCTTCCCGGTTCCTGGAGGACCCCAAATTAGCTTAACCATATTCCGATGATCACATTCCCTTGTTGCAATACAACTTAGAATAGCCTCCTGTTGAGCATCATCTAGACCAAAAGACTGAATGATTCCACTTGAATTTGATATAACATCAGTTTTAGTTTCTCCACCGGAGCAACGTGTGCAGTCTACTTCACCCTGCCATTGATCAAAATTTAATAAGCCTCAACATGGATGCTAGATTAACAAGAGTAAGAAGGAAAAAAATGTCATGAGTATGTTTAATACGGCAAAAGACATTTTTCATGGAAAACATTTTCCCGGAAATGACTTGTGACATAAACACATACCCGATAACTTACATTATTTAGATCACTTTGCAACACAGTCTTAATGATCTTCCGATTTGCACTATCCGAATCTGAATGCAAAGCATTCCATATTCGAATATTTGTTGTCAAATTAGAAAGATAGACCACAAAAAGCTTGTCCCCTTGTTCACCCTTTTCATTGTCTTGTAGCTGAAACGGAATAAGATTTGAAGACAGTATAAGTATCCAGTGATCTTCATCCTCTTCATTGTCTTCATCGTTCATGTTTTGAACTATGGCAATGAGATAAGATCTCTCAGGTCTGTTCAGATCATCGATTATTCGTGGTCTCACATCTGATAATGCAATCAAATCTCCCTTCTCTGGTTTATATTGTGTTTCAGTTTTCTCTTCCTCTGTAGCTCTCTCAATTAAAATTTGGTAATATAAATGTTTGGGAGCCTTAAAGTTTGATGATGTTACAACATCAAGAACCTCAACGAAAGGGGCTCGCGACACTGTGGAGATACATGAGAGCAAATCAGCATGTGTTTCTTCAACAAGTGGAGTAATGTATGACTTCAAGTAATGATCAATCGACCTGAATGTCTCTGGAATTTCTTTCACCTATAACACAGATAGTATTGATTAATAACTTAGAAAATCACTTACAAAGGAATAAGAGAACACAAAACAGTTCAACGCAAAACTACACTATATATATCATGCTAAATTACTTTATATATAGTAGATGTTAAAATCCCTCGAACTTTTTCTTGTGTTTACTTCTTCATATTTTGAACTCCCTAGTACAATCACCACGAACTATAGTGAGCACGCGCATTTTGTCAATAATACTTGCTTGGTTTACTAGAAAAGTAAAAATTCAAACCTTGTCTCTGTAAAGATTTTTGTTGAGTACATCCCCTAAAGACCAAGAAAACACCAAATCCACTAAGCCATGAATTGGTTTCTTCTTTGTTGTTGCCATGATCTTCCCCTAATTGTCATCAAAATAAATAAATAAATTAAACATCTTCATCTTACACATGCAAGAACATAATTAAAGAAGGGAGCTTAATTACCTTTTATTTCTTCTTATGAGATTAGGAGTTTCTACTAGCTAAGCAAATTAGAAATTAAAACAGGAAAAATAACAAGTGAATTCATGAAGAGGTTAATTTTCAAAAGTCTCCTCATTTTCTTCCTTGGGAATTATAGAATTTACACAATTTCCATGCATGGATGGGATACCTATATTGACAACATTAATTAAAAGTTACTGTTCCATGTCTCAATTAGTTACATGGCACTATTCGGATTTACGAGTCAAATTTTTTAATTTTGAGCGTAAATTTGAACATAGAATCGTTATGTTATTTTTCAAATATTCCGTCTGTTCATTTTTACTGGCACACTGATGCTAGACAAAAAATGCATCCTCGCATTTTCGCACTTTCTAGTCACTCTTGCATATTGATTCTATCATGTTGCACTTAATGTGTCGATTCACTAATATAATGAGGATAGAAATATACTACTCCCTATGTCCAATAATAGTTGTCCACTATTGACTTTGCACACTTCATAAGAAATTATAAATAGAAGGATAATTTTACTATACCACCCTTTGAATATACTCCCTTCGTCCAACAATACTTGTCCAGTTTAGAAAATCAAGAAATAATTTACATTTTGTGTCTATTTTTGTAACACCCCGAATATTTCTAAGTTAAGACTCGAACCATTCTTGAAATTCGTATAAGGTCGTACCAAGTGATTCCTAATTGTTCTTGGATTCTAAGGTCAATTCTTTAGTGTGTGAATGAATTTGAATATGAATTAAGGCCACTAGAATCCCCTAGAACAAAGTTGAGTTGAAAGGTTTCCTACCGATTGAGTTTCAATCGGAGATCTTACTTGGGTCAACTTCAAACGACCATATCTCTCAGCATATAAGGAATTAGGTGTCTCATCAGCTATCTAATCGAAGGTTTTTGAGTCCTCTTTCCAACGCCACCAAGTTTGCTAAATTTTGAGTTTGGAGTAAAAAGTAATGCCCATTTGAGTGAAGCCTCTCTATTTAAGGCATATCATTCGTTTTTAAAAAAGGGTATTTTGGTCTTTTCCTTTTTCCCACTAGGTTTAGGACGTTTTTCCTCACCCAATTAAGGGTCTAATCAGATGCTAAACCATTCTTTGTCGTTCCTAAACACTTAGAAAAATAAGAGAAGAGTTCAAGAGGAAAAAGAGCTAGGTTTTGAGCGTTCGTCAAGATCCCATCGATTTTCTCCAAGAATATTATTCTTTCCAGGTATGTAAGGCTTCCTACAGTGATGGATTTGTTCATCCTCACGTCAAACATGTAATCCTTTCATTAATTTGCCCATATAATTGTTTATGTAAATATTCTTGAAGAGTTCTTGAGTTTTAAACTTCATTCTTTAACAATAGAGGTTTTGAGTTCTTGAGGTGAGGGTTTTGCGAATGAGTGGTATTTCTTTATAGAATTTGAGTGGGATTTCGATAATTTTGTGTTGGATTTTTGAATCAAAGAGAGTTTGGAAGAAACCAATCGATTCTAGATGAGTTAGGACCCAAAATTGAGTAAGAAAATTCGTCGGATTCCTGGGTAGGGGGCTGGGGCGGCGCGCCACCATAGCGCCAGAACTACTGGTCAGTAGTTTTGGGCCTGGCGTGCCACGCAAACAATGTGCCCCAAACTCTAGTCAGTAGTTTGGGGCCTGGCACCCCACGCCAGTAGTACGCCAGGGGTCGTCTGGCCTTTTTCCTTCCGTGTTTCATTCCGAACGTATTCCTTTGAATCGTGACTACATTCTCTTCTTTGTATTAGCTCCTAAAGGCTCCATTAATCCTTGAGAGATCCTACATGTCATTTTCACATGTCTTAATTTACATTCCAAACTAAAGTGAGTTTAAGAGAGAAGTTCAAGAGCTTTAATTGAGTTGATTTTGAGTTCTTGAGTTCCTGGTCCTTGTTGAAACTCTATTCCTAATTATTGAATAGCTATACGTTATCCATTGAGGTTCTTGAGTTGATTCGTTCGTGTCTAATTTTCAGCATGAACCCTATGAATTGAGTATTCCTGAAATTAGTAGTATCGTTAAGTTCTGAGTTTTGAGTTCTGAGTATTGAGTTTTTTATATTATTATTGAGATTATTTTCAGCATGAACCCTATTCTTGAGTATTCAGTGAATTCTTATTAAGATCTTTTAAACAAAACATTATTGTTTAAACTGAGTTTTGAGGAAGTAAATAGCAGTTTTGAGAAAGAGTATAAGGGAACTAAGTAGTCTCCAAATGTCTCATTTTTACGTGAAGAAAAATAGTAGACTTTTTTTTTAGAAAAGTTAAAAGTTTTCAAAAAGATTAAGTATACAGTAGTTACCTCTTAAAGAGGCCCCTTTTTGAGTAATTATCTCAACCCAGAATGTATTTTTATGTTAAGCAAAGAGAAACTTTATTTTCTAAATAAACAATGAGTTTCAGAAACATTTCAGAGCAGTTACCTCTTTTAAGAGGATAGTTTGAGCAATTACCTCAAACTAGAGAAAGAGTAATGTTTTTATACATTCGAGCAACTGTATATATCATTGGGAGTAGTATTGAACAGCGATATGGGGAAGAGTTCGTAATTATTGAATAGCTATATGTTATCCATTGAGGTTCTTGAGTTGATTCGTTCGTGTCTATTTTTCAGCATGAACCCTATGAATTGAGTATTCTTGAAATTAGTAGTATCGTTAAGTTCTGAGGTTTGAGTTCTGAGTATTGAGTTTTTTATATTATTATCGAGATTATTTTTCAGCATGAACCCTATTCTTGAGTATTTAGTGAATTCTTATTAAGATCTTTTAAACAAAACATTATTGTTTGAACTGAGTTTTGAGGAAGTAAATAGCAGTTTTGAGAAAGAGTATAAGAGAACTAAGTAGTCTCCAAACGTCTCATTTTTACATGAAGAAAAGGAATAGACTTTTTTTTGAGAAAAGTTAAAAGAGTTTTCAGAAAGATTAAGTATACAGCAGTTACCTCTTAAAGAGGCCCCTTTTTGAGTAATTATCTCAACCCAGAATGTATTTTTATGTTAAGCAAAGAGAAACCTTGTTTTCTAAATGAACAATGAGTTTCAGAAACATTTCAGAGCAGTTACCTCTTTTAAGAGGATAGTTTGAGCAATTACCTCTCAACCCAGATATGTAATTTTTATCATTGCTTGAAAGAGAAACCTGTTTTTCTAATTGAGTGAATTGCATGAACCCTATTCTTGAGTTTCAGAATGGTTTGAACTGAGTTTTGAGGAAGTAAATAGCAGTTTTGAGACTAAGTAGTCTCCAAACGTCTCATTTTTACATGAGGGAAAAGTTAAAAGAGTTTTCAGAAAGATTAAGTTAGCAGTTACCTCTTAAAGAGGCCCCTTTTTGAGTAATTATCTCAACCCAGAATGTATTTTTATGTTAAGCAAAGAGAAACCTTGTTTTCTAAATGAACAATGAGTTTCAGAAACATTTCAGAGCAGTTACCTCTTTTAAGAGGATAGTTTGAGCAATTACCTCAAACCAGAGAAAGAGTAATGTTTTTATACATTTGAGCAATTGTATATATCATTGGGAGTAGTATTGAACAGCGATATGGGGAAGAGTTCGTAATTATTGAATAGCTATATGTTATCCATTGAGGTTCTTGAGTTGATTCGTTCGTGTCTATTTTTCAGCATGAACCCTATGAATTGAGTATTCTTGAAATTAGTAGTATCGTTAAGTTCTGAGTTTTGAGTTCTGAGTATTGAGTTTTTTATATTATTATCGAGATTATTTTTCAGCATGAACCCTATTCTTGAGTATTCAGTGAATTCTTATTAAGATCTTTTAAACAAAACATTATTGTTTGAACTGAGTTTTGAGGAAGTAAATAGCAGTTTTGAGAAAGAGTATAAGAGAACTAAGTAGTCTCCAAATGTCTCATTTTTACATGAAGAAAAAAAGTATACTTTTTTTTTAGAAAAGTTAAAAGAGTTTTCAGAAAGATTAAGTACATAGCAGTTACCTCTTAAAGAGGCCCCTTTTTGAGTAATTATCTCAACCCAGAATGTATTTTTATGTTAAGCAAAGAGAAACCTTGTTTTCTAAATGAACAATGAGTTTCAGAAACATTTCAGAGCAGTTACCTCTTTTTAGAGGATAGTTTGAGCAATTACCTCAAACCAGAGAAAGAGTAATGTTTTTATACATTTGAGCAATTGTATATATCATTGGGAGTAGTATTGAACAGCGATATGGGGAAGAGTTCGTAATTATTGAATAGATATATGTTATCCATTGAGGTTCTTGAGTTGATTCGTTCGTGTCTATTTTTCAGCATGAACCCTATGAATTGAGTATTATTGAAATTAGTAGTATCGTTAAGTTCTGAGTTTTGAGTTCTGAGTATTGAGTTTTTTATATTATTATCGAGATTATTTTTCAGCATGAACCCTATTCTTGAGTATTCAGTGAATTCTTATTAAGATCTTTTAAACAAAACATTATTGTTTGAACTGAGTTTTGAGGAAGTAAATAGCAGTTTTGAGAAAGAGTATAAGAGAACTAAGTAGTCTCCAAATGTCTCATTTTTACATGAAGAAAAAAAGTATACTTTTTTTTTAGAAAAGTTAAAAGAGTTTTCAGAAAGATTAAGTACATAGCAGTTACCTCTTAAAGAGGCCCCTTTTTGAGTAATTATCTCAACCCAGAATGTATTTTTATGTTAAGCAAAGAGAAACCTTGTTTTCTAAATGAACAATGAGTTTCAGAAACATTTCAGAGCAGTTACCTCTTTTTAGAGGATAGTTTGAGCAATTACCTCAAACCAGAGAAAGAGTAATGTTTTTATACATTTGAGCAACTGTATATATCATTGGGAGTAGTATTGAACAGCGATATGGGGAAGAGTTCGTAATTATTGAATAGATATATGTTATCCATTGAGGTTCTTGAGTTGATTCGTTCGTGTCTATTTTTCAGCATGAACCCTATGAATTGAGTATTCTTGAAATTAGTAGTATCGTTAAGTTCTGAGTTTTGAGTTCTGAGTATTGAGTTTTTTATATTATTATCGAGATTATTTTTCAGCATGAACCCTATTCTTGAGTATTCAGTGAATTCTTATTAAGATCTTTTAAACAAAACATTATTGTTTGAACTGAGTTTTGAGGAAGTAAATAGCAGTTTTGAGAAAGAGTATAAGAGAACTAAGTAGTCTCCAAATGTCTCATTTTTACATGAAGAAAAGGAGTAGACTTTTTTTTGAGAAAAGTTAAAAGAGTTTTCAGAAAGATTAAGTATACAGCAGTTACCTCTTAAAGAGGCCCCTTTTTGAGTAATTATCTCAACCCAGAATGTATTTTTATGTTAAGCAAAGAGAAACCTTGTTTTCTAAATGAACAATGAGTTTCAGAAACATTTCAGAGCAGTTACCTCTTTTAAGAGGATAGTTTGAGCAATTACCTCAAACCAGAGAAAGAGTAATGTTTTTATACATTTGAGCAATTGTATATATCATTGGGAGTAGTATTGAACAGCGATATGGGGAAGAGTTCGTAATTATTGAATAGATATATGTTATCCATTGAGGTTCTTGAGTTGATTCGTTCGTGTCTATTTTTCAGCATGAACCCTATGAATTGAGTATTCTTGAAATTAGTAGTATCGTTAAGTTCTGAGTTTTGAGTTCTGAGTATTGAGTTTTTTATATTATTATCGAGATTATTTTTCAGCATGAACCCTATTCTTGAGTATTCAGTGAATTCTTATTAAGATCTTTTAAACAAAACATTATTGTTTGAACTGAGTTTTGAGGAAGTAAATAGCAGTTTTGAGAAAGAGTATAAGAGAACTAAGTAGTCTCCAAATGTCTCATTTTTACATGAAGAAAAGGAGTAGACTTTTTTTTGAGAAAAGTTAAAAGAGTTTTCAGAAAGATTAAGTATACAGCAGTTACCTCTTAAAGAGGCCCCTTTATGAGTAATTATCTCAACCCAGAATGTATTTTTATGTTAAGCAAAGAGAAACCTTGTTTTCTAAATGAACAATGAGTTTCAGAAACATTTCAGAGCAGTTACCTCTTTTAAGAGGATAGTTTGAGCAATTACCTCAAACCAGAGAAAGAGTAATGTTTTTATACATTTGAGCAACTGTATATATCATTGGGAGTAGTATTGAACAGCGATATGGGGAAGAGTTCGTAATTATTGAATAGATATATGTTATCCATTGAGGTTCTTGAGTTGATTCGTTCGTGTCTATTTTTCAGCATGAACCCTATGAATTGAGTATTATTGAAATTAGTAGTATCGTTAAGTTCTGAGTTTTGAGTTCTGAGTATTGAGTTTTTTATATTATTATCGAGATTATTTTTCAGCATGAACCCTATTCTTGAGTATTCAGTGAATTCTTATTAAGATCTTTTAAACAAAACATTATTGTTTGAACTGAGTTTTGAGGAAGTAAATAGCAGTTTTGAGAAAGAGTATAAGAGAACTAAGTAGTCTCCAAATGTCTCATTTTTACATGAAGAAAAAAAGTATACTTTTTTTTTAGAAAACTTAAAAGATTTTTCAGAAAGATTAAGTACATAGCAGTTACCTCTTAAAGAGGCCCCTTTTTGAGTAATTATCTCAACCCAGAATGTATTTTTATGTTAAGCAAAGAGAAACCTTGTTTTCTAAATGAACAATGAGTTTCAGAAACATTTCAGAGCAGTTACCTCTTTTAAGAGGATAGTTTGAGCAATTTTCTCAAACCAGAGAAAGAGTAATGTTTTTATACATTTGAGCAATTGTATATATCATTGGGAGTAGTATTGAACAGCGATATGGGGAAGAGTTCGTAATTATTGAATAGATATATGTTATCCATTGAGGTTCTTGAGTTGATTCGTTCGTGTCTATTTTTCAGCATGAACCCTATGAATTGAGTATTCTTGAAATTAGTAGTATCGTTAAGTTCTGAGGTTTGAGTTCTGAGTATTGAGTTTTTTATATTATTATCGAGATTATTTTTCAGCATGAACCCTATTCTTGAGTATTTAGTGAATTCTTATTAAGATCTTTTAAACAAAACATTATTGTTTGAACTGAGTTTTGAGGAAGTAAATAGCAGTTTTGAGAAAGAGTATAAGAGAACTAAGTAGTCTCCAAACGTCTCATTTTTACATGAAGAAAAGGAATAGACTTTTTTTTGAGAAAAGTTAAAAGAGTTTTCAGAAAGATTAAGTATACAGCAGTTACCTCTTAAAGAGGCCCCTTTTTGAGTAATTATCTCAACCCAGAATGTATTTTTATGTTAAGCAAAGAGAAACCTTGTTTTCTAAATGAACAATGAGTTTCAGAAACATTTCAGAGCAGTTACCTCTTTTAAGAGGATAGTTTGAGCAATTACCTCAAACCAGAGAAAGAGTAATGTTTTTATACATTTGAGCAACTGTATATATCATTGGGAGTAGTATTGAACACCAATATGGGGAAGAGTTCAGACAACTCACAACCCCCATAAACCATGTCTTGCCAATATGGGTTCAGGATCATACTTTTTAGATGAATCTTTATAGCTTAGTGGATCTACTTAGTTGAGAGGTTCTATATCCCGGCACAATATAGGACAGTTCTGGCAGCGTGGATAAGACGTTGCATCATCACTTAGCTCACAATGATGGTTGTCAGTTAGAGAATCTCCCAATAAAGTTAAAGTGTATTTTTTTATGTAACACTTCTTATGTTGAGTTCAGAGTTGAGTAAGTATTTTTGTAAAGTTAGATGATTTCATTTCTTTAATCCTTTACATTCAGTTGAGTTCATGCTATATCTATTGCAATCATTTAGTTCAATTATTTATTCCACTTCAGCCATATTACATACTCGTACATTCCAATGGCATCACTTCACACTCATATAGGTCCAATCATCAAGTGTATTATGCATAGCAATACACCACCTATAAAGAATATGACTTGGATTAAGAGCTTAACTCAGACTCACTTTGCCTTGCAGACTGTTGCACTATATTCACACATCATAGGAGGGACATAATTTTATAGTGCTTACTTGATCAACTAATGATTTGTTATTACCATATGAGCCAAATTCATGGGATCTCCAATCACATAGGTTGGGTTACCATCATTGTTGATCTTTCTCAAATGACAATAAGTCTTACTCCCTTCGATGTTTCTTTTTGTCTGTGAATTGATCAGATTCACCCTGACTCCACATAATAACTTCATTACACAACAACTGTTTTATCACATTATGTCTCTAACACATGTATCTAATTTTACCACAGAAAATAGTTTTATTCCAATTGGAATCCACACTAAGAGTTGTCTTAACTACTTTTCATCACCAATCAACTCCACAACAACTAACTCTACTTAGTTGATTTTTTTTAATTATGGCACCGTCACCAATAATAATTCATAATTACTAGTGAATTTTTAGATTCACGTTGCATCATCGTACCCTTCTAGTAAAACAAAATATTCAATTTATTTGGTATTATACTTATGGTACCTCTCCTGTATACATCAATAACTTCTTTCCAAAATTAACACATCAAGTAACAATATCATTTTCAACAAGAACATGAGAAATATGATCACTTATAAAATTTCAACAATGATCTTTTTTCACTCTAACGGTGCATTCAATCACATCACAATTGATTATCACAAATATGTATATGTAATATTTATTAGCATCCAATCAAAACTTAGATCTGATTTTTCCTTTCTTGGAATCATGTAGCACAACCTTAACAAGTCACCCCTACACTTTCAAATATTTCATAATAGAAGTATTACTTTTCCACAGTTTATAAAATTTTCCATTTTATATGAATAAAAACAAACACTTGTTTTCATAAATTGATAAATATTAATTACAAAACAAATCATGATCATGATACTCATTGCCCACAATAACATTTGTTAACACATTATCAAAATTAAATTAAATCTTCATTCAATCTTTTTTCATAATTTTACAAGAATCAAGTTACAAATATTAATATCATATACTACCTCAGATAATGTAAATATTTTTTTTATATGTAATAAGAAGAATTTTTTCATCCTAAGAACTTGAGTAGTTCTAGAATCACCAACATATAAAAATTCTTCTTCTTCTTCAACTTGGGTGTAGAACACAAAAATTTTAAATCACACAAATGTGTTCAACTATGTCAAAGTCTAACACCCAAACATTCACATATTAGCCACAAGATTCACTTGAGAAATGACCACAAAAAATTTATATCTTCCGCTTAATCAAATTTAATTATACAATTATAGTACAATTTATGATAGCAACAACAAAAAAACTTAGCCTAGGAACAAATTATAATGTTTTGAGGCAGATTCCTCATGCTTCCAATCTATGTTGCTCGGACTCTCCAAAAATGTTGTCTTACTCATGTCGGATCCTCCAAAAATGCACTAGTTTTAGAGGATCCGATATGCATCAAACAACATTTTTAAAGAGTCAAAGCAACAAAGCAAAGAAAATAAAAATGTGTGCATATTATATACCTCACTAACCAACTATCATTACTCGGATTCTCCAAAAATGTTATCACACCTGTGTCGGATCCTCTAAAAATACACTATACTAACACACGAACAAGAAGAAAGATGAATTCAAACCTGGTCTTTGTAAAGATCTTTGTTCAACACATCCTTTAAAGACCAAGAAAACACCAAATCCACTAAGCCAGGAATAGTTTTCTCTGTTTTCTTCTATGTAGTAGTTGTCATTTTCCCCTAATATTAATCAAAATTATTTTTAAAAAAAGATTAAAAAAAAAACATGTACAGCATGATCATCAACATGCAAGAACAAATAGAAGGGAAAAAAATAATTAAAACTTTACCTTTGTATTTCTTCTTCTAGGATTATGATCTTTAAGTTAATAACTTTATATCATATAGAAGCAACAAAATATTCTCTACTGCTGCATTCAACAAAAATCATGAAAGTTTAGTAAAAACATATGTGGAAAATGACAAGTAACTTTAATGTGGCAAATTGAAGAAAGCTTTTATAGAAAAATAATTTATTTCGTACAATCATATGATAAAAAGGAAAAAAAGTTTGGAATAAAGACTATAAAGACCTTTAAATAGGGGGACAAATAGTCAACAACTAAAGTAAATGAAAAAAACAGAGAGGTTATAAGGAAAACTTATAATATATAGTTTTTTTTTTCATTTTTTAGTTTGCCAAAACTTAGAGGAAAGTTGTATATATATTTAAAATTCCATGTTAATGTCAATATCAGTGTTTTATACTGTACCAAAAGTGACAAAGATTCCAAAGGCTAAAAGGAAGAAAGAGGAAGATGATGAGAATTATAAGGAGGACTTAGTATTGAAGTCTTTAAACTATATATAAAAGGGCAAATAGTACGTCGTCCTCCGTCTATTTTTATTTGTCCAGTATTAATTTATCATACCCTTTAAAATATAATAAATATAATCAGCAGCGAAGTCAGAAATTTCGTTAAAGATATTCAAGATTTAATATATACACATGAAAAAAAAAAGTTCACATATATACATCCTATAATTTTCGATATACATAGTGCAATTTTATACTGAATGATGTTCAATTGATCACCACCCTTTTGAATATAATAAATACCATACTTTAATTTGGAAAATATATTGAGAAATGATTATCGTTGATGATAAAAATAAATTAGAAACTAATGTATATTAAGACTTGTTAACTTGGTAAGAATATAGTTAAAAGTATAGGTAACTTTACTTGGTAGTTATAGCATAGAATAACGAGTTTAAGTTTATGCAAAGCAAGTAATTACCTGATTTGATAATGTAAAAATTATTTATATTAATTATATACTTTTAGTGCAACATAATAAAAAATAAAGAAATTAAATGGTGTGGAGAAAAGTGAAATCCAATATAGGGAAATGTAGAAAACAAGTGATTTTTGTGGGGGGGTTGTTTCGTTTCCTTCGTTGGGAATTAAAGAAAAATTCAAATATTTCCATATTCACTTTTGTTTTCTCATTTGCCATAAAACTTAGAGGAGTGAACTTACTATTGTACTATGTGCAACTTTGTTTCCCTGCCGACCTCTTTTTCTATGACTAAATTCTATTAGCGGTTGTTTGGTAGAGTGTATAAAAATAACGTTACATAGAGTATATTAATAATACTTGTATTAATTATATATAGATTATTCTTATGTATTTGTCGTATTTTGAGTTTTGATGACTTAACAAAATGTAAAGAAATGGGACATGATATAGGGACCTGGTAGGAGTGTACTAAATCGAACCGAAAATCAAACCAAATCGCAAATCGAGTCAAACCGAAATTTTTTTTTGACTAATGGTGTGGTTTGACTTGGTTTGGTATTGAAAAAAAAAACCCGACTATACTTGGGTTGGTTTGGCTTTAACTAAAAAAAAGTCAACCCGAGACCAAACCAACCTGACATTATATATATAATTTTTTAAATTTCTTTTATACATAAAAGTATTTGCTTTGATGTAATTTCTAAATATTACTTATAAGTTTTCATAATTTTTATCTTTTAACATATTTTTTCAAGTTTTTTTGAGATTTAGAATTTTGAATGGTCCAATAAAGGTTATATTTCATATATATTAGTAACTCTAATAAAGCTCAATTCAAAATCAAATCAATACTAATGCTAATAAAATAAATTAATTCAACACTAAGAATGACAATAATGTTAAATATTTGTTCTTTAGTTTTACATTGGTTTAGACATTTAAAATACATAACCTAATTTTAATTTTTCTTTAATGTTTAGTCATGTAACTAATACTTATTAGACTTATTTTAGCATGATTTAGTACTTTTAAATTATGATCATTTTCATTATAACTTATCAATTTGTAATATTTATTTTATACGATTTCATTATTATTTTTTATTGAATATTTTAGTGTCATCACTCATCTCATATTTCATGTTATTTACAAAATGCATATTATCCAACTATTCTACCAAACTATAAAGTTGTGAATGTGAGCAATGACATAGTACAATAAACTTATGGAGTGTACTTTAAATATATCACATTTGCAACTTGGATATATGAAGATCAACATATTCACTACGTAAATTTTACTTCTATCTTTATAGCAAGTTCATAGCAATATGGACATCGAACAATCTTCATGGAAAACGCAAACATACAGAGGAAAAACACAACAATAAGAACGCGATAAAACCTACACGTTAACGTCTTCAATGTTTCATGATCTTATCTACTCTGATATTGTCATTCCTTGATAGAAACTTCATGCAAATTGGTGGATTCACACCTGATAAAGTTAGGATTGAACTAGGCAAGGTCCAGATTCCATCTCCACAAATTAGTCCAGATGCTACAGCTGGTCCAAACGCGTCCGCCTTGGCCTTGTTTATCTTTGTCCAGATGAACAGAATCAGGCTCCCGAGACATATCAATGGTGAAGTATGATCCAAGATAGAACGGTATAGCCATTGCCATCGGAAGAGGAATGTACTTTGCCTTGTTCTTTCCTACAGCATCCCTTAACGCGTTGATTGCAATAGCTCCAATGAAGAATACGTAGCATAAGGTGAGACAATTCTTTGGTAGAGCTGAGAAGCCTTCAACTCCCAAGATAGACATGTTACGATAGACTAGAGCGTAAGGGGAAGGGTACTCTGAACCTGGAACGCCTAAGTCGTGGAAGGCCTTGTAGAATAGACAAAATACACAAGGTGAAATGAAGATATGTCAAGTTCTGCTTCAGAATATCGATAGTCCAGATCAATTTTAGGTGCTTTACATTGTAGACCTCCAACGGTACAGAAGAATTTCCGCTCTTGTTTTTGAACGTGTTGTTCTTTTCTGACTTACGCCAACCACTCGAAAGCTTCTCTAAAAGGGAAATCACTTCTTTACTTAACTCAGCATCCTTTATTCTGGCAATGGATTTAGTGAAATCCTCACTAAATATAACCTGTTGAGTTAAAACAGCAAAGAACATGTTATTTCTCCGTTATGTAGAATGTACAAAATGTCATTTAATGTTCTGGCCTTTAACATGCCACATGGAAAGTTAGAATTAAAGAAACTTCTTAAAACGGACTAAAAAGGAAAGTAAGACAAACAAATTGAAACTTAAATATTCATGATACCTTCCACTTGGCTGTTTGGAATAAAGGGGAGTCTGTTGTGAGTAAAGTTTCTATATGCTGAAGTTCAATGGTCGCGTTCAAAGTTGCTTGATTCAATCGTTTGTCATCAGTAACATCAAAGTAACAACCACGAGCCTTGGCGTCAATGACCAAATCCTTCCATATGGAACCACTATTAACCAAAGTTGTGCCATTTCCCAATATCCAAAGGCAGTACCTACATAAGAAGCAGAGGAAACAATCAAGAACGTGTTTGTTCATCAATTATCTTCTTGTTGAAAGATGATAATAAATAAGAATATCCAAATTCGAACCATCCTTAGTACCTTGCTCGTGTCAATGCTACGTTTGCTCTCTGAAGATTAGAAAGAAAACCAACTGATCCATTGACATTACAACGAACAGTGGATATAATTATCACATCCTCTTCACCACCTTGAAAACCATCAACGGAACGTACATTCACAGAGAAGTCACTCTTAACATCTGTACAATATTTCTTTCCAAGAATTTGTTGAATAGCAAAAACTTGAGCCTTGTAAGGAGATATACAACCAACACGGACTTTTTGTCTTGAAGAGACGTATTCTGCAGGTAATATAATATTATTAGACCTGCCAACATGTTCATTCATCGTAGGCAGAAATTAAATCCTTGAAAGATAAGTGCATTACCTTTATGAAGGTTGGCAACTATCTCAGCTACAACGAAAGCTTCTGCCTTATTTGTCGTGCTGTGTCTGTCATCTTGCTCTTCATTTCCACTACTTACGTTAATAAATGAATACGAGCCAAAAATATCTCCTGTAGGAAATCTCTTCTCATATCTTTCACCTTTCACATTAGAACCATCCATAATTTTCTTCTCATAGAACTCGTTGTTTGGGAACAAACTTATATTCGGATGCATCCTATACTGAACATTAAGAAGGTGCTTCTTGTGTCCTAAAATTACCAGCCTCTCAAATAAGTTCCTCCCAAACTCAGCCTTCTCGCAAATCTGTCCACAACAGACAGTAATTATAAATTATGAAAGAACAGCAATGTAAATTATGAACATTCAATACTAAGATTATTTGAAAACCTTGCTCTGAACCATAGCAGGCAATTGTTTTTCATCTCCGATAAGTATAGCATGACGGAGACCAGGGAGTTGTAATGGAATAGTGGATTCACATTCTTTCAGCTGAGCAGCTTCATCAATTACCACCATATCCAGTGGTGGCATTTCTTCCATGTTCAATTTTGATGAGCTAGACGCCGTGCAGAAAATCAAGCGTGCACCTTTCAGACAAAAACTCCGAATAGGGAGCTTATAATACTTACTGAAAGTTGGAAGAGAGAGATGCTCGTTAAGGAATTTCAACATTCCAAGGCATTCTGTTTTACTTTCATGCAAGTTTACAAAATGCCTCGCCTTATTTGTTGTATCAATACCAAGCAGCACTTCCTTAAATCTTTCAAATGTTTTTGTAGTAGCCAAAAATGTTTCAAGAGTTTGAAGATTCTTAAGAAGTCTGAACATTACGTTAGCCGTTTCTAGTGGCATGAAAGAAGTAGGTACATGTGTATACAAACTTGGCAGACAAAATAATAAATGGTTAATGAACCATTTGAATTTTTTGATAACAAACTCCTCAAATGTCAAAACACTGGCTTCTTTGTCACTTGACTCCCCTTCTGCTCTCGAGTTGTTCCTCCGTTGAGAACTTTTTTTATCTTTTGAAGCCTTCTTCTTGTTTTCTTTTAAGGGTTCAAGAACAAATTTCTTCCACAACCTATTCTTCCTATACTTTTCTACTAGTCCTTGAGCATTGATCTTCCCATCTTTGTTGCTCAAAATAGATTCATCATTGGTAACGCTACCTTTTACTTCCTCTTCGTCATCATCATCATCATCATTTGTATCCTTATTATCATTCGTGTCATGTTCCTTATTTTCATCTTTTTTTAAGTACTTACGATATTGCTCTTCAGGATCCTCGAGCAAACATATCATGGATTGTACACTACTTTTCCATCCATCTTTTAGTGACAGGCAGCTAGCAAGAACATCAACACGGTTCTTAAGAAATACATCAAACAGATCTTCATGATCACCGATCTTCATTCTTTCCCCGTTTCCAAATAAAACAATGTCTCCTAAACCATACGTGTCATATTCTAGACCTTCTTGTACATGCTGCATCAGCCTCTTTGCAACTCCCAAAACAGCAATGTTCGTAGGAGCACAAGTCAAAGTTCTGCATTTCATCTTTAACAGGACATAAAGTAAGGAGGCGACTGTTTTAGTCTTCCCGGTTCCTGGAGGACCCCAAATTAGCTTAACCATATTCCGATGATCACATTCCCTTGTTGCAATACAACTTAGAATAGCCTCCTGTTGAGCATCATCTAGACCAAAAGACTGAATGATTCCACTTGAATTTGATATAACATCAGTTTTAGTTTCTCCACCGTTGCAACGTGTGCAGTCTACTTCACCCTGCCATTGATCAAAATTTAATAAGCCTCAACATGGATGCTAGATTAACTAGAGTAAGAAGGTAAAAAATGTTATGAGTATGTCTAATACGGCAAAAGTCATTTTTCATGGAAAACATTTTCCCGGAAATGACTTGTGACATAAACACATACCCGATAACTTACATTATTTAGATCACTTTGCAACACAGTCTTAATGATCTTCCGATTTGCACTATCCGAATCTGAATGCAAAGCATTCCATATTCGAATATTTGTTGTCAAATTAGAAAGATAGACCACAAAAAGCTTGTCCCCTTGTTCACCCTTTTCATTGTCTTGTAGCTGAAACGGAATAAGATTTGAAGACAGTATAGGTATCCAGTGATCTTCATCGTCTTCATTGTCTTCATCGTTCATGTTTTGAACTATGGCAATGAGATAAGATCTCTCAGGTCTGTTCAGATCATCGATTATTCGTGGTCTCACATCTGATAATGCAATCAAATCTCCCTTCTCTGGTTTATATTGTGTTTCAGTTTTCTCTTCCTCTGTAGCTCTCTTAATTAAAATTTGGTAATATAAATGTTTGGGAGCCTTAAAGTTTGATGATGTTACAACATCAAGAACCTCAACGAAAGGGGCTCGCGACACTGTGGAGATACATGAGAGCAAATCAGCATGTGTTTCTTCAACAAGTGGACTAATGTATGACTTCAAGTAATGATCAATCGACCCGAATGTCTCTGGAATTTCTTTCACCTATAACACAGATAGTACTGATTAATAACTTAGAAAATCACATACAAAGGAATAAGAGAACACAAAACAGTTCAACGCAAAACTACACTATATATGTCATGCTAAATTACTTTATATATAGTAGATGTTAAAATCCCTCGACTTTTTCTTGTGTTTACTTCTTCATATTTTGAACTCCCTAGTACAATCACCACGAACTATAGTGAGCACGCGCATTTTGTCAATAATACTTGCTTGGTTTACTAGAAAAGTAAAAATTCAAACCTTGTCTCTGTAAAGATTTTTGTTGAGTACATCCCCTAAAGACCAAGAAAACACCAAATCCACTAAGCCATGAATTAGTTTCTTCTTTGTTGTTGCCATGATCTTCCCCTAATTGTCATCAAAATAAATAAATAAATTAAACATCTTCATCTTACACATGCAAGAACATAATTAAAGAAGGGAGCTTAATTACCTTTTATTTCTTCTTATGAGATTAGGAGTTTCTACTAGCTAAGCAAATTAGAAATTAAAACAGGAAAAATAACAAGTGAATTCATGAAGAGGTTAATTTTCAAAAGTCTCCTCATTTTCTTCCTTGGGAATTATAGAATTTACACAATTTCCATGCACGGATGGGATACCTATATTGACAACATTAATTAAAAGTTACTGTTCCATGTCTCAATTAGTTACATGGCACTATTCGGATTTACGAGTCAAATTTTTTAATTTTGAGCGTAAATTTGAACATAGAATCGTTATGTTATTTTTCAAATATTCCGTCCGTTCATTTTTACTGGCACACTAATGCTAGAAAAAAAATGCATCCTCGCATTTTCGCACTTTCTAGTCACTCTTGCATATTGATTCTATCATGTTCCACTTAATGTGTCGATTCACTAATATAATGAGGATAGAAATATACTACTCCCTCTGTCCAATAATAGTTGTCCACTATTGACTTTGCACACTTCATAAGAAATTATAAATAGAAGGATAATTTTACTATACCGCCCTTTGAATATACTCCCTTCGTCCAACAATACTTGTCCAGTTTAGAAAATCAAGAAATAATTTACATTTTGTGTCTATTTTTGTAACACCCCGAATATTTCTAAGTTAAGACTCGAACCATTCTTGAAATTCGTATAAGGTCGTACCAAGTGATTCTTAATTGTTCTTGGATTCTAAGGTCAATTCTTTAGTGTGTGAATGAATTTGAATATGAATTAAGGCCACTAGAATCCCCTAGCACAAAGTTGAGTTGAAAGCTTTCCTACCGATTGAGTTTCAATAGGAGATCTTACTTGGGTCAACTTCAAACGACCATATCTCTAGACATATAAGGAATTAGGTTTCTCATCAGCTATCTAATCGAAGGTTTTTGAGTCCTCTTTCCAACGCCACCAAGTTTGCTAAATTTTGAGTTTGGAGTAAAAAGTAATGCCCATTTGAGTGAAGCCTCTCTATTTAAGGCATATCATTCGTTTTTAAAAAAGGGTATTTTGGTCTTTTCCTTTTTCCCACTAGGTTTAGCACGTTTTTCCTCACCCAATTAAGGGTCTAATCAGATGCTAAACCATTCTTTGTCGTTCCTAAACACTTAGAAAAATAAGAGAAGAGTTCAAGAGGAAAAAGAACTAGGTTTTGAGCGTTCGTCAAGATCCCATCGATATTCTCCAAGAATATTATTCTTTCCAGGTATGTAAGGCTTCCTACAGTGATGGATTTGTTCATCCTCACGCCAAACATGTAATCCTTTCATTAATTTGCCCATATAATCGTTTATGTAAATATTCTTGAAGAGTTCTTGAGTTTTAAACTTCATTCTTTAACAATAGAGGTTTTGAGTTCTTGAGGTGAGGGTTTTGCGAATGAGTGGTATTTCTTGATAGAATTTGAGTGGGATTTCGATAATTTTTTGTTGGATTTTTGAATCAAAGAGAGTTTGGAAGAAACCAATCGATTCTAGATGAGTTAGGACCCGAAATTGAGTAAGAAAATTCGTCGGATTCCTGGGTAGGGGGCTGGGGCGGCGTGCCACCATAGCGCCAGAACTACTGGTCAGTAGTTTTGGGCCTGGCGTGCCACGCCAACAATGCGCCCCAAACTCTGGTAAGTAGTTTGGGGCGTGGCACCCCACGCCAGGGGTCGTCTAGCCTTTTTCCTTCCGTTTTTCATTCCGAACGTATTCCTTTGAATCGTGACTACATTCTCTTCTTTGTATTAGCTCCTAAAGGTTCCATTAATCCTTGAGAGATCCTACATGTCATTTTCACATGTCTTAATTTACATTCCAAACTAAAGTGAGTTTAAGAGAGAAGTTCAAGAGCTTTAATTGAGTTGATTTTGAGTTCTTGAGTTCTGGTCCTTGTTGAAACTATATTCCTAATTATTGAATAGCTATATGTTATCCATTTAGGTTCTTGAGTTGATTCGTTCGTGTCTAATTTTCAGCATGAACCCTATGAATTGAGTATTCTTGAGATGAATAGTATCGTTAAGTTCTGAGTATTGAGTTCTTTATATTATAATCGAGATTATTTTTCAGCATGAACCCTATTCTTGAGTATTAAGTGAATTCTTATTAAGATCCTTTAAACAAAACATTATTGTTTAAACTGAGTTTTGAGGAAGTAAATAGCAGTTTTGAGAAAGAGTATAAGGGAACTAAGTAGTCTCCAAATGTCTCATTTTTACATGAAGAAAAAGAGTAGACTTTTTTTTTAGAAAAGTTAAAAGAGTTTTCAGAAAGATTAAGTATACAGCAGTTACCTCTTAAAGAGGTCCCTTTTTGAGTAATTATCTCAACCCAGAATGTATTTTTATGTTAAGCAAAGAGAAACCTTTTTTTCTAAATGAACAATGAGTTTCAGAAACATTTCAGAGCAGTTACCTCTTTTAAGAGGATAATTTGAGCAATTATCTCAAACCAGAGAAAGAGTAATGTTTTTATGCATTTGAGCAACTGTATATATCATTGGGAGTCGTATTGAAAACCGATATGGGGAAGAGTTCGTAATTATTGAATAGCTATATGTTATCCATTGAGGTTCTTGAGTTGATTTGTTCGTGTCTATTTTTCAGCATGAACCCTATGAATTGAGTATTTTTTAGATGAGTAGTATCGTTAAGTTCTGAGTTTTGAGTTCTGAGTATTGAGTTTTTTATTTTATTATCGAGATTATTTTTCAGCATGAACCCTATTCTTAAGTATTCAGTGAATTCTTATTAAGATCTTTTAATAAAAACATTATTGTTTAAACTGAGTTTTGAGGAAGTAAATAGCAGTTTTGAGAAAGAGTATAAGGGAACTGAGTAGTCTCCAAATGTCTCATTTTTACATGAAGAAAAAGAGTATACTTTTTTTTGAGAAAAGTTAAAAGAGTTTTCAGAAAGATTAAGTATACAATAGTTACCTCTTAAAGAGGACCCTTTTTGAGTAATTATCTCAACCCAGAATGTATTTTTACGTTAAGCAAAGAGAAACCTTGTTTTCTAAATGAACAATGAGTTTCAGAAACATTTCAGAGCAGTTACCTCTTTTAAGAGGATAGTTTGAGCAATTACCTAAAACCAGAGAAAGAGTAATGTTTTTATACATTTGAGCAACTGTATATATCATTGGGAGTAGTATTGAACACCGATATGGGGAAGAGTTCAGACAACTCACAACCCCCATAAACCATGTCTTGCCAATATGGGTTCAGGATCATACTTTTCAGATGAATCCTTATAGCTTAGTGGATCCACTTAGTTGAGAGGTTCTATATCCCGGCACAATATAGGACAGTTCTGGCAACGTGGATAAGACACTGCATCATCACTTAGCTCACAATGATGGTTGTCAGTTAGAGAATCTCCCAATAAAGTTAAAGTGTATTTTTTTTATGTAACACTTCTTATGTTGAGTTCAGAGTTAAGTATTTTTGTAAAGTTAGATGATTTCATTTCTTTAATCCTTTACATTCAGTTGAGTTCATGCTATATCTATTGCAATCATTTAGTTCAATTATTTATTCCACTTCAGCCATATTACATACTCGTACATTCCAATGTAGAAGCGGCATCACTTCACACTCATATAGGTCCAATCATCAAGTGTATTCTGCATATTAATACACCACCTATAAAGAATATGACTTGGATTAAGAGCTTAACTCAGACTCACTTTACCTTGCAGACTGTTGCACTATATTCACACATAATAGGAGGGACATAATTTTATAGTGCTTACTTGATCAACTAATGACTTGTTATTACCCATATGAGCCTAATTCATGGGATCTCCAATCACATAGGTTGGGTTACCATCATTGTTGATCTTTCTCAAATGACAATAAGTCTTACTCCCTTCGATGTTTCTTTTTGTCTGTGAATTGATCAGATTCACCCTGACTCCACATAATAATTTCATTACACAACAACTGTTTTATCACATTATGTATCAAACACATGTATCTAATTTTACCACAGAAAATAGTTTTATTCCAATTGGAATCCACACTAAGAGTTCTCTTAACTACTTCTCATCACCAATCAACTCCACAACAACTAACTCTACTTAGTTGATTTTTTTTAATTATGGCACCGTCACCAATAATAATTCATAATTACTAGTGAATTTTGAGATTCACGTTGCATCATTGTACCCTTCTAGTAAAACAAAATATTCAATTTATTTGGTATTATACTTATGGTACCTCTCCTGTATACATCAATAACTTCTTTCAAAAATTAACACATCAAGTAACAATATCATTTTCAACAAGAACATGAGAAATATGATCACTTATAAAATTTCAACAATAATCTTTTTTCACTCTAACGGTGCATTCAATCACATCACAATTGATTATCACAAATATGTATATGTAATATTTATTAGCATCCAATCAAAACTTAGATCTGATTTTTCCTTTCTTGGAATCATGTAGCACAACCTTAACAAGTCACCCCTACACTTTCAAATATTTCATAATAGAAGTATTACTTTTCCACAGTTTATAAAATTTTCCATTTTATATGAATAAAAACAAACACTTGTTTTCATAAATTGATAAATATTAATTACAAAACAAATCATGATCATGATACTCATTGCCCACAATAACATTTGTTAACACATTATCAAAATTAAATTAAATCTTCATTCAATCTTTTTTCATAATTTTACAAGAATCAAGTTACAAATATTAATATCATATACTACCTCAAATAATGTAAATATTTTTTTATATGTGAGTTTAATAAGAAGAATTTTTTCATCCTAAGAACTTGAGTAGTTCTAGAATCACCAACATATAAAAATTATTCTTCTTCTTCAACTTGGGTGTAGAACACAAAAATTTTAAATCACACAAATGTGTTCAACTATGTCAAAGTCTAACACCCAAACATTCACATATTAACCACAAGATTCACTTGAGAAATGACCACAAAAAATTTATATCTTCCGCTTAATCAAATTTAATTTTTATTTAGTGGAATTATCATTTCTCCGAACCTTCTTCTCATTGAGGAATATAATAATTTACTTTTCCCCAAACAAAATAACAACAATAATAATAATTCATGACTATGGGGTTAAAGTAACTATGCCAATCTTTCCATTAAAATTACAGAAAATTATAGTATGTTACGTACCTTATTGACATGAACTCAAAAGTCCAGTTATTTGGTAATTTTCTCTTCTTTTTTTTTCCAATTGAAAGGAGAAAGTGCCTCTAGTTACCCATCCAATTGCCTTTATTGCTTGCTTATTCTCCATGATTTTGCTATCAACTTATTCTATTCTTCTCTATTACTACTTCATCAAAAGTCACCCTCCAAAGCAAGTAGAATATCTCTTTAATAATATTTTTCGGAAAAGCTGGGTAGTATTTTACGTAAGATTAAAGTATAAAATATCGTTAAGATTGTTGGAAATCTTACGGAAAATACCTTTATCATAAACACTGATATAAAATTCACCAAAGTTTATACTTCACCACGAACTTTTGTAGGAAATTCTCCAAGCTTGAGACGTGTCGAAAGACACTGTCCTTAAAGATATTTCACCCGGTATAGGTGTATCCCCAGGATTCAACAAGCTCTTCTAGTATAAAACTAGGAGCCAGAAACTAACAAAGATCCACAAAAAGAAAACCCAGCATAACAAAATATAGATGGAAGAATTTTTAATTCTATTCTCACAAAAGGGAATATATCTATCTCTTACACCCACAATGACCAAAGAAATTCTCAATAAATAATAGGTAATGACCCTCAAAATATTAACCTCTTCAGCCCTCATTATTGAAATGGATTAATTGAATCTTAATGGAGAAAAAGAGACGTTAAAAAAGTATTAAAGAACATAGTCAATCAAGACTATTAAAGACATTCAATAGCTATTTAAGGAGTGAATAATTTAGAATATGAAATAATATTTTTCCAACAATTATTTAATGGGGTATGAATGTAAAGGGATATATGTTTGTAATTATTTTATTTTTACAGGGTATTTGCTTAGTTTCCCCTAAGCAATTAGAATTTGAATTAGACGATTAATCTTCCATGTCTCTGTAGGTACGACATTTTGACAATTATTTATACATATTAATTATGTGGTTGAGCCAAAACTACTTGGTTCTGCCGAAGCTATAGCAGCTATAACATGTTAAATTACAATGATGGAATACACGCGTTACAATTCCAGGAAGCATGGCATGGTGTAGGAATATAGAACAACATGAAAATCACAATGATGGCACAATCAAATACTAAGACCTTCAAGTAGTATTATATATATATATTCTTTGCTACATTTTAAAGAGCAGGATGTCCATTTTACAAGCCATTTCACTTCAACAAAAGCATAACTATTAATTACAGCACTCTTGGACACCATCTCAGCAAACGCAACGATTCAAAAATTAGAGGATCATCACCATAGTTGTAGTATTAACATAATGAAGGCAGTGAATTGCACAAAAATCCCAAGCTTTTCAACCAACAGACTGCCAAGAAAAAACAGAATTTAAGGTTAAGAAAGTTCGTAGATAGTCAAACTAAGACACTTAGATTGAAACGTAGTAAGTAGTAGATATGCCAATATATTTAGTGTCACTGTTTTCTGTTTCATGTTTTACCTGTATTACGCGATGTTTAGCCTTCTATTTGGACTTATTGCGCATATATCTTTCCATGAAATCTTCAGCAAGTTAGTTCTATTTTGCTTCGCGGAACAGTTCTCCTTTCTACTTCTTGGACTTCTGAAAATATCTGATATAACAATTGAGTAAAGTTAGTAACTAGACTGATCTAACACCAAAAAAAAACAAATATCAGAGTTCTGTTTCAATTTTTCGTGTAAGTACTCACTTGGAACTTCTTGAAGATCCTGGTTTATCCCTCAAATTCATAGCTGACAATTGGCATGCCAAGTTGTCGTCTCGATTACTGTGAGCTGAGGTTGTTGTTGAGACAACATTTCCATCAATTACCCAACTCATTGGAAATACAAAGTTTCTGCAGAAATATGAAGAGTTGTGACTTGGTACGAAAACTAACTAAGACATGTACGTGGAATACTAATTCGATTATCCTAAAATGTACATGTAAGAATTGGCAGAAATGTAGACCAGAGAAACAATATAAGACATTTTGTACCTTTCCACACGTTTGTATTTGCATCGATTCATCATATCCACACTATATTGACCAAAATGGATGTCAAGTTTCTTTGCAAACTTTGGTATATGATTTCCTGGTAAAATGTCCCATATCTTTAGTACTTGAAGGTATGTAGAGTTCTGCTGCTGAATATCTATGGTCCAAATCAATTTTAGGTGCTTGACAACATACTTCTCCAACAGTACAGAAGAATTTCTGCCCTTGTTGCGGAACGTGTTGTTCTTTTCTGACTTACGCCAACCACTTGAAAGCTTCACCAAAAGGGAAATCACTGCTTTACTTATCTCAATATCCTTAATTCTGGCAATGGATTTTGAGAAATCTTCACTAAATATAACCTGCTAAGTTAAAACAGCAAAGAACTCGTTATTTCTCCGTTTGCAAACAGAACTCAAATATTCATCATAGGCCAAATGAAGCAACATACCTTCCATTTGGCTGATTGGAATATAGGTGAATCGGTTTTGAGTAATGTTTCTAGCTGGCCAAGTTCAATGGTCGCGTTCAAAATTGCTTGATTCAATCGCTCATCTTCAGTAACATCAAAGTAACAACCACGAACCTTGGCGTCAATGACCAACTTCTTCCATATGGAACCACTGTTAACCAAAGTTGTGCCATTTCCCAATATCCAAAGGCAGTACCTACCATAAGAATCAAAGTAAACAATTAAGAACACCGAAAACAATCCTTTATGTTCAAGCATTTTGAAATGTACACCAAATTAGTACCTTGCTCGTGTCAATGCTACGTTTGCTCTCTGAAGATTCGAGAGGAAACCAACCGATCCATTGCCATTAGAACGAACAGTAGAGATAATAATCACATCCTCTTCACCACCTTGAAAACCATCAACGGAGCGTACATTCACAGAGAAGTCACTCTTAACATCTGTGCTATATTTCTTGCCAAGAATTTGTTGAATAGCAAAAACTTGAGCCTTGTAAGGAGATATACATCCAACACGGACTTTTTGTTTCGAAGAGATATATTCTGTAGATAAAATAATATTTATCAAGTATGCCAACTAGTTTATTCATCTTAAGCAGAAATTAAATTCTTAAAAGATAAGCGCATTACCTTCATGAAGGTTGGCAACTATCTCAGCTACAACGAAAGCTTCTGCCTTATTTCTCGAGCTGTGTTTGTCATCATGCTCCTCATTTCCGCCACTTACATTAATAAATGAATAGGAACCAAAAATATCTCCAGTAAGAAATCTCTTCTCATATGTTGCTGATTTCACATTAGGACCATCCATGATTTTCTTCTGATAGAACTCTCTATTAGGGAACAAACTTATTTTTGGATGCATCCTATATTGAACATTAAGAAGAAGCTTCTTGTGTCCCAAAATTACCAGCCTCTCAAATAAGCTCCTCCCGAACTCAGCCTTCTCGCAAATCTGTATATAACAGATACTAGCTATCAATGACAAAAGAGTAGCACAGTAAATTAAAAAATAAGTTGTAAAGAGATTAACTTATAACCTTGCTCTGAACCATAGCAGGCAATTGTTTTTCATCACCGATGAGTATAGCATGACGGAGACCAGGGAGTTGTAACGGAATAGTGGATTCACATTCTTTCAGCTGAGCAGCTTCATCAATAACCACCATCTCCAGTGGTATCATTCCTTCTGTATGCAACTTTATCGAGCTAGAAGCCGTGCAGAAAATCAAACATGCACCTTTCAGACAAAAACTTCGAATTTGGTGGTCCTCGATGAAATTGCGAAGAGAGATGCTTTCATTAAGAAATTTCAACACTTTTAGACATTCTGTTTTAGTTGTACGAATACTAAAACGTCTTGTCTTATTCTTTGTAGCAAATCCCGGTAGAATTTCTCTTAATCCTTCAGATTGTTCCACTGTAGCAAACAATTTTCCAAGAGTTTGAAACATCTCAAGTAGTCTGATCATTTCCTTAGCTACTTCTAGTGAAATGATAGAAGTAGGTAGATGTGTGTACAAGCTCGTTAGGCAAAATGTTAACTGGTTCTGGATACATTTGAATCTTTTGTTGACAAACTCATCAAGTGTCAACACAATGACTTCTTTGTTGCTCGCCTCCCCTTCGTTCTTGACCTTGTTTGCTTTTTCACCTTCTTTCAAGTTGTTCTTCCTTTGAGAATTTTGTTTATCTTTCTTCTTGTTCTCTTTTAAGGTATCAACAACAAATTTCTTCCATAACTTACTCTTCTTATTTTTGTCGAGTCCTTGATCATTGCTCAAACTAGATTCTTGACTAGTAACATTTCCTTTTTCTTCCTCTTCCTCATCATCTAAATCCGCATTATCATCATTGTCGTGATCCTTGTCCTTTAGTTTTTCAGAGTACTTACGATATTGTTCTTCAGGATTCTCGAGCAAACATGTCATGGACTGTATACCAATTCTCCACCCACTAATCGGAGAACAGCAGCTAGCAAGAGCAGCAACACGGTTACTGAGAAAGACATCAAACAAATCTTCATGATCATCGATCTTCATTCGTTCCCCATTACCAAATAAGACAATGTCTCCTAAACCATACGTGTCATATTGCAGACAACTTTGTACATTCTGCATCAGCCTCTTAGTTACTCCCAACACAGCAACGTTCGTGGGCGCACAAGTCACAGTTCTGCATCTCATCTTTAACAAGACAAAAAGTAAAGAGGCAACTGTTTTTGTCTTACCAGTTCCTGGAGGACCCCAAATTAACTTAACCGTATTCCGATGAGCACATTCTCTTGTAGCAACACAACTTACAACAGCCTTTTGTTGAGCACTATCTAGCTCAAAGGACCGGGCAATGGCTCTTGAACTTGATATAGCAATATTAGTTTCTGTATCTCTAACAGCACAAAGGGAGCAGTCTACTTCACCCTGCAAACGATTGAAATTTATTCGACCTCAATAAATGTATATTACTTACTATACTAAAGTCATTAATAAAACTCTACTGCTACAAATGATAAAAATCAAGGAGATAAAGAGGTTACTTACAACATTCGAATCATCACTTCTCATCACGGACTTAATGATATTCAAGTTTGAAGTTTCCCGGTCTGAATTCAATGCATTCCATATTCGAATGTTTGTTGTCAAATTAGAAAGATAGACAGCAAAAAGCTTGTCCCCTTGTTCGCCTGTTGCCCTATCTGGTTTCTTAAACGGAATAAGCTGTGAAGACAAGATAGGTATTCTATAACCATCATCTTTCATGCCTTGAACTATAGCAATGAGGTACGATCTCTTAGGCCGGTTTAAATCCTCAATTCTTCTTGGTCTCACATCTGTTAGTGCAATCAGATCACCAACTTCTGGTTCATATTTCGATTCATGTTTCGATTCACTATTCTCTCCCACCTCTCTTTCTTGATTTCTTTTCAACAAAATATTGTAATATAAACCTTTGGGAGGCTTAAAACCTTTTGATACTTTAACATCAACAACCTCGAGAGCTGGTGCTCGCGCAACTGTGGACACATTTGAGAGCAAATCAGCATGTGTTTCTTCAACTAGTGGAGTAATGTATGACTTCAAATAATGATCAATCGACTCAAATGTCTCTGGAATCTCTTTCACCTAACATATCGAAACAGGACTAATTAATACAATTTATGATAGCAACAACAAAAAAACTTAGCCTAGGAACAAATTATAATGTTTTGAGGCAGATTCCTCATGCTTCCAATCTATGTTGCTCGGACTCTCCAAAAATGTTGTCTTACTCATGTCGGATCCTCCAAAAATGCACTAGTTTTAGAGGATCCGATATGCATCAAACAACATTTTTAAAGAGTCAAAGCAACAAAGCAAAGAAAATAAAAATGTGTGCATATTATATACCTCACTAACCAACTATCATTACTCGGATTCTCCAAAAATGTTATCACACCTGTGTCGGATCCTCTAAAAATACACTATACTAACACACGAACAAGAAGAAAGATGAATTCAAACCTGGTCTTTGTAAAGATCTTTGTTCAACACATCCTTTAAAGACCAAGAAAACACCAAATCCACTAAGCCAGGAATAGTTTTCTCTGTTTTCTTCTTTGTAGTAGTTGTCATTTTCCCCTAATATTAATCAAAATTATTTTTAAAAAAAGATTAAAAAAAAGACATGTACAGCATGATCATCAACATGCAAGAACAAATAGAAGGGAAAAAAATAATTAAAACTTTACCTTTGTATTTCTTCTTCTAGGATTATGATCTTTAAGTTAATAACTTTATATCATATAGAAGCAACAAAATATTCTCTACTGCTGCATTCAACAAAAATGATGATAGTTTAGTAAAAACATATGTGGAAAATGACAAGTAACTTTAATGTGGCAAATTGAAGAAAGCTTTTATAGAAAAATAATTTATTTCGTACAATCATATGATAAAAAGGAGAAAAAGTGTGGAATAAAGATTATAAAGACCTTCAACTAGGTGGACTAATAGTCAACAACTAAAATAAATGATAAAAACAGAGAGGTTATAAGGAAAACTTATAATATATAGTTTTTTTTCATTTTTTTGTTTGCCAAAACTTAGAGGAAAGTTGTATATATACTTAAAATTCCATGTTAATGTCAATATCAGTGTTTTATACTGTACCAAAAGTGGCAAAGATTACAAAGGAAGAAAGAGGAAGATGATGAGAAGTTATAAGGAAGACTTAGTATTGAAGTCTTTAAACTATATATAAAAGGGCAAATAGTACGTCGTCCTCCGTCTATTTTTATTTGTCCAGTATTAATTTATCACACCCTTTAAAAAATAATAAATATAATCAGCAGCGAAGTCAGAAATTTCGTTAAAGATATTCAAGATTTAATATATTCACATGAAAAAAATAAGTTCACATATATACGTCCTATAATTTTCTATATACATAGTGTAATTTTATACTGAATGATGTTCAATTGATCACCCTTTTGAATATAATAAATATCATACTTTAATTTGGAAAATATATTGAGAAATGATTATCGTTGATGATAAAAATAAATTAGAAACTAATGTATATTAAGACTTGTTAACTTGGTAAGAATATATTTAAAAGTATAGGTAACTTTACTTGGTAGTAATAGCATAGAATAACGAGTTTAAATTTATGTAAAGCAAGTAATTACCTGATCTGATAACGTAAAAATTATTTATATTAATTATATACTTTTAGTGCAACATAATAAAAAATAAAGAAATTAAATGGTGTGGAGAAAAGTGAAATCCAATATAGGGAAATGTAGAAAACAAGTGATTTTTGTGGGGGGGTCGTTTCGTTTCCTTCGTTGGGAATTAAAGAAAAATTCAAATATTTCCATATTCACTTTTGTTTTCTCATTTGCCATAAAAACTTAGAGGAGTGAACTTACTATTGTACTATGTGCAACTTTGTTTCCCTGCCGACCTCTTTTTCTATGACTAAATTCTATTAGCGGTCGTTTGGTAGAATGTAGAATTATTAGAGTTACTTAATTCATTTTGTACCCATATTGTAATTTACTTATTCTTGTGTACCACTTATGTAATACTTATGTAATATTGGTCAATATATAATATTCTCTACCTCCACATTGGGGGTTAGGTTTTCCACTCTAACATGGTATCAGCCTAATCTATCCTATTTCTCCTCTCTTCCGCCGCCGCCTCTCTCCAGCAGCCGCCTCCTCTCCTCTTCTTCTTCTTCCTTCGCTTCTCTTCTCTCCCGTCCCACTCGATCATGGATGCCTCCTCCACCAGTGACGCCACCCTTCCTATTGCCACTATTTTGCACATGCTCACGATTAAGCTCTCCTCCACCAATTATCTCTATTGGAAAAATCAGATGCTGCCCCTATTTTCTTATCAACGCTTATTGGATCATGTTGATGGCTCCTCCATAGCTCCTCCATCGTTCCTTCTTACGGATGGCAAAGAGGTTTTGAATCCTCTTTATGCTGCCTGGCTTGCTTCTGATCAACGGGCTGTCATCATCCTTAATTCTTCACTCACGGAAGAGACGGTCTCTGAAATTTTGGGTCTAACAACAGCCCGCCAAATCTGGGTTGCGCTTGAATCTGCCTATAGCAATTCTTCCGTTGAACACGTTCATAATCTGCGCGATCAACTTCGTCAATTGGTCAAAGGTTCCTTATCTGTTGCTGACTTTGGCCGCAAATTTAAATCCATTTGTGATCAGTTGGCTGCCATTGGGCAGCCTGTTGATGATATCGATAAACTTCATTGGTTTTTATGCGGCTTAGGAGCCTCCTTTGAGACTTTCTCAACTGCCATTCGTGCCACCAAACCTGCGCCTACCTTTCGCGACTTACTCTCACAGGCTGAGAGTCATGAACTTTTTCTTAAGTCCCTTCATGGTGCATCATCCTCACCGCCTGCTGCCTTCACTGCCCAGTCGCATCGGCAGTCCCTTCCCGTCGGTGGCCGTGGTCGCTCTAACAGAGGCGGTGGTTCAAGTGCTCGCGGTCGTGGCCGCAGGCCACCTCACTGCCAATTATGTCGTACAGATGGCCACTATGCCAGTGCTTGTCCTAATCTTGCTACCTTTGCCACTCAAGCTGCCTCCCATGACGCCAACTTGGCTCAAGCGTTTAGTACCCAATGTCATGTCACTACTTCTGCCCCTGATTGGTATGTTGATTCCGGGGCCACTGATCACATGACTTCGTCTTCACCAAGTGTTCCTCATGCTTCTCCATACTCCGGCAATGCTAACGTGACATTTGGAAATGGTACTTCTCTTCCTATCACTCATACGGGTTCATCTACTGTTTCTAATAATCTGCACCTGCGTGATGTTCTGGTTGTTCCACATCTTGCCAAGAATCTTTTGTCCATTAGTAAACTAACTCATGATAATCTGGTGGATGTTCTGTTCTCTCAATCATTTTTTCAGATTCAGGACAGAAAAACGAAACAGGTTCTAACTCGAGGCAAATATGAGAATGGGCTATATGTTTTGCATAATGAGCATCAAGCTTTGGCGGCTACTACAAATTCAAGTTTGAAGGCATCTTATGAACTTTGGCATAGTCGGTTAGGGCATGTTGCCTTTGATATTGTTTTACTTTTGCATAAGTTAGGTTGTTTGTCTGTTACTTCCATTTTACCCAAACCGGTTATTTGCTCTTCTTGTCAACTCTCTAAAGGACACCGTTTGTCATTTGTTTTAAATAATAAACGATCTTTGCATCCTTTGGACTTGATACATTGTGATTTGTGGGGCCCTGCGCCTATTACATCTACTGATAACTATAGGTATTATGTGGCCTTTGTTGATGACTACTCTCGCTTCACTTGGTTTTATCCTCTCCAAACCAAGTCTGGATTTGCCGCTGTTTTGTCTGTTTTCATGAAGTTTGTGCAAACTCAGTTCTCTCGGAAAATTAAGGTTTTTCAAAGTGATGGAGGCACAGAGTTTATTAATCACACTGTTCGTCGACTATTTGACGAAAATGGCACCTTTCACAGGTTATCTTGTCCGTATACGCCCCAGCAAAATGGTAGGGTTGAGAGAAAACACCGTCATATCGTGGAAACTGGTTTGGCCATGCTTTTTAATGCAAATGCTCCTACCTCTTATTGGGTAGATGCGTTCAGCTCTGCTGTTTACATCATCAATCGTCTACCTTCAAAGGTTTTGAACAACAAGTCTCCTTTTGAACTCTTGTTTTCTGAGAAGCCCAATTATCATACTTTCAAGGTCTATGGCTGCCGAGTATTTCCATATCTTCGGGACTATACAAATCACAAGTTATCTCCAAGAAGTCTTCCGTGCATCTTTATTGGTTATTGCTCTCAATACAAAGGTTATCGGTGTCTTGATCCGGCAACGTCTCGCATCTATGTCACTCGCCATGCTCGCTTTGATGAACACTCTTTACCTTTTTCGGGCGTTACTTCATCAAAGGACTTAAACTCCTTGCAACTCTCAACCTTTTTGGAGTCCTTTTCCATGCCGGCAGAATCATCCGCAGTCATTGGTCCTTCGTCTCCGCCAGCCTCACCGCCTTTGCCTTCTCTGTGTCCTCCTTGTTTGGATGGCTTTCACAGTGATACCCCAGCAGTATTCCAACCATTACATGCTGCTCCGTCTGATGTTTCACCCACTGCAGTGCCGCCAGTCATTGTTCCTTCCACACAGTCTCGGGTCGGCATTCCCTCGCAACTACCTGCTGCCTCATCTCCGCCGCCTATGTCTGCCGATTTGGGTGATTCTTTGGCTCCACCTCAGCTTCCTGCATCAGTGATCACTCCAGCAGTTCACCCCATGGTAACTCGGTCCAAGGCGGGCATTTTTAAACCTTCCACTCGTCATCAAGCCAACTTAGCTCATCTTGAAACTCATCGCCTCTTTACCGCTTTATTTGCTTCTTCTGAACCAAAAGGGTTCAAGTCGGCTGCTAAGAACCCACAGTGGATGGCTGCAATGCATCAGGAGATGTCAGCTCTAACTCAAAATGCTACGTGGACCTTGGTGCCTCGTCCAAAATCCAGTAATGTTGTTGGTTCCAAATGGGTTTTTCGCACTAAGTACAACTCAGACGGGTCTGTCGAACGTTTCAAAGCGCGACTGGTGGCTCAAGGCTTCACTCAAATCCCTGGCTTAGATTATTCCCACACTTTCAGTCCGGTGGTTAAGGCTTCTACGGTACGAATTGTCTTATCTCTTGCCGTCATTAACAATTGGAAGCTTCATCAGCTTGATGTCAAAAATGCCTTCTTGCATGGTCATCTAAATGAAGTTGTTCATATGGAACAACCACCTGGCTTTGCAGACTCTCGGTTTCCTGATCATGTGTGTCGCTTGAACAAAGCATTGTACGGCCTCAAGCAGGCTCCGCGTGCTTGGTTTCAGCGCTTAAGTTCCTTCCTTCTCAACAATGGTTTTACGTGCAGTCGATCTGATACATCTCTGTTTGTTTTCAAACGTTCCTCCTGTATTATGTACCTGCTCGTCTATGTTGATGATTTAATCCTAACTGGAAACCGAACTGACATCATGGTTGCATTTATCTCTCGTCTCAACCAGGAATTTGCAATTAAAGATCTTGGAGCTCTAAATTACTTTCTCGGTCTTGAAGTGACCTACACTGATAATGGGTTATTTCTCAGCCAATCCAAGTATGCCCGTGATATCCTTGAACGTGCTGCCTTACTTGATTCTAAGCCTGTGCACACTCCCTTAGCTCCTCATGAGTCCTTCATCACTGCTGGTGATCCCTTTCAAGATCCAACACATTATCGGTCTCTAGTAGGTGCATTGCAGTACCTCACAATTACTCGTTCGGATCTGTCATATGCAGTGAATCAGGTCAGTCAGTTCTTACAGACACCGACTGTTTTTCATTTCCAAAGTGTCAAGCGAATACTTCGGTATGTCAAAGGCACACTTGCTTATGGTCTATTGTTCACCAAGCCGCATGATGTTTCCATTCTTGGATACTCGGATGCTGATTGGGCCAGATGTCTCGAAACTCGCCGATCTACTTATGGCTACTCTATTTTCCTTGGTGGAAACTTAGTATCCTGGAGTGCCAAGAAACAACCAACTGTCTCCCGCTCCAGTTGTGAATCGGAGTATCGAGCCATGGCAAATACTGCGGCTGAAATTGTCTGGATAACTCACTTGCTTCGGGAGCTCCATGCCTTGCCTCCTGAACGCCCCACGCTGTTATGTGACAATCGGAGTGCGCTCTTTCTCACATAGAATCCTGTGTCTCATAAGAGGGCAAAACACATTGATCTGGACTATCACTTCATTCGGGAACTTGTGTCGTCTGGTAAACTCTACACTAAATTTGTCCCGACCACACTTCAGGTGGCTGACATTTTCACCAAAAGTCTTCCTAGGCCTCAGTTTGAATATTTCCGTGCAATGCTTGGTCTTCGTCCGCCACCGTTTCGCTTGAAGGGGGGTATTAGAGTTACTTAATTCATTCTGTACCCATATTGTAATTTACTTATTCTTGTGTACCACTTATGTAATACTTATGTAATATTGGTCAATATATAATATTTTCTACCTCCACATTGGGGGTTAGGTTTTCCACTCTAACAAGAATGTATAAAAATAACGTTAAATAGAGTATATTAATAATACTTGTATTAATTATATATAGATTATTCTTATGTATTTGTCGTATTTTGAGTTTTGATGACTTAACAAAATGTAAAGAAATGGGACATGATATAGGGACCTAGTAGGAGTGTACAAAATCGAATCGAAAATCAAACCAAATCGCAAATCGAGTCAAACCGAAATTTTTTTTGACTAATGGTGTGGTTTGACTTGGTTTGGTATTGGAAAAAAAAACCCGACTATTCTTGGGTTGGTTTGGCTTTAACTAAAAAAAGTCACATTCTTTCAGCATGACGGAGACCAGGGAGTTGTAATGGAATAGTGGATTCACATTCTTTCAGCTGAGCAGCTTCATCAATTACCACCATATCCAGTGGTGGCATTTCTTCCATGTTCAATTTTGATGAGCTAGACGCCGTGCAGAAAATCAAGCGTGCACCTTTCAGACAAAAACTCCGAATAGGGAGCTTATAATACTTACTGAAAGTTGGAAGAGAGAGATGCTCGTTAAGGAATTTCAACATTCCAAGGCATTCTGTTTTACTTTCATGCAAGTTTACAAAATGCCTCGCCTTATTTGTTGTATCAATACCAAGCAGCACTTCCTTAAATCTTTCAAATGTTTTTGTAGTAGCCAAAAATGTTTCAAGAGTTTGAAGATTCTTAAGAAGTCTGAACATTACGTTAGCCGTTTCTAGTGGCATGAAAGAAGTAGGTACATGTGTATACAAACTTGGCAGACAAAATAATAAATGGTTAATGAACCATTTGAATTTTTTGATAACAAACTCCTCAAATGTCAAAACACTGGCTTCTTTGTCACTTGACTCCCCTTCTGCTCTCGAGTTGTTCCTCCGTTGAGAACTTTTTTTATCTTTTGAAGCCTTCTTCTTGTTTTCTTTTAAGGGTTCAAGAACAAATTTCTTCCACAACCTATTCTTCCTATACTTTTCTACTAGTCCTTGAGCATTGATCTTCCCATCTTTGTTGCTCAAAATAGATTCATCATTGGTAACGCTACCTTTTACTTCCTCTTCGTCATCATCATCATCATCATTTGTATCCTTATTATCATTCGTGTCATGTTCCTTATTTTCATCTTTTTTTAAGTACTTACGATATTGCTCTTCAGGATCCTCGAGCAAACATATCATGGATTGTACACTACTTTTCCATCCATCTTTTAGTGACAGGCAGCTAGCAAGAACATCAACACGGTTCTTAAGAAATACATCAAACAGATCTTCATGATCACCGATCTTCATTCTTTCCCCGTTTCCAAATAAAACAATGTCTCCTAAACCATACGTGTCATATTCTAGACCTTCTTGTACATGCTGCATCAGCCTCTTTGCAACTCCCAAAACAGCAATGTTCGTAGGAGCACAAGTCAAAGTTCTGCATTTCATCTTTAACAGGACATAAAGTAAGGAGGCGACTGTTTTAGTCTTCCCGGTTCCTGGAGGACCCCAAATTAGCTTAACCATATTCCGATGATCACATTCCCTTGTTGCAATACAACTTAGAATAGCCTCCTGTTGAGCATCATCTAGACCAAAAGACTGAATGATTCCACTTGAATTTGATATAACATCAGTTTTAGTTTCTCCACCGGAGCAACGTGTGCAGTCTACTTCACCTGCCATTGATCAAAATTTAATAAGCCTCAACATGGATGCTAGATTAACAAGAGTAAGAAGGTAAAAAATGTTATGAGTATGTCTAATACGGCAAAAGTCATTTTTCATGGAAAACATTTTCCCGGAAATGACTTGCGACATAAACACATACCCGATAACTTACATTATTTAGATCACTTTGCAACACAGTCTTAATGATCTTCCGATTTGCACTATCCGAATCTGAATGCAAAGCATTCCATATTCGAATATTTGTTGTCAAATTAGAAAGATAGACCACAAAAAGCTTGTCCCCTTGTTCACCCTTTTCATTGTCTTGTAGCTGAAACGGAATAAGATTTGAAGACAGTATAGGTATCCAGTGATCTTCATCGTCTTCATTGTCTTCATCGTTCATGTTTTGAACTATGGCAATGAGATAAGATCTCTCAGGTCTGTTCAGATCATCGATTATTCGTGGTCTCACATCTGATAATGCAATCAAATCTCCCTTCTCTGGTATATATTGTGTTTCAGTTTTCTCTTCCTCTGTAGCTCTCTTAATTAAAATTTGGTAATATAAATGTTTGGGAGCCTTAAAGTTTGATGATGTTACAACATCAAGAACCTCAAAGAAAGGGGCTCGCGACACTGTGGAGATACATGAGAGCAAATCAGCATGTGTTTCTTCAACAAGTGGAGTAATGTATGACTTCAAGTAATGATCAATCGACCTGAATGTCTCTGGAATTTCTTTCACCTATAACACAGATAGTATTGATTAATAACTTAGAAAATCACTTACAAAGGAATAAGAGAACACAAAACAGTTCAACGCAAAACTACACTATATATATCATGCTAAATTACTTTATATATAGTAGATGTTAAAATCCCTCGAACTTTTTCTTGTGTTTACTTCTTCATATTTTGAACTCCCTAGTACAATCACCACGAACTATAGTGAGCACGCGCATTTTGTCAATAATACTTGCTTGGTTTACTAGAAAAGTAAAAATTCAAACCTTGTCTCTGTAAAGATTTTTGTTGAGTACATCCCCTAAAGACCAAGAAAACACCAAATCCACTAAGCCATGAATTGGTTTCTTCTTTGTTGTTGCCATGATCTTCCCCTAATTGTCATCAAAATAAATAAATAAATTAAACATCTTCATCTTACACATGCAAGAACATAATTAAAGAAGGGAGCTTAATTACCTTTTATTTCTTCTTATGAGATTAGGAGTTTCTACTAGCTAAGCAAATTAGAAATTAAAACAGGAAAAATAACAAGTGAATTCATGAAGAGGTTAATTTTCAAAAGTCTCCTCATTTTCTTCCTTGGGAATTATAGAATTTACACAATTTCCATGCACGGATGGGATACCTATATTGACAACATTAATTAAAAGTTACTGTTCCATGTCTCAATTAGTTACATGGCACTATTCGGATTTACGAGTCAAATTTTTTAATTTTGAGCGTAAATTTGAACATAGAATCGCTATGTAATTTTTCAAATGTTCCGTCCGTTCATTTTTACTGGCACACTGATGTTAGAGAAAAAATGCATCCTCGCATTTTCGCACTTTCTAGTCACTCTTGCATATTGATTCTATCATGTTGCACTTAATGTGTCGATTCCCTAATATAATGAGGATAGAAATATACTACTCCCTCTGTCCAATAATAGTTGTCCACTATTGACTTTGCACACTTCATAAGAAATTATAAATAGAAGGATAATTTTACTATACCGCCCTTTGAATATACTCCCTTCGTCCAACAATACTTGTCCAGTTTAGAAAATCAAGAAATAATTTACATTTTGTGTCTATTTTTGTAACACCTCGAATATTTCTAAGTTTAGACTCGAACCATTCTTGAAATTCGTATAAGGTCGTACCAAGTGATTCTTAATTGTTCTTGGATTCTAAGGTCAATTCTTTAGTGTGTGAATGAATTTGAATATGAATTAAGGCCACTAGAATCCCCTAGCACAAAGTTGAGTTGAAAGCTTTCCTACCGATTGAGTTTCAATAGGAGATCTTACTTGGGTCAACTTCAAACGATCATATCTCTCAGCATATAAGGAATTAGGTGGCTCTCAGCTATATAATTGAAGGTTTTTGAGTCCTCTTTCCAACGCCACCAAGTTTGCTAAATTTTGAGTTTGGAGTAAAAAGTTATGCTCATTTGAGTGAAGCCTCTCTATTTAAGGCATATCATTCGTTTTTAAAAAAGGGTATTTTGGTCTTTTCCTTTTTCCCACTAGGTTTAGCACGATTTTCCTCACCCAATTAAGGGTCTAATCAGATGCTAAACCATTCTTTGTTGTTCCTAAATACTTAGAAAAATAAGAGAAGAGTTCAAGAGGAAAAAGAGCTAGGTTTTGAGCGTTCGTCAAGATCCCATCGATTTTCTCCAAGAATATTATTCTTTCCAGGTATGTAAGGCTTCCTACAGTGATGGATTTGTTCATCCTCATGCCAAACATGTAATCCTTTCATTAATTTGCCCATATAATCATTTATGTAAATATTCTTGAAGAGTTCTTGAGTTTTAAACTTCATTCTTTAACAATGGAAGTTTTGAGTTCTTGAGGTGAGGGTTTTGCGAATGAGTGGTGTTTCTTGATAGAATTTGAGTGGGATTTCGATAATTCTGTGTTGGATTTTTGAATCAAAGAGAGTTTGGAAGAAACCAATCGATTCTAGATGAGTTAGGACCCGAAATTGAGTAAGAAAATTCGTCGGATTCCTGGGTAGGGGGCTGGGGCGGCGCGCCACCATAGCGCCAGAACTACTGGTCAGTAGTTTTGGGCCTGGCGTGCCACGCCAACAATGCGCCCCAAACTCTGGTCAGTTGTTTGGGGCCTGGCACCCCACGCCAGAAGTACGCCAGGGGTCGTCTGGCCTTTTTCCTTCCATGTTTCATTCCGAACGTATTCCTTTGAATCGTGACTACATTCTCTTCTTTGTATTAGCTCCTAAAGGCCTCATTAATCCTTGAGAGATCCTACATGTCATTTTCACATGTCTTAATTTACATTCCAAACTAAAGTGAGTTTAAGAGAGAAATTCAATAGCTTTAATTGAGTTGATTTTTAGTTCTTGAGTTCCTAGTCCTTGTTGAAACCCTATTCCTAATTATTGAATAGCTATACGTTATCCATTGAGGTTCTTGAGTTGATTCGTTCGTGTCTAATTTTCAGCATGAACCCTATGAATTGAGTATTCCTGAAATTAGTAGTATCGTTAAGTTCTGAGTTTTGAGTTCTGAGTATTGAGTTTTTTATATTATTATTGAGATTATTTTTCAGCATGAACCCTATTCTTGAGTATTCAGTGAATTCTTATTAAGATCTTTTAAACAAAACATTATTGTTTAAACTGAGTTTTGAGGAAGTAAATAGCAGTTTTGAGAAAGAGTATAAGGGAACTAAGCAGTCTCCAAATGTCTCATTTTTAAGTGAAGAAATATAGTAGACTTTTTTTTTAGAAAAGTTAAAAGAGTTTTCAAAAAGATTAAGTATACAGCAGTTACCTCTTAAAGAGGCCCCTTTTTGAGTAATTATCTCAACCCAGAATGTATTTTTATGTTAAGCAAAGAGAAACTTTGTTTTCTAAATAAACAATGAGTTTCAGAAACATTTCAGAGCAGTTACCTCTTTTAAGAGGATAGTTTGAGCAATTACCTCAAACTAGAGAAAGAGTAATGTTTTTATACATTCGAGCAACTGTATATATCATTGGGAGTAGTATTGAACAGCGATATGGGGAAGAGTTCGTAATTATTGAATAGTTATATGTTATCCATTGAGATTTTTGAGTTGATTCTTTCGTGTCTATTTTTCAGCATGAACCCTATGAATTGAGTATTCTTGAAATTAGTAGTATCGTTAAGTTCTGAGTTTTGAGTTCTGAGTATTGAGTTTTTTATATTATTATCGAGATTATTTTTCAGCATGAACCCTATTCTTGAGTATTCAATGAATTCTTATTAAGATCTTTTAAACAAAACATTATTGTTTGAATTGAGTTTTGAGGAAGTAAATAGCAGTTTTGAGAAAGAGTATAAGAGAACAAAGTAGTCTCCAAATGTCTCATTTTTACATGAAGAAAAGGAGTAGACTTTTTTTTGAGAAAAGTTAAAAAAGTTTTCAGAAAGATTAAGTATACAACAGTTACCTCTTAAAGAAGCCCCTTTTTGAGTAATTATCTCAACCCAGAATGTATTTTTATGTTAAGCAAAGAGAAACCTTGTTTTCTAAATGAACAATGAGTTTCAGAAACATTTCAGAGCAGTTACCTCTTTTAAGAGGATAGTTTGAGCAATTACCTCAAACTAGAGAAAGAGTAATGTTTTTATACATTCGAGCAACTGTATATATCATTGGGAGTAGTATTGAACACCGATATGGTGAAGAGTTCGTAATTATTGAATAGCTATATGTTATCCATTGAGATTCTTGAGTTGATTCGTTCGTGTCTATTTTTCAGCATGAACCCTATGAATTGAGTATTCCTGAAATTAGTAGTATCGTTAAGTTCTGAGTTTTGAGTTCTGAGTATTGAGTTTTTTATTTATTATCGAGATTATTTTTCAGCATGAACCCTATTCTTGAGTATTCAGTGAATTCTTATTAAGATCTTTTAAACAAAACATTATTGTTTGAACTGAGTTTTGAGGAAGTAAATAGCAGTTTTGAGAAAGAGTATAAGAGAACTAAGTAGTCTCCAAATGTCTCATTTTTACATGAAGAAAAGGAGTAGACTTTTTTTTGAGAAAAGTTAAAAGGGTTTTCAGAAAGATTAAGTATACAACAGTTACCTCTTAAAGAAGCCCCTTTTTGAGTAATTATCTCAACCCAGAATGTATTTTTATGTTAAGCAAAGAGAAACCTTGTTTTCTAAATGAACAATGAGTTTCAGAAACATTTCAGAGCAGTTACCTCTTTTAAGAGGATAGTTAGAGCAATTACCTAAAACTAGAGAAAGAGTAATGTTTTTATACATTTGAGCAACTGTATATATCATTGGGAGTAGTATTGAACACCGATATGGGGAAGAGTTCAGACAACTCACAACCCCCATAAACCATGTCTTGCCAATATGGGTTCAGGATCATACTTTTTAGATGAATTCTTATAGCTTAGTGGATCCACTTAGTTGAGAGATTCTATATCCCGGCACAATATAGGACAGTTCTGGCAGCGTGGATAAGACGCTGCATCATCACTTAGCTCACAATGATGGTTGTCAGTTAGAGAATCTCCCAATAAAGTTAAAGTGTATTTTTTTATGTAACACTTCTTATGTTGAGTTCAGAGTTGAGTAAGTATTTTTGTAAAGTTAGATGATTTCATTTCTTTAATCCTTTACATTCAGTTGAGTTCATGCTATATCTATTGCAATCATTTAGTTCAATTATTTATTCCACTTCAGCCATATTACATACTCGTACATTCCAATGTAGAAGCGGCATCACTTCACACTCATATAGGTCCAATCATCAAGTGTATTCTGCATAGCAATACACCACCTATAAAGAATATGACTTGGATTAAGAGCTTAACTCAGACTCACTTTGCCTTGCAGACTGTTGCACTATATTCACACATAATAGGAGGGAAATAATTTTATAGTGCTTACTTGATCAACTAATGACTTGTTATTACCCATATGAGCCTAATTCATGGGATCTCCAATCACATAGGTTGGGTTACCATCATTGTTGATCTTTCTCAAATGACAATAAGTCTTACTCCATTCGATGTTTCTTTTTGTCTGTGAATTGATCAGATTCACCCTGACTCCACATAATAATTTCATTACACAACAACTGTTTTATCACATTATGTATCAAACACATGTATCTAATTTTACCACAGAAAATAGTTTTATTCCAATTGGAATCCACACTAAGAGTTGTCTTAACTACTTCTCATCACCAATCAACTCCACAACAACTAACTCTACTTAGTTGATTTTTTTTAATTATGGCACCGTCACCAATAATAATTCATAATTACTAGTGAATTTTGAGATTCACGTTGCATCATTGTACCCTTCTAGTAAAACAAAATACTCAATTTATTTGGTATTATACTTATGGTACCTCTCCTGTATACATCAATAACTTCTTTCAAAAATTAACACATCAAGTAACAATATCATTTTCAACAAGAACATGAGAAATATGATCACTTATAAAATTTCAACAATAATCTTTTTTCACTCTAACGGTGCATTCAATCACATCACAAATATGTATATGTAATATTTATTAGCATCCAATCAAAACTTAGATCTAATTTTTCCTTTCTTGGAATCATGTAGCACAACCTTAACAAGGCACCCCTACACTTTCAAATATTTCATAATAGAAGTATTACTTTTCCACAGTTTATAAAATTTTCCATTTTATATGAATAAAAACAAACACTTGTTTTCATAAATTGATAAATATTAATTACAAAACAAATCATGATCATGATACTCATTGCCCACAATAACATTTGTTAACACATTATCAAAATTAAATTAAATCTTCATTCAATCTTTTTTCATAATTTTACAAGAATCAAGTTACAAATATTAATATCATATACTATCTCAGATAATGTAAATATTTTTTTATATGTGAGTTTAATAAGAAGAATTTTTTCATCCTAAGAACTTGAGTAGTTCTAGAATCACCAACATATAAAAATTATTCTTCTTCTTCAACTTGGGTGTAGAACACAAAAATTTTAAATCACACAAATGTGTTCAACTATGTCAAAGTCTAACACCCAAACATTCACATATTAACCACAAGATTCACTTGAGAAATGACCACAAAAAATTTATATCTTCCGCTTAATCAAATTTAATTTTTATTAAGTGGAATTATATTTTCTCCGAACCTTCTTCTCATTGAGGAATATAATAATTTACTTTTCCCCACACAAAATAACAACAATAATAATAATTCATGACTATGGGGTTAAAGTAACTATGCCAATCTTTCCATTAAAATTACAGAAAATTATAGTATGTTACGTACCTTATTGACATGAACTCAAAAGTCCAGTTATTTGGTAATTTTCTCTTCTTTTTTTTTCCAATTGAAAGGAGAAAGTGCCTCTAGTTACCCATCCAATTGCCTTTATTGCTTGTTTATTCTCCATGATTTTGCTATCAACTTATTCTATTCTTCTCTATTACTACTTCATCAAAAGTCACCCTCCAAAGCAAGTAGAATATCTCTTTAATAATATTTTTCGGAAAAGCTGGGTAGTATTTTTCGTAAGATTAAAGTATAAAATATCGTTAAGATTGTTGGAAATCTTACGGAAAATACCTTTATCATAAACACTGATATGAAATTCACCAAAGTTTATACTTCACCACGAACTTTTGTAGGAAATTCTCCAAGCTTGAGACGTGTCGAAAGACACTGTCCTTAAAGATATTTCACCTGGTATAGGTGTATCCCCAGGATTCAACAAGCTCTTCTAGTATAAAACTAGGAGCCAGAAACTAACAAAGATCCACAAAAAGAAAACCCAGCATAACAAAATACAGATGGAAGAATTTTTAATTCTATTCTCACAAAAGGGAATATATCTATCTCTTACACCCACAATGACCAAAGAAATTCTCAATAAATAATAGGTAATGACCCTCAAAATATTAACCTCTTCAGCCCTCATTATTGAAAAGGATTAATTGAATCTTAATGGAGAAAAAGAGACGTTAAAAAAGTATTAAAGACCATAGTCAATCAAGACTATTAAAGACATTCAATAGCTATTTAAGGAGTGAATAATTTAGAATATGAAATAATATTTTTCCAACAATTATTTAATGGGGTATGAATGTAAAGGGATATATGTTTGTAATTATTTTATTTTTACAGGGTATTTGCTTAGTTTCCCCTAAGTAATTAGAATTTGAATTAGACGATTAATCTGCCATGTCTCTGTAGGTACGACATTTTGACAATTATTTATACATATTAATTATGTGGTTGAGCCAAAACTACTTGGTTCTGCCGAAGCTATAGCAGCTATAACATGTTAAATTACAGTGATGGAATACACACGTTACAATTCCAGGAAGCATGGCATGGTGTAGGAATATAGAACAACATGAAAATCACAATGATGGCACAATCAAATACTAAGACCTTCAAGTTGTATTATATATATATATTCTTTGCTACATTTTAAAGAGCAGGATGTCCATTTTACAAGCCATTTCACTTCAACAAAAGCATAACTATTAATTACAGCACTCTTGGACACCATCTCAGCAAGCGCAACGATTCAAAAATTAGAGGATCATCACCATAGTTGTAGTATTAACATAATGAAGGCAGTGAATTGCACAAAAATCCCAAGCTTTTCAACCAACAGACTGCCAAGAAAAAACAGAATTTAAGGTTAAGAAAGTTCGTAGATAGTCAAACTAAGACACTTAGATTGAAACGTAGTAAGTAGTAGATATGCCAATATATTTAGTGTCACTGTTTTCTGTTTCATGTTTTACCTGTATTACGCGATGTTTAGCCTTCTATTTGGACTTATTGCGCATATATCTTTCCATGAAATCTTCAGCAAGTTAGTTCTATTTTGCTTCGCGGAACAGTTCTCCTTTCTACTTCTTGGACTTCTGAAAATTTCTGATATAACAATTGAGTAAAGTTAGTAACTAGACTGATCTAACACCAAAAAAAAACAAATATCAGAGTTCTGTTTCAATTTTTCGTGTAAGTACTCACTTGGAACTTCTTGAAGATCCTGGTTTATCCCTCAAATTCATAGCTGACAATTGGCATGCCAAGTTGTCGTCTCGATTACTGTGAGCTGAGGTTGTTGTTGAGACAACATTTCCATCAATTACCCAACTCATTGGAAATACAAAGTTTCTGCAGAAATATGAAGAGTTGTGACTTGGTACGAAAACTAAGACATGTACGTGGAATACTAATTCGATTATCCTAAAATGTACTTGTAAGAATTGGCAGAAATGTAGACCAGAGAAACAATATAAGACATTTGTACCGTTCCACACGTTTGTATTTGCATCGATTCATCATATCCACAGTATATTGACCAAAATGGATGTCAAGTTTCTTTGCAAACTTTGGTATATAATTATGTGGTCGAGCCAAAACTACTTGGTTCTGCCGAAGCTATAACAGCTATAACATGTTAAATTACAGTGATGGAATACACGCGTTACAATTCCAGGAAGCATGGCATGGTGTAGGAATATAGAACAACATGAAAATCGTAATGATGGCACAATCAAATACTAATTAATACAATTTATGATAGCAACAACAAAAAAACTTAGCCTAGGAACAAATTATAATGTTCAGAGGCAGATTCCTCATGCTTCCAATCTATGTTGCTCGGACTCTCCAAAAATGTTGTCTTACTCATGTCGGATCCTCCAAAAATGCACTAGTTTTAGAGGATCCGATATGCATCAAACAACATTTTTAAAGAGTCAGAGCAACAAAGCAAAGAAAATAAAAATGTGTGCATATTATACACCTCACTAACCAACTATCATTACTCGGATTCTCCAAAAATATTATCACACCTGTGTCGGATCCTCTAAAAATACACTATACTAACACACGAACAAGAAGAAAGATGAATTCAAACCTGGTCTTTGTAAAGATCTTTGTTCAACACATCCTTTAAAGACCAAGAAAACACCAAATCCACTAAGCCAGGAATAGTTTTCTCTGTTTTCTTCTTTGTAGTAGTTGCCATTTTCCCCTAATATTAATCAAAATTATTTTTTTTTAAAAAACATGTACAGCATGATCATCAACATGCAAGAACAAATAGAAGGGAAAAAAAAAATTAAAACTTTACCTTTGTATTTCTTCTTCTAGGATTATGATCTTTAAGTTAATAACTTTATATTATATAGAAGCAACAAAATATTCCCTACTGCTGCATTCAACAAAAATGATGATAGTTTAGTAAAAACATATGTGGAAAATGACAAGTAACTTTAATGTGGCAAATTGAAGAAAGCTTTTATAGAAAAATAATTTATTTCGTACAATCATATGATAAAAAGGAGAAAAAGTGTGGAATAAAGATTATAAAGACCTTCAACTAGGTGGACTAATAGTCAACAACTAAAATAAATGATAAAAACAGAGAGGTTATAAGTAAAACTTATAATATATAGTTTTTTTTCATTTTTTTGTTTGCCAAAACTTAGAGGAAAGTTGTATATATACTTAAAATTCCATGTTAATGTCAATATCAGTGTTTTATACTGTACCAAAAGTGACAAAGATTCCAAATGAAGAAAGAGGAAGATGATGAGAAGTTATAAGGAAGACTTAGTATTGAAGTCTTTAAACTATATATAAAAGGGCAAATAGTACGTCGTCCTCCGTCTATTTTTATTTGTCCAGTATTAATTTATCACACCCTTTAAAAAATAATAAATATAATCACCACCGAAGTAAGAAATTTCGTTAAAGATATTCAAGATTTAATATATTCACATGAAAAAAATAAGTTCACATATATACGTCCTATAATTTTCTATATACATAGTGTAATTTTATACTGAATGATGTTCAATTGATCACCCTTTTGAATATAATAATTACCATACTTTAATTTGGAAAATATATTGAGAAATGATTATCGTTGATGATAAAAATAAATTAGAAACTAATGTATATTAAGACTTGTTAACTTGGTAAGAATATAGTTAAAAGTATAGGTAACTTTACTTGGTAGTAAGAGCATAGAATAACGAGTTTAAATTTATGTAAAGCAAGTAATTATCTGATATGATAACGTAAAAATTATTTATATTATTTATATACTTTTAGTGCAACATACTAAAAAATAAAGAAATTAAATGGTGTGGAGAAAAGTGAAATCCAATATAGGGAAATGTAGAAATCAAGTGATTTTTGTGGGGGGGTCGTTTCGTTTCCTTCTTTGGGAATTAAAGAAAAATTCAAATATTTCCATTTTCACTTTTGTTTTCTCATTTGCCATAAAACTTAGAGTGAACTTACTATTGTAATATGTGCAACTTTGTTTCCCTGCCGACCTCTTTTTCTATGACTAAATTCTATTAGCGGTCGTTTGGTAGAATGTAGAATGTATAAAAATAACGTTAAATAAAGTGTATTAATAATGTTTGTATTAATTATATATAGATTATTCTTATGCATTTGTCGTATTTTGAGTTTTGATGACTTAACAAAATGTAAAGAAATGGGACATGATATAGGGACCTGGTAGGAGTGTACAAAATCAAACCAAATCGCAAATTGAGTCAAACCAAAAAAAACTCGACTAATGGTTTGGTTCGGTATTGGAAAAAAAAAACCCGACTATACTTGGGTTGGTTTGGTTTTAACTAAAAAAAGTCAACCTGAGACCAAACCAACCCGACATTATATATATAATTTTTTTAATTTATTTTATACATAAAAGTATTTACTGATGTAATTTCTAAATATTACTTATACGTTTTCATAATTTTTACCTTTTAACATATTTTTTCAAATTTTTTGAGATTTAGAATTTTGAATGGTCCAATAAAGGTTATAGTTCATATATATTAGTGTTAGAGTGGAAAACCTAACCCCCAATGTGGAGGTAGAGAATATTATATATTGACAAAATATTATCTAAGTATTACATAAGTGGTACAGAAGAATAAGTAAATTACAATATGTGTACAAATAGGTTAAGTAACTCTAATACCCTCCTTCAAGCGAAACGGTGGTGGACGAAGGCCAAGCATTGCGCGGAAAGATTCAAACTGAGGCCAAGGAAGACTCTTGGTAAAGATGTCAGCCACCTGAAGCGTGGTCGGGACAAACTTAGTGTAGAGTTTACCAGACGACACAAGCTCCCGAATGAAGTGATAGTCCAGATCAATGTGTTTCGCCCTCTTATGAGACACAGGATTTTGTGTGAGAAAGAGTGCACTCCGATTGTCACATAGTAGCGTGGGGCGATCAGGAGGCAAGGCATGGAGTTCGCGAAGCAAGTGAGTGATCCATACAATTTCAGCCGCAGTATTCGCCATGGCTCGATACTCCGATTCACAACTGGAGCGGGAGACAGTCGGTTGTTTCTTAGCACTCCAGGATACTAAGTTTCCACCAAGGAAAATAGAGTAGCCATAAGTAGAACGGCGAGTTTCGAGACATCTGGCCCAATCAGCATCCGAGTAACCAAGAATAGAGACATTATGCGGCTTGGTGAACAACAGGCCATAGGCAAGTGTGCCTTTGACATACCGAAGAATGCGCTTGACACACTGGAAATGAAAAACAGTCGGTGTCTGTAAGAACTGACTAACCTGGTTCACTGCATAGGACAGATCCGGACGAGTAATGGTAAGGTACTGCAATGCTCCGACTAGAGACCGATAGTGAGTTGGATCCTGAAAAGGATCACTAGCGGTGATGAAGGACTCATGAGGAGCTAAGGGGGTGTGCACAGGCTTAGAATCAAGCAAAGCAGCACGTTCAAGGATATCACGAGCATACTTGGATTGGCTGAGAAATAACCCATTATCAGTATAGGTCACTTCAAGACCAAGAAAATAATTGAGAGCTCCAAGATCTTTAATAGCAAACTCCTGGTGTAAACGAGAGATAAACGCAACCATGAGGTCAGTTCGGTTTCCAGTGAGGATTAAATCATCAACATAGACGAGCAGGTACATAATGCAGGAGGAGCGTTTGAAAACAAACAGAGATGTATCTGAGCGACTGCACGTAAAACCATTGTTGAGAAGGAAGGAACTTAATCGCTGAAACCAAGCACGCGGAGCCTGCTTGAGGCCGTATAACGCTTTGTTCAAGCGACACACATGATCAGGAAACCGAGAGTCTGCAAAGCCAGGGGGTTGTTCCATATGAACAACTTCATTCAGATGACCATGCAAGAAGGCATTTTTGACATCAAGCTGATGAAGCTTCCAATTGTTGATAACGGCAAGAGATAAGACAATTCGTACCGTAGAAGCCTTAACCACCGGACTAAAGGTGTGGGAATAATCTAAGCCAGGGATTTGAGTGAAGCCTTGAGCCACCAGTCGCGCTTTGAAACGTTCAACAGACCCGTCTGAGTTGTACTTAGTGCGAAAAACCCATTTGGAACCAACAACATTACTGGATTGCGGACGAGGCACCAAAGTCCACGTAGCATTTTGAGTTAGAGCGGACATTTCCTCATGCATTGCAGCCATCCACTGTGGGTGCTTAGCAGCCGACTTGAACCCTCTTGGTTCAGAAGAAGCAAATAAAGCGCTAAAGAGGCGATGAGTTTCAAGATGAGCTAAGTTGGCTTGATGTCGAGTGGAAGGTTTAAAAATGCCTGCCTTGGACCGAGTTACCATGGGATGAACTGCTGGAGTGGACACTGATGCAGGGAGCTGAGGTGGAGCCAAAGAATCACCTAAATCGGCAGCCATAGTCGGCAGAGATGGGGCAGCAGGTTGTTGCGAGGGAAGGCCGACCCGAGACGATGTGGAAGGAACAAGGACTGGCGGCACTGCAGCGGGTGAAACATCAGACGGAGCAGCATGTAATGGCTGGGATACTGCCGGGTTATCACTGTGAAAACCATCCAAACAAGGAGGACATAGAGAAGGCAAATGCGTTGAGGCTGGCGAAGACGAAGAACTAGTGATCACGGAGGATTCTGCCGGCATGGAAGACGGCTCCAAAAGGTTGAGAGATGCAAGGAGTTTAAGTCCGTTGATGAAGTAACGCCCGAAAAAGGTAAAGAGTGCTCATCAAAACGAGCATGGCGAGTAACATAGATGCGAGACGTTGCCGGATCAAGACACCGATAACCTTTGTATTGAGAGCTATAACCGATGAAGATGCACGGAAGACTTCTTGGAGATAACTTGTGATTTGTATAGTCTCGAAGATATGGAAATACTCGGCAGCCATAGACCTTGAAGGTACGATAATTGGGCTTCTCAGAAAACAAGAGCTCAAAAGGAGACTTGTTGTTCAAAACCTTCGAAGGTAGACGATTGATGATATAAACAGCGGAGCTGAACGCATCTACCCAATAAGAGGTAGGAGCATTTGCATTAAAAAGCATGGCCAAACCAGTCTCCACGATGTGACGGTGTTTTCTCTCAACTCTGCCGTTTTGCTGGGGCGTATACGGACAAGATAACCTGTGAAAAGTGCCATTTTCTTCAAATAGTCGACGAGCAGTGTGATTAACAAACTCTGTGCCTCCATCACTTTGAAAGACCTTAATTTTTCGAGAAAATTGAGTTTGCACAAACTTCATGAAAACAGACAAAACAGCAGCAAATCCAGACTTGGTTTTGAGAGGATAAAACCAAGTGAAGCGAGAGTAGTCATCAACAAAGGCCACATAATACCTATAGTTATCAGTAGATGTAATAGGCGCAGGGCCCCACAAATCACAATGTATTAAGTCCAAAGGATGCAAAGATCGTTTATTATTTAAATCAAATGACAAACGGTGTCCTTTAGAGAGTTGACAAGAAGAGCAAATGACTGGTTTGGGTAAAATAGAAGTAACAGACAAAGAACCTAACTTATGTAAAAGTAAAACAGTATCAAAGGCAACATGCCCTAAACGACTATGCCAAAGTTCATAAGATGCCTTCAAACTTGAATTTGTAGTAGCCGCCAAAGCTTGATGTTCATTATGCAAAACATATAGCCCATTCTCACATTTGCCTCGAGTTAGAACCTGTTTCGTTTTTCTGTCCTGAATCTGAAAAAACGATTTGGAGAACAAAACATCCACCGGATTATCATGTGTTAGTTTACTAATGGACAAAAGATTCTTGGCAAGATGTGGAACAACCAGAACATCACGCAAGTGCAGATTATTAGAAACAGTAGAGGAACCCGTATGAGTGATAGGAAGAGCAGTACCATTTCCAAATGTCACGTTAGCATTGCCGGAGTATGGAGAAGCATGAGGAACACTTGGTGAAGACGAAGTCATGTGATCAGTGGCCCCGGAATCAACATACCAATCAGGGGCAGCAGTAGTGACATGACATTGGGCATTGAACGCTTGAGCCAAGTTTGCATCACGAGAGGCAGCTTGAGCGGCAAAGGTAGCAAGAGTGGGACAAGCACTTGCATAGTGGCTATCAGTACGACATAATTGGCAGTGAGGAGGCCTGCGGCCACGACCACGACCACCCGAACCACCACCGCCTCTGTTAGAGCGACCACGGCCGCTGACGAGAGAGGACTGCCGAGGCGACTGGGCAGTAAAGGCAGCAGGCAGCGAGGATGCGGCACCATGAAGGGATTTGAGAAAAAGTTCATGACTCTCCGCCTGTGAGAGTAAGTCGCGAAAGTTAGGCGCCGGTTTGGTGGCACGAATGGCAGTGGAGAAAGTCTCAAAAGAGGCTCCTAAGCCGCATAAAAACCAATGAAGTTTATCGATATCATCAACAGGCTGACCAATGGCAGCCAACTGATCACAAACGGATTTAAATTGACGACCAAATTCAGCAACAGATAATGAACCTTTGACCAATTGACGAAGTTGATCGCGCAGATTATGGACGCGTTCAACAGAAGAATTGCTATAGGCAGATTCAAGCGCAACCCAGATTTGGCGGGCTGTTGTGAGACCCAAAATTTCAGAGACCGCCTCTTCCGTAAGGGAAGAATTAAGGATAATGACAGCCCGTTGATCAATGGCAAGCCAGGCATCATAAAGAGGATTCAGAACCTCTTTGCCATCCGTAAGAAGAGACGATGGAGGAGCTACGGAGGACCCATCAACATGATCCAATAAGCGTTGATAAGAAAGTAGGGGCAGCATCTGATTTTTCCAATAGAGATAATTGGTGGAGGAGAGCTTAATTGTAATCATGTGTAAAACAGTGGCAATGGGAAGAGTGGCATCGCTGGTGGAGGAGGCAGCCATGATCGAATGGAGAAGAGGGGAGAGGAAAAGCGAAGGAAGAAGAAGAAGAGAGGAGGCAGCAGCGAGAGAGGAGCGGCGGCGGGAGGGTAGAAGTAGGAAAGATTAGGCTGATACCATGTTAGAGTGGAAAACCTAACCCCCAATGTGGAGGTAGAGAATATTATATATTGACAAAATATTATCTAAGTATTACATAAGTGGTACAGAAGAATAAGTAAATTACAATATGTGTACAAATAGGTTAAGTAACTCTAATAATTAGTAACTCTAATAAAGCTCAATTCAAAATCAAATCAATACTAATGCTAACAAAATAAATTAATTCAACACTAAGAATGACAATAATGTTAAATATTTGTTCTTTAGTTTTACATTGTTTTAGACATTTAAAATACATAACCTTATTTTAATTTTCTTTAATGTTTAGTCATGTAACTAATACTTATTATACTTATTTTAGCATGATTTAGTACTTTTAAATTATGATCCTATCACTCATCTCATATTTCGTGTTATTTTCTTTAGAAACACCTTAGATAGTTATATTTTGATTGGACTAAAGAAATATTTGGAGCACAAGTTAATTATATATTTGTATGAATACTTTACTGGAAAAAAAAATCCAAGGTTTATTATTTTTGTTTGATTTAAAAACTTAAAAATTCGACACAAATGATTTGGTTTGGTATTTGAAAAATTCGAACCAACCCAAAAAAACTCGAGGTTGAAAAACACGAAAAAATTCGAGTTTCATTGATTTGGTTTAATTTACCCTTAAAGCTGCAGCAGAGGCGTAGAAAGGACATCAGACCTCGACCAATGACATTGCTCCTAGGTATTTGTAATTCAACAAATTCTTGGCAAGATATAATAATAACACAGATGTTAAAGATTGTTCGAATTTGGATATTCTTATTTATTGTCATCTTTCAGCAAGAATGGTTATTTTTTAATTGTAAATAATAATTAATTTTGTCTTGATTTGATAAACGAAATAAATAATTTGGGATAAAAATTTATAATAAAGTAGACAATTAATATGAGATGGATGGAGTATTTGTCTAAAACTCGGATAATAATTTTTGTTTATCTATCAAACACAATTAAAAAAGAAGAAGTAGAAAATCCACTTATTTAAAAAAAAATATTATATTTCCTCTATTTCAATTCACGTGGTATATATAATAGGTAATGACCAAAGAAATTCTCAATAAATAATAGGTAATGACCCTCAAAATATTAACCACTTCAGCCCTCATTATTGAAATGGATTAATTGAATCTTAATGGAGAAAAAGAGACGTTAAAAAAGTATTAAAGACCATAGTCAATCAAGACTATTAAAGACATTCAATAGCTATTTAAGGAGTGAATAATTTAGAATATGAAATAATATTTTTCCAACAATTATTTAATGGGGTATGAATGTAAAGGGATATATGTTTGTAGTTATTTTATTTTTACAGGGTATTTGCTTAGTTTCCCCTAAGCATATAGAATTTGAATTAGACGATTAATCTGCCATGTCTCTGTAGGTACGACATTTGGACAATTATTTATACATATTAATTATGTGGTCGAGCCAAAACTACTTGGTTCTGCCGAAGCTATAACAGCTATAACATGTTAAATTACAGTGATGGAATACACGCGTTACAATTCCAGGAAGCATGGCATGGTGTAGGAATATAGAACAACATGAAAATCGTAATGATGGCACAATCAAATACTAATTAATACAATTTATGATAGCAACAACAAAAAAACTTAGCCTAGGAACAAATTATAATGTTCAGAGGCAGATTCCTCATGCTTCCAATCTATGTTGCTCGGACTCTCCAAAAATGTTGTCTTACTCATGTCGGATCCTCCAAAAATGCACTAGTTTTAGAGGATCCGATATGCATCAAACAACATTTTTAAAGAGTCAGAGCAACAAAGCAAAGAAAATAAAAATGTGTGCATATTATACACCTCACTAACCAACTATCATTACTCGGATTCTCCAAAAATATTATCACACCTGTGTCGGATCCTCTAAAAATACACTATACTAACACACGAACAAGAAGAAAGATGAATTCAAACCTGGTCTTTGTAAAGATCTTTGTTCAACACATCCTTTAAAGACCAAGAAAACACCAAATCCACTAAGCCAGGAATAGTTTTCTCTGTTTTCTTCTTTGTAGTAGTTGCCATTTTCCCCTAATATTAATCAAAATTATTTTTTTTTAAAAAACATGTACAGCATGATCATCAACATGCAAGAACAAATAGAAGGGAAAAAAAAAATTAAAACTTTACCTTTGTATTTCTTCTTCTAGGATTATGATCTTTAAGTTAATAACTTTATATTATATAGAAGCAACAAAATATTCCCTACTGCTGCATTCAACAAAAATGATGATAGTTTAGTAAAAACATATGTGGAAAATGACAAGTAACTTTAATGTGGCAAATTGAAGAAAGCTTTTATAGAAAAATAATTTATTTCGTACAATCATATGATAAAAAGGAGAAAAAGTGTGGAATAAAGATTATAAAGACCTTCAACTAGGTGGACTAATAGTCAACAACTAAAATAAATGATAAAAACAGAGAGGTTATAAGTAAAACTTATAATATATAGTTTTTTTTCATTTTTTTGTTTGCCAAAACTTAGAGGAAAGTTGTATATATACTTAAAATTCCATGTTAATGTCAATATCAGTGTTTTATACTGTACCAAAAGTGACAAAGATTCCAAATGAAGAAAGAGGAAGATGATGAGAAGTTATAAGGAAGACTTAGTATTGAAGTCTTTAAACTATATATAAAAGGGCAAATAGTACGTCGTCCTCCGTCTATTTTTATTTGTCCAGTATTAATTTATCACACCCTTTAAAAAATAATAAATATAATCACCACCGAAGTAAGAAATTTCGTTAAAGATATTCAAGATTTAATATATTCACATGAAAAAAATAAGTTTACATATATACGTCCTATAATTTTCTATATACATAGTGTAATTTTATACTGAATGATGTTCAATTGATCACCCTTTTGAATATAATAATTACCATACTTTAATTTGGAAAATATATTGAGAAATGATTATCGTTGATGATAAAAATAAATTAGAAACTAATGTATATTAAGACTTGTTAACTTGGTAAGAATATAGTTAAAAGTATAGGTAACTTTACTTGGTAGTAAGAGCATAGAATAACGAGTTTAAATTTATGTAAAGCAAGTAATTATCTGATATGATAACGTAAAAATTATTTATATTATTTATATACTTTTAGTGCAACATACTAAAAAATAAAGAAATTAAATGGTGTGGAGAAAAGTGAAATCCAATATAGGGAAATGTAGAAATCAAGTGATTTTTGTGGGGGGGTCGTTTCGTTTCCTTCTTTGGGAATTAAAGAAAAATTCAAATATTTCCATTTTCACTTTTGTTTTCTCATTTGCCATAAAACTTAGAGTGAACTTACTATTGTAATATGTGCAACTTTGTTTCCCTGCCGACCTCTTTTTCTATGACTAAATTCTATTAGCGGTCGTTTGGTAGAATGTAGATTGTATAAAAATAACGTTAAATAAAGTGTATTAATAATGTTTGTATTAATTATATATAGATTATTCTTATGCATTTGTCGTATTTTGAGTTTTGATGACTTAACAAAATGTAAAGAAATGGGACATGATATAGGGACCTGGTAGGAGTGTACAAAATCAAACCAAATCGCAAATTGAGTCAAACCAAAAAAAACTCGACTAATGGTTTGGTTCGGTATTGGAAAAAAAAAACCCGACTATACTTGGGTTGGTTTGGTTTTAACTAAAAAAAGTCAACACGAGACCAAACCAACCTGACATTATATATATAATTTTTTAAATTTCTTTTATACATAAAAGTATTTGCTTTGATGTAATTTCTAAATATTACTTATAAGTTTTCATAGTTTTTATCTTTTAACATATTTTTTCAAGTTTTTTTGAGATTTAGAATTTTGAATGGTCCAATAAAGATTATATTTCATATATATTAGTAACTCTAATAAAGCTCAATTCAAAATCAAATCAATACTAATGCTAATAAAATAAATTAATTCAACACTAAGAATAACAATAATGTTAAATATTTGTTCTTTAGTTTTACATTGGTTTAGACATTTAAAATACATAACCTAATTTTAATTTTTCTTTAATGTTTAGTCATGTAACTAATACTTATTAGACTTATTTTAGCATGATTTAGTACTTTTAAATTATGATCATTTTCATTATAACTTATCAATTTGTAATATTTATTTTATACGATTTCATTATTATTTTTTATTGAATATTTTAGTGTCATCACTCATCTCATATTTCATGTTATTTACAAAATGCATATTATCCAACTATTCTACCAAACTATAAAGTTGTGAATGTGAGCAATGACATAGTACAATAAACTTATGGAGTGTACTTTAAATATATCACATTTGCAACTTGGATATATGAAGATCAACATATTCACTACGTAAATTTTACTTCTATCTTTATAGCAAGTTCATAGCAATATGGACATCGAACAATCTTCATGGAAAACGCAAACATACAGAGGAAAAACACAACAATAAGAACGCGATAAAACCTACACGTTAACGTCTTCAATGATTCATGAACTTATCTACTCTGATATTGTCTTTCCTTGATAGAAACTTCATGCAAATTGGTGGATTCACACCTGATAAAGTTAGGAAAAGTATTTTCCTATTTTCTAGAAAAAAGAGAAAAAGTAACGTTGGTTTTTTCTTGTTGAAGGAAAACGAAACGTGTGTTTCTTTTCTTGAAGGAAAAGGACTTGTACTTTCTTCTCCTTTTTGGATGATAGAAAGTTATTCAGTTTTCTATATGATACTTGCCCACTCAAGTATTGAGAGAGTTCAGTTGTTTTTTATCACGGTAAAAGACCGTGGAGCTGAAGTCTGATTTGCTTCAAGATATTTGTACACGCTTCAAGAAGTAATCTTTGAGTTAATTTTAGCATACTTTGTATGTGATACGTATTTGTGATTGTTGTCTATATTCATGTAAGATGTATGAGATGTGTATGGTATTTTCCAACAATTATAACATGTTATTTATTATCTGCGTATATAACTTAAATCCATTGATGGAATCTACGGATTACAATTCGAGGAAGCATGATCTAATTTATAAATCTATATATACGTTGTCGTACGTACACGAATATAGGACAATATGAAGATCAGAATGAAGCCAAAATCTAATATTAAGATCTTAGAGTTGTATTATAATTTTTATATATATGGAACCAAGCTACATAGTAAATTAACATGATGAAGGCAGTAGATAGAACCAAGAATCCAAGCTTTTCAAGCAACAAACACAGAATTTAACGTTAAGAAATGTCGTAGCTAGTCAAATTAAGACACTTAAATTGAACAATAGGACGTAGTAGATATGACATTATATTTAACAATGGTTAGATTATAACTTTAAGGCCTCCTATACCTTCTTGAAGATCCTGGTTTATCCCTCAACTTCATTGCTTCCAATTGACATGCCAAGTTGTCGTCTTGGTCTCTATTAACTGAGCTTGTTGAGCTAACACTTCCATCAATTAGCCAAGTCATTGGAAATACAAATTTTCTGAAGAAAATAAGACTAGTGAAGTTAGCATTTCAATGGTTTCTCCGTTATACTAAAATATATACGAGAGACAGCTAGACATGTTCATGGAGTACTTCCACAATTTTACTCTGTCAGTGTATGAAAGCTAAATCGAGGAAAAAAAGAGAAAGACATTATGTACCGTTCCACACGTTTGTATTTGCAACGATTCATCATATCCACTGTATATTGACCAAAATGGATGTCAAGATCCTTAGCCAACTTTGGTATATAATATCCCGGTAAAATGTCCCATATCTTTAGTACTTGAAGATATGTCAAGTTCTGCTTCAGAATATCGATGGTCCAGATCAATTTTAGGTGCTTTACATTGTAGACCTCCAACAGTACAGAAGAATTCCCGCTCTTGTTTTTGAACGTGTTGTTCTTTTCTGACTTACGCCAACCACTCGAAAGCTTCTCTAAAAGGGAAATCACTTCTTTACTTAACTCAGCATCCTTTATTCTGGCAATGGATTTAGTGAAATCCTCACTAAATATAACCTGTTGAGTTAAAACAGCAAAGAACATGTTATTTCTCCGTTGTGTAGAATGTACAAAATGTCATTTAATGTTCTGGCCTTTAACATGCCACGTGGAAAGTTAGAATTAAAGAAACTTCTTAAAACGGACTAAAAAGGAAAGTAAGACAAACAAATTGAAACTTAAATATTCATGATACCTTCCACTTGGCTGTTTGGAATAAAGGGGAGTCTGTTGTGAGTAAAGTTTCTATATGCTGAAGTTCAATGGTCGCGTTCAAAGTTGCTTGATTCAATCGTTTGTCATCAGTAATATCAAAGTAACAACCACGAGCCTTGGCGTCAATGACCAAATCCTTCCATATGGAACCACTATTAACCAAAGTTGTGCCATTTCCCAATATCCAAAGGCAGTACCTACAAAAGAAGCAGAGGAAACAATCAAGAACATGTTTGTTCATCAATTATCTTCTTGTTGAAAGATGATAATAAATAAGAATATCCAAATTCGAACCATCCTTAGTACCTTGCTCGTGTCAATGCTACGTTTGCTCTCTGAAGATTAGAAAGAAAACCAACTGATCCATTGCCATTACAACGAACAGTGGATATAATTATCACATCCTCTTCACCACCTTGAAAACCATCAACGGAACGTACATTCACAGAGAAGTCACTCTTAACATCTGTACAATATTTCTTTCCAAGAATTTGTTGAATAGCTAAAACTTGAGCCTTGTAAGGAGATATACAACCAACACGGACTTTTTGTCTTGAAGAGACGTATTCTGCAGGTAATATAATATTATTAGACCTGCCAACATGTTCATTCATCGTAGGCAGAAATTAAATCCTTGAAAGATAAGTGCATTACCTTTATGAAGGTTGGCAACTATCTCAGCTACAACGAAAGCTTCTGCCTTATTTGTCGTGCTGTGTCTGTCATCTTGCTCTTCATTTCCACTACTTACGTTAATAAATGAATACGAGCCAAAAATATCTCCTGTAAGAAATCTCTTCTCATATCTTTCACCTTTCACATTAGGACCATCCATAATTTTCTTCTCATAGAACCCGTTGTTTGGGAACAAACTTATATTCGGATGCATCCTATACTGAACATTAAGAAGGTGCTTCTTGTGTCCTAAAATTACCAGCCTCTCAAATAAGCTCCTCCCAAACTCAGCCTTCTCGCAAATCTGTCCACAACAGACACTAATTATAAATTATGAAAGAACAGCAATGTAAATTATGAACATTCAATACTAAGATTATTTGAAAACCTTGCTCTGAACCATAGCAGGCAATTGTTTTTCATCTCCGATAAGTATAGCATGACGGAGACCAGGGAGTTGTAATGGAATAGTGGATTCACATTCTTTCAGCTGAGCAGCTTCATCAATTACCACCATATCCAGTGGTGGCATTTCTTCCATGTTCAATTTTGATGAGCTAGACGCCGTGCAGAAAATCAAGCATGCACCTTTCAGACAAAAACTCCGAATAGGGGGCTCATAATTCTTACTGAAAGTTGGAAGAGTGAGATGCTCGTTAAGGAATTTCAACATTCCAAGGCATTCTGTTTTACTTTCATGCAAGTTAACAAAATGCCTCGCCTTATTTGTTGTATCAATACCAAGCAGCACTTCCTTAAATCTTTCAAATGTTTTTGTAGTAGCAAACAATGTTTCAAGAGTTTGAAGATTCTTAAGAAGTCTGAACATTACGTTAGCCGTTTCTAGTGGCATGAAAGAAGTAGGTACATGTGTATACAAACTTGGCAGACAAAATAATAAATGGTTAATGAACCATTTGAATTTTTTGATAACAAACTCCTCAAATGTCAAAACACTGGCTTCTTTGTCACTTGACTCCCCTTCTGCTCTCGAGTTGTTCCTCCGTTGAGAACTTTTTTTATCTTTTGAAGCCTTCTTCTTGTTTTCTTTTAAGGGTTCAAGAACAAATTTCTTCCACAACCTATTCTTCCTATACTTTTCTACTAGTCCTTGAGCATTGATCTTCCCATCTTTGTTGCTCAAAATAGATTCATCATTGGTAACGCTACCTTTTACTTCCTCTTCGTCATCATCATCATCATCATTTGTATCCTTATTATCATTCATGTCATGTTCCTTATTTTCATCTTTTTTTAAGTACTTACGATATTGCTCTTCAGGATCCTCGAGCAAACATATCATGGATTGTACACTACTTTTCCATCCATCTTTTAGTGACAGGCAGCTAGCAAGAACATCAACACGGTTCTTAAGAAATACATCAAACAGATCTTCATGATCACCGATCTTCATTCTTTCCCCGTTTCCAAATAAAGCAATGTCTCCTAAACCATACGTGTCATATTCTAGACCTCCTTGTACATGCTGCATCAGCCTCTTTGCAACTCCCAAAACAGCAATGTTCGTAGGAGCACAAGTCAAAGTTCTGCATTTCATCTTTAACAGGACATAAAGTAAGGAGGCGACTGTTTTAGTCTTCCCGGTTCCTGGAGGACCCCAAATTAGCTTAACCATATTCCGATGATCACATTCCCTTGTTGCAATACAACTTAGAATAGCCTCCTGTTGAGCATCATCTAGACCAAAAGACTGAATGATTCCACTTGAATTTGATATAACATCAGTTTTTGTTTCTCCACCGGAGCAACGTGTGCAGTCTACTTCACCCTGCCATTGATCAAAATTTAATAAGCCTCAACATGGATGCTAGATTAACAAGAGTAAGAAGGAAAAAAATGTCATGAGTATGTTTAATACGGCAAAAGTTATTTTTCATGGAAAATATTTTCCCGGAAATGACTTGTGACATAAACACATACCCGATAACTTACATTATTTAGATCACTTTGCAACACAGTCTTAATGATCTTCCGATTTGCACTATCCGAATCTGAATGCAAAGCATTCCATATTCGAATATTTGTTGTCAAATTAGAAAGATAGACCACAAAAAGCTTGTCCCCTTGTTCACCCTTTTCATTGTCTTGTAGCTGAAACGGAATAAGATTTGAAGACAGTATAGGTATCCAGTAATCTTCATCGTCTTCATTGTCTTCATCGTTCATGTTTTGAACTATGGCAATGAGATAAGATCTCTCAGGTCTGTTCAGATCATCGATTATTCGTGGTCTCACATCTGATAATGCAATCAAATCTCCCTTCTCTGGTTTATATTGTGTTTCAGTTTTCTCTTCCTCTGTAGCTCTCTTAATTAAAATTTGGTAATATAAATGTTTGGGAGCCTTAAAGTTTGATGATGTTACAACATCAAGAACCTCAACGAAAGGGGCTCGCGACACTGTGGAGATACATGAGATCAAATCAGCATGTGTTTCTTCAACAAGTGGAGTAATGTATGACTTCAAGTAATGATCAATCGACCCGAATGTCTTTGGAATTTCTTTCACCTATAACACAGATAGTATTGATTAATAACTTAGAAAATCACATACAAAGGAATAAGAGAACACAAAACAGTTCAACGCAAAACTACACTATATATATCATGCTAAATTACTTTATATATAGTAGATGTTAAAATCCCTCGACTTTTTCTTGTGTTTACTTCTTCATATTTTGAACTCCCTAGTACAATCACCACGAACTATAGTGAGCACGCGCATTTTGTCAATAATACTTGCTTGGTTTACTAGAAAAGTAAAAATTCAAACCTTGTCTCTGTAAAGATTTTTGTTGAGTACATCCCCTAAAGACCAAGAAAACACCAAATCCACTAAGCCATGAATTGGTTTCTTCTTTGTTGTTTCCATGATCTTCCCCTAATTGTCATCAAAATAAATAAATAAATTAAACATCTTCATCTTACACATGCAAGAACATAATTAAAGAAGGGAGCTTAATTACCTTTTATTTCTTCTTATGAGATTAGGAGTTTCTACTAGCTAAGCAAATTAGAAATTAAAACAGGAAAAATAACAAGTGAATTCATGAAGAGGTTGTTTTTCAAAAGTTTCCTCATTTTCTTCCTTGGGAATTATAGAATTTACACAAATTTATATCTTCCGCTTAATCAAATTTAATTTTTATTTAGTGGAATTATCATTTCTCCGAACCTTCTTCTCATTGAGGAATATAATAATTTACTTTTCCCCACACAAAATAACAACAATAATAATAATTCATGACTATGGGGTTAAAGTAATTATGTCAATCTTTCCATTAAAAATACCGAAAATTATAGTATGTTACGTACCTTATTGACATGAACTCAAAAGTCCAGTTATTTGGTAATTATCTCTTCTTCTTTTTTCCAATTGAAAGGAGAAAGTGCCTCTAGTTACCCATCCAATTGCCTTTATTGCTTGCTTATTCTCCATGATTTTGCTATCAACTTATTCTATTCTTCTCTATTACTACTTCATCAAAAGTCACCTTCCAAAGCAAGTAGAATATCTCTTTAATAATATTTTTCGGAAAAGCTGGTAGTATTTTTCGTAAGAATAAAGTATAAAATATCGTTAAGATTGTTGGAAATCTTACGGAAAATACCTTTATCATAAACACTGATATGAAATTCACCAAAGTTTATACTTCACCACGAACTTCTGTAGGAAATTCTCCAAGCTTGAGGCGTGTCGAAAGACACTGTCCTTAAGGATATTTCACCCGGTATAGGTGTATCCCCAGGATTCAACAAGCTCTTCTAGTATAAAACTAGGAGTCAGAAACTAACAAAGATCCACAAAAAGAAAACCCAGCATAACAAAATATAGATGGAAGAATTTTTAATTCTATTCTCACAAAAGGGAATATATCTATCTCTTACACCCACAATGACCAAAGAAATTCTCAATAAATAATAGGTAATGACCCTCAAAATATTAACCTCTTCAGCCCTCATTATTGAAATGGATTAATTGAATCTTAACTGAGAAAAAGAGACGTTAAAAAAGTATTAAAGACCATAGTCAATCAAGACTATTAAAGACATTCAATAGCTATTTAAGGAGTGAATAATTTATAATATGAAATAATTTCCAACAATTATTTAGTGGGGTATGAATGTAAAGGGATATATATTTGTAATTATTTATTTTTACAGGGTATTTGCTTAGTTTCCCCTAAGCAATTAGAATTTGAATTAGACGATTAATCTGCCATGTCTCTGTAGGTACGACATTTTGACAATTATTTATACATATTAATAATGTGGTTGAGCCAAAACTACTTGGTTCTGCCGAAGCTATGGCAGCTATAACATGTTAAATTACAGTGATGGAATACACGCGTTACAATTCCAGGAAGCATGGCATGGTGTAGGAATATAGAACAACATGAAAATCACAATGATGGCACAATCAAATACTAAGACCTTCAAGTTGTATTATATATATATAGTCTTTGCTACATTTTAAAGAGCAGGATGTCCATTTTACAAGCCATTTCACCTCAACAAAATCATAACTATTAATTACAGCACTCTTGGACACCATCTCAGCAAACGCGACGATTCAAAAATTAGAGGATCATCACCATAGTTGTAGTATTAACATAATAAAGGCAGTGAATTGCACAAAAATCCCAAGCTTTTCAACCAACAAACTGCCAAGAAAAAACAGAATTTAAGGTTAAGAAAGTTCGTAGATAGTCAAACTAAGACACTTAGATTGAAACGTAGTAAGTAGTAGATATGCCAATATATTTAGTGTCACTGTTTTCTGTTTCATGTTTTACCTGTATTACGCGATGTTTAGCCTTCTATTTGGACTTATTGCGCATATATCTTTCCATGAAATCTTCAGCAAGTTATTCTGTTTTGATTCGCGGAACAGTTCTCCTTTCTTCTTCTTGGACTTCTAAAAATTTCTGATATAACAATTGAGTAAAGTTAGTAACTAGACTGATCTAACACCAAAAAAAAACAAATATCAGAGTTCTGTTTCAATTTTTCGTGTAAGTACTCACTTGGAACTTCTTGAAGATCCTGGTTTATCCCTCAAATTCATAGCTGACAATTGGCATGCCAAGTTGTCGTCTCGATTACTGTGAGCTGAGGTTGTTGTTGAGACAACATTTCCATCAATTACCCAACTCATTGGAAATACAAAGTTTCTGCAGAAAAATGAAGAGTTGTGACTTGGTACGAAAACTAAGACATGTACGTGGAATACTAATTCGATTATCCTAAAATGTACTTGTAAGAATTGGCAGAAATGTAGACCAGAGAAACAATATAAGACATTTGTACCGTTCCACACGTTTGTATTTGCATCGATTCATCATATCCACAGTATATTGACCAAAATGGATGTCAAGTTTCTTTGCAAACTTTGGTATATGATTTCCTGGTAAAATGTCCCATATCTTTAGTACTTGAAGGTATGTAGAGTTCTGCTGCTGAATATCTATGGTCCAAATCAATTTTAGGTGCTTGACAAAATACTCCTCCAACAGTACAGAAGAATTTCTGCCCTTGTTGCGGGACGTGTTGTTCTTTTCTGACTTACGCCAACCACTCGAAAGCTTCACCAAAAGGGAAATCACTGCTTTACTTATCTCAATATCCTTAATTCTGGCAATGGATTTTGAGAAATCTTCACTAAATATAACCTGCTAAGTTAAAACAGCAAAGAACTCGTTATTTCTCCGTTTGCAAACAGAACTCAAATATTCATCATAGGCCAAATGAAGCAACATACCTTCCATTTGGCTGATTGGAATATAGGTGAATCGGTTTTGAGTAATGTTTCTAGCTGGCCAAGTTCAATGGTCGCGTTCAAAATTGCTTGATTCAATCGCTCATCTTCAGTAACATCAAAGTAACAACCACGAACCTTGGCGTCAATGACCAACTTCTTCCATATGGAACCACTGTTAACCAAAGTTGTGCCATTTCCCAATATCCAAAGGCAGTACCTACCATAAGAATCAAAGTAAACAATTAAGAACAACGAAAACCATCCTTTATGTTCAAGCATTTTGAAATGTAGTAATGTTGTTCACCAAATTAGTACCTTGCTCGTGTCAATGCTACGTTTGCTCTCTGAAGATTCGAGAGGAAACCAACCGATCCATTGCCATTAGAACGAACAGTAGAGATAATAATCACATCCTCTTCACCACCTTGAAAACCATCAACGGAGCGTACATTCACAGAGAACTCACTCTTAACATCTGTGCTATATTTCTTGCCAAGAATTTGTTGAATAGCAAAAACTTGAGCCTTGTAAGGAGATATACATCCAACACGGACTTTTTGTTTCGAAGAGATATATTCTGTGGATAAAATAATATTTATCAAGTATGCCAACTAGTTTATTCATCTTAAGCAGAAATTAAATTCTTAAAAGATAAGCGCATTACCTTCATGAAGGTTGGCAACTATCTCAGCTACAACGAAAGCTTCTGCCTTATTTCTCGAGCTGTGTTTGTCATCATGCTCCTCATTTCCGCCACTTACATTAATAAATGAATAGGAACCAAAAATATCTCCAGTAAGAAATCTCTTCTCATATGTTGCTGATTTCACATTAGGACCATCCATGATTTTCTTCTGATAGAACTCTCTATTAGGGAACAAACTTATTTTTGGATGCATCCTATATTGAACATTAAGAAGAAGCTTCTTGTGTCCCAAAATTACCAGCCTCTTAAATAAGCTCCTCCCGAACTCAGCCTTCTCGCAAATCTGTATATAACAGATACTAGCTATCAATGACAAAAGAGTATCACAGTAAATTAAAAAATAAGTTGTAAAGAGATTAACTTATAACCTTGCTCTGAACCATAGCAGGCAATTGTTTTTCATCACCGATGAGTATAGCATGACGGAGACCAGGGAGTTGTAACGGAACAGTGGATTCACATTCTTTCAGCTGAGCAGCTTCATCAATAACCACCATCTCCAGTGGTGTCATTCCTTCTGTATGCAACTTTATCGAGCTAGAAGCCGTGCAGAAAATCAAACATGCACCTTTCAGACAAAAACTTCGTATTTGGTAGTCCTCGATGAAATTGGGAAGAGAGATGCTTTCATTAAGAAATTTCAACACTTTTAGACATTCTGTTTTAGTTGTACGAATATTAAAACGTCTTGTCTTATTCTTTGTAGCAAATCCCGGTAGAATTTCTCTTAATCCTTCAGATTGTTCCACTGTAGCAAACAAGTTTCCAAGAGTTTGAAACATCTCAAGTAGTCTGATCATTTCCTTAGCTACTTCTAGTGAAATGATAGAAGTAGGTAGATGTGTGTACAAGCTCGTTAGGCAAAATGTTAACTGGTTCTGGATACATTTGAATCTTTTGTTGACAAACTCATCAAGTGTCAACACAATGACTTCTTTGTTGCTCGCCTCCCCTTCGTTCTTGACCTTGTTTGCTTTTTCACCTTCTTTCAAGTTGTTCTTCCTTTGAGAATTTTGTTTATCTTTCTTCTTGTTCTCTTTTAAGGTATCAACAACAAATTTCTTCCATAACTTACTCTTCTTATTTTTGTCGAGTCCTTGATCATTGCTCAAACTAGATTCTTGACTAGTAACACTTCCTTTTTCTTCCTCTTCCTCATCATCTAAATCCGCATTATCATCATTGTCGTGATCCTTGTCCTTTAGTTTTTCTGAGTACTTACGATATTGTTCTTCAGGATTCTCGAGCAAACATGTCATGGACTGTATACCAATTCTCCACCCACTAATCGGAGAACAGCAGCTAGCAAGAGCAGCAACACGGTTACTAAGAAAGACATCAAATAAATCTTCATGATCATCGATCTTCATTCGTTCCCCATTACCAAATAAGACAATGTCTCCTAAACCATACGTGTCATATTGCAGACAACTTTGTACATTCTGCATCAGCCTCTTAGTTACTCCCAACACAGCAACGTTCGTGGGCGCACAAGTCACAGTTCTGCATCTCATCTTTAACAAGACAAAAAGTAAAGAGGCAACTGTTTTTGTCTTACCAGTTCCTGGAGGACCCCAAATTAACTTAACCGTATTCCGATGAGCACATTCTCTTGTAGCAACACAACTTACAACAGCCTTTTGTTGAGCACTATCTAGCTCAAAGGACCGGGCAATGGCTCTTGAACTTGATATAGCAATATTAGTTTCTGTATCTCTAACAGCACAAATGGAGCAGTCTACTTCACCCTGCAAACGATTGAAATTTATTCGACCTCAATAAATGTATATTACTTACTATACTAAAGTCATTAATAAAACTCTACTGCTACAAATGATAAAAATCAAGGAGATAAAGAGGTTACTTACAACATTCGAATCATCACTTCTCATCACGGACTTAATGATATTCAAGTTTGAAGTTTCCCGGTCTGAATTCAATGCATTCCATATTCGAATGTTTGTTGTCAAATTAGAAAGATAGACAGCAAAAAGCTTGTCCCCTTGTTCGCCTGTTGCCCTATCTGGTTTCTTAAACGGAATAAGCTGTGAAGACAAGATAGGTATTCTATAACCATCATCTTTCATGCCTTGAACTATAGCAATGAGGTACGATCTCTTAGGCCGGTTTAAATCCTCAATTCTTCTTGGTCTCACATCTGTTAGTGCAATCAGATCACCAACTTCTGGTTCATATTTCGATTCATGTTTCTCTCCCACCTCTCTTTCTTGATTTCTTTTCAACAAAATATTGTAATATAAACCTTTGGGAGGCTTAAAACCTTTTGATACTTTAACATCAACAACCTCGAGAGCTGGTGCTCGCGCAACTGTGTACACATTTGAGAGCAAATCAGCATGTGTTTCTTCAACTAGTGGAGTAATGTATGACTTCAAATAATGATCAATCGACTCAAATGTCTCTGGAATTTCTTTCACCTAACATATCGAAACAGGACTAATTAATACAATTTATGATAGCAACAACAAAAAAACTTAGCCTAGGAACAAATTATAATGTTCAGAGGCAGATTCCTCATGCTTCCAATCTATGTTGCTCGGACTCTCCAAAAATGTTGTCTTACTCATGTCGGATCCTCCAAAAATGCACTAGTTTTAGAGGATCCGATATGCATCAAACAACATTTTTAAAGAGTCAGAGCAACAAAGCAAAGAAAATAAAAATGTGTGCATATTATACACCTCACTAACCAACTATCATTACTCGGATTCTCCAAAAATGTTATCACACCTGTGTCGGATCCTCTAAAAATACACTATACTAACACACGAACAAGAAGAAAGATGAATTCAAACCTGGTCTTTGTAAAGATCTTTGTTCAACACATCCTTTAAAGACCAAGAAAACACCAAATCCACTAAGCCAGGAATAGTTTTCTCTGTTTTCTTCTTTGTAGTAGTTGCCATTTTCCCCTAATATTAATCAAAATTATTTTTTTTTAAAAAACATGTACAGCATGATCATCAACATGCAAGAACAAATAGAAGGGAAAAAAATAATTAAAACTTTACCTTTGTATTTCTTCTTCTAGGATTATGATCTTTAAGTTAATAACTTTATATTATATAGAAGCAACAAAATATTCCCTACTGCTGCATTCAACAAAAATGATGATAGTTTAGTAAAAACATATGTGGAAAATGACAAGTAACTTTAATGTGGCAAATTGAAGAAAGCTTTTATAGAAAAATAATTTATTTCGTACAATCATATGATAAAAAGGAGAAAAAGTGTGGAATAAAGATTATAAAGACCTTCAACTAGGTGGACTAATAGTCAACAACTAAAATAAATGATAAAAGCAGAGAGGTTATAAGGAAAACTTATAATATATAGTTTTTTTTCATTTTTTTTGTTTGCCAAAACTTAGAGGAAAGTTGTATATATACTTAAAATTCCATGTTAATGTCAATATCAGTGTTTTATACTGTACCAAAAGTGACAAAGATTCCAAATGAAGAAAGAGGAAGATGATGAGAAGTTATAAGGAAGACTTAGTATTGAAGTCTTTAAACTATATATAAAAGGGCAAATAGTACGTCGTCCTCCGTCTATTTTTATTTGTCCAGTATTAATTTATCACACCCTTTAAAAAATAATAAATATAATCAGCAGCGAAGTCAGAAATTTCGTTAAAGATATTCAAGATTTAATATATTCACATGAAAAAAATAAGTTCACACATATACGTCCTATAATTTTCTATATACATAGTGTAATTTTATACTGAATGATGTTCAATTGAACACCCTTTTGAATATAATAATTACCATCCTTTAATTTGGAAAATATATTGAGAAATGATTATCGTTGATGATAAAACTAAATTAGAAGCTAATGTATATTAAGACTTGTTAACTTGGTAAGAATATAGTTAAAAGTATAGGTAACTTTACTTGGTAGTAAGAGCATAGAATAACGAGTTTAAATTTATGTAAAGCAAGTAATTACCTGATATGATAACGTAAAAATTATTTATATTATTTATATACTTTTAGTGCAACATACTAAAAAATAAAGAAATTAAATGGTGTGGAGAAAAGTGAAATCCAATATAGGGAAATGTAGACAACAAGTGATTTTTGTGGGGGGGTCGTTTCGTTTCCTTCTTTGGGAATTAAAGAAAAATTCAAATATTTCCATATTCACTTTTGTTTTCTCATTTGCCATAAAACTTAGAGGAGTGAACTTACTATTGTACTATGTGCAACTTTGTTTCCCTGCCGACCTCTTTTTCTATGACTAAATTCTATTAGCGGTCGTTTGGTAGAATGTAGAATGTATAAAAATAACGTTAAATAAAGTGTATTAATAATGTTTGTATTAATTATATATAGATTATTCTTATGCATTTGTCGTATTTTGAGTTTTGATGACTTAACAAAATGTAAAGAAATGGGACATGATATAGGGACCTAGTAGGAGTGTACAAAATCAAACCAAATCGCAAATTGAGTCAAACCAAAAAAAACTCGACTAGTGGGTTGGTTCGGTATTGGAAAAAAAAAACCCGACTATACTTGGGTTGGTTTGGTTTTAACTAAAAAAAGTCAACCTGAAACCAAACCAACCCGACATTATATATATAATTTTTTAAATTTCTTTTATACATAAAAGTATTTACTTTGATGTAATTTCTAAATATTACTTATACGTTTTCATAATTTTTACCTTTTAACATATTTTTTCTAGTTTTTTGAGATTTAGAATTTTGAATGGTCCAATAAAGGTTATAGTTCATATATATTAGTAACTCTAATAAAACTCAATTCAAAATCAAATCAATACTAATGCTAACAAAATAAATTAATTCAACACTAAGAATTACAATAATGTTAAATATTTGTTCTTTAGTTTTACATTGTTTTAGACATTTAAAATACATAACCTTATTTTAATTTTCTTTAATGTTTAGTCATGTAACTAATACTTATTATACTTATTTTAGCATGATTTAGTACTTTTAAATTATGATCATATCACTCATCTCATATTTCGTGTTATTTTCTTTAGAAACACCTTAGATAGTTATATTTTGATTGGACTAAAGAAATATTTGGAGCACAAGTTAATTATATATTTGTATGAATACTTTACCGGAAAAATTCAAAAATCTGGAAAAAAAAATCCAAGGTTTATTATTTTTGTTTGATTTAAAAACTTAAAAATTCGACACAAATGATTTGGTTTGGTATTTGAAAAATTCGAACCAACCCAAAAAAACTCGAGGTTGAAAAACCCGAAAAAATCCGAGTTTCATTGATTTGGTTTAATTTACCCTTAAAGCTGCAGCAGAGGCGTAGAAAGGACATCAGACCTCGACCAATGACATTGCTCCTAGGTATTTGTTATTCAACAAATTCTTGGCAAGATATAATAATAACACAGATGTTAAAGATTGTTCGAATTTGGATATTCTTATTTATTGTCATCTTTCAGCAAGAATGGTTATTTTTTAATTATAAATAATAATTAATTTTGTCTTGATTTGATAAACGAAATAAATAATTTGAGATAACTATTTATAATAAAGTAGACAATTAATATGAGATGGATGGAGTATTTGTCTAAAACTCGGATAATAATTTTTCTTTATCTATCAAACACAATTAAAAAAGAAGAAGTAGAAAATCCACTTATTTAAAAAAAAATATTATATTTCCTCTATTTCAATTCACGTGGTATAAATAATAGGTAATGACCAAAGAAATTCTCAATAAATAATAGGTAATGACCCTCAAAATATTAACCACTTCAGCCCTCATTATTGAAATGGATTAATTAAATCTTAATGGAGAAAAAGAGACGTTAAAAAAGTATTAAAGACCATAGTCAATCAAGACTATTAAAGACATTCAATAGCTATTTAAGGAGTGAATAATTTAGAATATGAAATAATATTTTTCCAACAATTATTTAATGGGGTATGAATGTAAAGGGATATATGTTTGTAATTATTTTATTTTTACAGGATATTTGCTTAGTTTCCCCTAAGCATATAGAATTTGAATTAGACGATTAATCTGCCATGTCTCTGTAGGTACGACATTTGGACAATTATTTATACATATTAATTATGTGGTCGAGCCAAAACTACTTGGTTCTGCCGAAGCTATAACAGCTATAACATGTTAAATTACAGTGATGGAATACACGCGTTACAATTCCAGGAAGCATGGCATGGTGTAGGAATATAGAACAACATGAAAATCACAATGATGGCACAATCAAATACTAATTAATACAATTTATGATAGCAACAACAAAAAAACTTAGCCTAGGAACAAATTATAATGTTCAGAGGCAGATTCCTCATGCTTCCAATCTATGTTGCTCGGACTCTCCAAAAATGTTGTCTTACTCATGTCGGATCCTCCAAAAATGCACTAGTTTTAGAGGATCCGATATGCATCAAACAACATTTTTAAAGAGTCAGAGCAACAAAGCAAAGAAAATAAAAATGTGTGCATATTATACACCTCACTAACCAACTATCATTACGGATTCTCCAAAAATATTATCACACCTGTGTCGGATCCTCTAAAAATACACTATACTAACACACGAACAAGAAGAAAGATGAATTCAAACCTGGTCTTTGTAAAGATCTTTGTTCAACACATCCTTTAAAGACCAAGAAAACACCAAATCCACTAAGCCAGGAATAGTTTTCTCTGTTTTCTTCTTTGTCGTAGTTGCCATTTTCCCCTAATATTAATCAAAATTATTTTTAAAAAAAGATTAAAAAAAAAAACATGTACAACATGATCATCAACAAGCACGAACAAATAGAAGGGAAAAAAATAATTAAAACTTTACCTTTGTATTTCTTCTTCTAGGATTATGATCTTTAAGTTAATAACTTTATATTATATAGAAGCAACAAAATATTCTCTACTGCTGCATTCAACAAAAATGATGATAGTTTAGTAAAAACACATGTGGACAGTGACAAGTAACTTTAATATAGCAAATTGAAGAAAGCTTTTATAGAGAAATAATTTATTTCGTACAATCATAAGATAAAAAGGAGAAAAAGTGTGGAATAAAGATTATAAAGACCTTCCACTAGGTGGATTAATAGTCAACAACTAAAATAAATGATAAAAACAGAGAAGTTATAAGGAAAACTTATAATATATAGTTTTTTTTCATTTTTTTGTTTGCCAAAACTTAGAGGAAAGTTGTATATATATTTAAAATTCCATGTTAATGTCAATATCAGTGTTTTATACTGTACCAAAAGTGACAAAGATTCCAAAGGCTAAAAGGAAGAAAGAGGAAGATGATGAGAAGTTATAAGGAAGACTTAGAATTGAAGTCTTTAAAATATATATAAAAGGGCAAATAGTACGTCGTCCTCCGTCTATTTTTATTTGTCCAGTATTAATTTATCACACCCTTTAAAAAATAATAAATATAATCAGCAGCGAAGTCAGAAATTTTGTTAAAGATATTCAAGATTTAATATTTACACATGAAAAAAAAAAGTTCACATATATACATCCTATAATTTTCTATATACATAGTGTAATTTTATACTGAATGATGTTCAATTGATCACCCTTTTGAATATAATAAATACCATACTTTAATTTGGAAAATATATTGAGAAATGATTATCATTGATGATAAAAATAAATTAGAAACTAATGTATATTAAGACTTGTTAACTTGGTAAGAATATATTTAAAAGTATAGGTAACTTTACTTGGTAGTAATAGCATAGAATAACTAGTTTAAATTTATGTAAAGCAAGTAATTACCTGATCTGATAACATAAAAATTATTTATATTAATTATATACTTTTAGTGCAACATAATAAAAAATAAAGAAATTAAATGGTGTGGAGAAAAGTGAAATCCAATATAGGGAAATGTAGAAAACAAGTGATTTTTGTGGGGGGGTCGTTTCGTTTCCTTCGTTGGGAATTAAAGAAAAATTCAAATATTTCCATATTCACTTTTGTTTTCTCATTTGCCATAAAAACTTAGAGGAGTGAACTTACTATTGTACTATGTGCAACTTTGTTTCCCTGCCTACCTCTTTTTCTATGACTAAATTCTATTAGCGGTCGTTTGGTAGAGTGTATAAAAATAACGTTACATAGAGTATATTAATAATACTTGTATTAATTATATATAGATTATTCTTATGTATTTGTCGTATTTTGAGTTTTGATGACTTAACAAAATGTAAAGAAATGGGACATGATATAGGGACCTAGTAGGAGTGTACAAAATCGAATCGAAAATCAAACCAAATCGCAAATCGAGTCAAACCGAAATTTTTTTTGACTAATGGTGTGGTTTGACTTGGTTTGGTATTGGAAAAAAAAAACCCGACTATTCTTGGGTTGGTTTGGCTTTAACTTAAAAAAGTCAACCCGAGACCAAACCAACCTGAAATTATATATATAATTTTTTAAATTTCTTTTATACATAAAAGTATTTACTTTGATGTAATTTCTAAATATTACTTATACGTTTTCATAATTTTTATCTTTTAACATATTTTTTCAAGTTTTTTTGAGATTTAGAATTTTGAATGGTCCAATAAAGGTTATATTTCATATATATTAGTAACTCTAATAAAGCTAAATTCAAAATCAAATCAATACTAATGCTAATAAAATAAATTAATTCAACACTAAGAATGACAATAATGTTAAATATTTGTTCTTTAGTTTTACATTGGTTTAGACATTTAAAATACATAACCTAATTTTAATTTTTCTTTAATGTTTAGTCATGTAACTAATACTTATTAGACTTATTTTAGCATGATTTAGTACTTTTAAATTATGATCATTTTCATTATAGCTTATCAATTTGTAATATTTATTTTATACGATTTCATTATTATTTTTTATTGAATATTTTAGTGTCATCACTCATCTCATATTTCATGTTATTTACAAAATGCATATTATCCAACTATTCTACCAAACTATAAAGTTGTGAATGTGAGCAATGACATAGTACAATAAACTTATGGAGTGTACTTTAAATATATCACATTTGCAACTTGGATATATGAAGATCAACATATTCACTACGTAAATTTTACTTCTATCTTTATAGCAAGTTCATAGCAATATGGACATCGAACAATCTTCATGGAAAACGCAAACATACAGAGGAAAAACACAACAATAAGAACGCGATAAAACCTACACGTTAACGTCTTCAATGATTCATGAACTTATCTACTCTGATATTGTCTTTCCTTGATAGAAACTTCATGCAAATTGGTGGATTCACACCTGATAAAGTTAGGATTGAACTAGGCAAGGTCCAGATTCCATCTCCACAAATTAGTCCAGATGCTACAGCTGGTCCAAACGCGTCCGCCTAGGCCTTGTTTATCTTTGTCCAGATGAACAGAATCAGGCTCCCGAGACACATATCAATGGTGAAGTATGATCCAAGATAGAACGGTATAGCCATTGCCATCGGAAGAGGAATGTACTTTGCCTTGTTCTTTCCTACAGCATCCCTTAACGCGTTGATTGCAATAGCTCCGATGAAGAATACGTAGCATAAGGTGAGACAATTCTTTGGTAGAGCTGAGAAGCCTTCAACTCCCAAGATAGACATGTTACGATAGACTAGAGCGTAAGGGGCAGGGTACTCTGAACCTGGAACGCCTAAGTAGTGGAAGGCCTTGTAGAATAGCCAAAATACACAAGGTGAAATGAAGATATGTCAAGTTCTGCTTCAGAATATCGATGGTCCAGATCAATTTTAGGTGCTTTACATTGTAGACCTCCAACGGTACAGAAGAATTTCCGCTCTTGTTTTTGAACGTGTTGTTCTTTTCTGACTTACGCCAACCACTCGAAAGCTTCTCTAAAAGGGAAATCACTTCTTTACTTAACTCAGCATCCTTTATTCTGGCAATGGATTTAGTGAATCCTCACTAAATATATCCTGTTGAGTTAAAACAGCAAAGAACATGTTATTTCTCCGTTATGTAGAATGTACAAAATGTCATTTAATGTTCTGGCCTTTAACATGCCACATGGAAAGTTAGAACTAAAGAAACTTCTTAAAACGGACTAAAAAGGAAAGTAAGACAAACAAATTGAAACTTAAATATTCATGATACCTTCCACTTGGCTGTTTGGAATAAAGGGGAGTCTGTTGTGAGTAAAGTTTCTATATGCTGAAGTTCAATGGTCGCGTTCAAAGTTGCTTGATTCAATCGTTTGTCATCAGTAACATCAAAGTAACAACCACGAGCCTTGGCGTCAATGACCAAATCCTTCCATATGGAACCACTATTAACCAAAGTTGTGCCATTTCCCAATATCCAAAGGCAGTACCTACATAAGAAGCAGAGGAAACAATCAAGAACATGTTTGTTCATCAATTATCTTCTTGTTGAAAGATGATAATAAATAAGAATATCCAAATTCGAACCATCCTTAGTACCTTGCTCGTGTCAATGCTACGTTTGCTCTCTGAAGATTAGAAAGAAAACCAACTGATCCATTGACATTACAACGAACAGTGGATATAATTATCACATCCTCTTCACCACCTTGAAAACCATCAACGGAACGTACATTCACAGAGAAGTCACTCTTAACATCTGTACAATATTTCTTTCCAAGAATTTGTTGAATAGCAAAAACTTGAGCCTTGTAAGGAGATAGACAACCAACACGGACTTTTTGTCTTGAAGAGACGTATTCTGCAGGTAATATAATATTATTAGACCTGCCAACATGTTCATTCATCGTAGGCAGAAATTAAATCCTTGAAAGATAAGTGCATTACCTTTATGAAGGTTGGCAACTATCTCAGCTACAACGAAAGCTTCTGCCTTATTTGTCGTGCTGTATCTGTCATCTTGCTCTTCATTTCCACTACTTACGTTAATAAATGAATACGAGCCAAAAATATCTCCTGTAGGAAATCTCTTCTCATATCTTTCACCTTTCACATTAGGACCATCCATAATTTTCTTCTCATAGAACTCGTTGTTTGGGAACAAACTTATATTCGGATGCATCCTATACTGAACATTAAGAAGGTGCTTCTTGTGTCCTAAAATTACCAGCCTCTCAAATAAGCTCCTCCCAAACTCAGCCTTCTCGCAAATCTGTCCACAACAGACACTAATTATAAATTATGAAAGAACAGCAATGTAAATTATGAACATTCAATACTAAGATTATTTGAAAACCTTGCTCTGAACCATAGCAGGCAATTGTTTTTCATCTCCGATAAGTATAGCATGACGGAGACCAGGGAGTTGTAATGGAATAGTGGATTCACATTCTTTCAGCTGAGCAGCTTCATCAATTACCACCATATCCAGTGGTGGCATTTCTTCCATATTCAATTTTGATGAGCTAGACGCCGTGCAGAAAATCAAGCATGCACCTTTCAGACAAAAACTCCGAATAGGGGGCTCATAATTCTTACTGAAAGTTGGAAGAGTGAGATGCTCGTTAAGGAATTTCAACATTCCAAGGCATTCTGTTTTACTTTCATGCAAGTTAACAAAATGCCTCGCCTTATTTGTTGTATCAATACCAAGCAGCACTTCCTTAAATCTTTCAAATGTTTTTGTAGTAGCAAACAATGTTTCAAGAGTTTGAAGATTCTTAAGAAGTCTGAACATTACGTTAGCCGTTTCTAGTGGCATGAAAGAAGTAGGTACATGTGTATACAAACTTGGCAGACAAAATAATAAATGGTTAATGAACCATTTGAATTTTTTGATAAAAAACTCCTCAAATGTCAAAACACTGGCTTCTTTGTTACTTGACTCCCCTTCTGCTCTCGAGTTGTTCCTCCGTTGAGAACTTTTTTTATCTTTTGAAGCCTTCTTCTTGTTTTCTTTTAAGGGTTCAAGAAAAAATTTCTTCCACAACCTATTCTTCCTATACTTATCTACTAGTCCTTGAGCATTGATCTTCCCATCTTTGTTGCTCAAAATAGATTCATCATTGGTAACACTACCTTTTACTTCCTCTTCGTCATCATCATCATCATTTGTATCCTTATTATCATTCGTGTCATGTTCCTTATTTTCATCTTTTTTTAAGTACTTACGATATTGCTCTTCAGGATCCTCGAGCAAACATATCATGGATTGTACACTACTTTTCCATCCATCTTTTAGTGACAGGCAGCTAGCAAGAACATCAACTCGGTTCTTAAGAAATACATCAAACAGATCTTCATGATCACCGATCTTCATTCTTTCCCCGTTTCCAAATAAAACAATGTCTCCTAAACCATACGTGTCATATTCTAGACCTCCTTGTACATGCTGCATCAGCCTCTTTGCAACTCCCAAAACAGCAATGTTCGTAGGAGCACAAGTCAAAGTTCTGCATTTCATCTTTAACAGGACATAAAGTAAGGAGGCGACTGTTTTAGTCTTCCCGGTTCCTGGAGGACCCCAAATTAGCTTAACCATATTCCGATGATCACATTCCCTTGTTGCAATACAACTTAGAATAGCCTCCTGTTGAGCATCATCTAGACCAAAAGACTGAATGATTCCACTTGAATTTGATATAACATCAGTTTTAGTTTCTCCACCGGAGCAACGTGTGCAGTCTACTTCACCCTGCCATTGATCAAAATTTAATAAGCCTCAACATGGATGCTAGATTAACAAGAGTAAGAAGGAAAAAAATGTTATGAGTATGTTTAATACGGCAAAAGTCATTTTTCATGGAAAATATTTTCCCGGAAATGACTTGTGACATAAACACATACCCGATAACTTACATTATTTAGATCACTTTGCAACACAGTCTTAATGATCTTCCGATTTGCACTATCCGAATCTGAATGCAAAGCATTCCATATTCGAATATTTGTTGTCAAATTAGAAAGATAGACCACAAAAAGCTTGTGCCCTTGTTCACCCTTTTCATTGTCTTGTAGCTGAAACGGAATAAGATTTGAAGACAGTATAGGTATCCAGTAATCTTCATCGTCTTCATTGTCTTCATCGTTCATGTTTTGAACTATGGCAATGAGATAAGATCTCTCAGGTCTGTTCAGATCATCGATTATTCGTGGTCTCACATCTGATAATGCAATCAAATCTCCATTCTCTGGTTTATATTGTGTTTCAATCTTCTCTGCTTCCTTAGCTCTTTTCAGTAAAATTTGGTAATATAAATGTTTGGGAGCCTCAAAGTTTGATGATGTTACAACATCAAGAACCTCAACGAAAGGGGCTCGCGACACTGTGGAGATACATGAGATCAAATCAGCATGTGTTTCTTCAACAAGTGGAGTAATGTATGACTTCAAGTAATGATCAATCGACCCGAATGTCTCTGGAATTTCTTTCACCTATAACACAGATAGTATTGATTAATAACTTAGAAAATCACATACAAAGGAATAAGAGAACACAAAACAGTTCAACGCAAAACTACACTATATATATCATGCTAAATTACTTTATATATAGTAGATGTTAAAATCCCTCGACTTTTTCTTGTGTTTACTTCTTCATATTTTGAACTCCCTAGTACAATCACCACGAACTATAGTGAGCACGCGTATTTTGTCAATAATACTTGCTTGGTTTACTAGAAAAGTAAAAATTCAAACCTTGTCTCTGTAAAGATTTTTGTTGAGTACATCCCCTAAAGACCAAGAAAACACCAAATCCACTAAGCCATGAATTGGTTTCTTCTTTGTTGTTTCCATGATCTTCCCCTAATTGTCATCAAAATAAATAAATAAATTAAACATCTTCATCTTACACATGCAAGAACATAATTAAAGAAGGGAGCTTAATTACCTTTTATTTCTTCTTATGAGATTAGGAGTTTCTACTAGCTAAGCAAATTAGAAATTAAAACAGGAAAATTAACAAGTGAATTCATGAAGAGGTTATTTTTCAAAAGTTTCCTCATTTTCTTCCTTGGGAATTATAGAATTTACACAATTTCCATGCATGGATGGGATACCTATATTGACAACATTAATTAAAAGTTACTGTTCCATGTCTCAATTAGTTACATGGCACTATTCGGATTTACGAGTCAAATTTTTTAATTTTGAGCGTAAATTTGAACATAGAATCGTTATGTTATTTTTCAAATATTCCGTCTGTTCATTTTTACTGGCACACTGATGCTAGACAAAAAATGCATCCTCGCATTTTCGCACTTTCTAGTCACTCTTGCATATTGATTCTATCATGTTGCACTTAATGTGTCGATTCACTAATATAATGAGGATAGAAATATACTACTCCCTATGTCCAATAATAGTTGTCCACTATTGACTTTGCACACTTCATAAGAAATTATAAATAGAAGGATAATTTTACTATACCACCCTTTGAATATACTCCCTTCGTCCAACAATACTTGTCCAGTTTAGAAAATCAAGAAATAATTTACATTTTGTGTCTATTTTTGTAACACCCCGAATATTTCTAAGTTAAGACTCGAACCATTCTTGAAATTCGTATAAGGTCGTACCAAGTGATTCCTAATTGTTCTTGGATTCTAAGGTCAATTCTTTAGTGTGTGAATGAATTTGAATATGAATTAAGGCCACTAGAATCCCCTAGCACAAAGTTGAGTTGAAAGGTTTCCTACCGATTGAGTTTCAATCGGAGATCTTATTTGGGTCAACTTCAAACGACCATATCTCTCAGCATATAAGGAATTAGGTGTCTCATCAGCTATCTAATCGAAGGTTTTTGAGTCCTCTTTCCAACGCCACCAAGTTTGCTAAATTTTGAGTTTGGAGTAAAAAGTAATGCCCATTTGAGTGAAGCCTCTCTATTTAAGGCATATCATTCGTTTTAAAAAAAGGGTATTTTGGTCTTTTCCTTTTTCCCACTAGGTTTAGCACGTTTTTCCTCACCCAATTAAGGATCTAATCAGATGCTAAACCATTCTTTGTCGTTCCTAAACACTTAGAAAAATAAGAGAAGAGTTCAAGAGGAAAAAGAGCTAGGTTTTGAGCGTTCGTCAAGATCCCATCGATTTTCTCCAAGAATATTATTCTTTCCAGGTACGTAAGGCTTCCTACAGTGATGGATTTGTTCATCCTCACGTCAAACATGTAATCCTTTCATTAATTTGCCCATATAATCGTTTATGTAAATATTCTTGAAGAGTTCTTTAGTTTTAAACTTCATTCTTTAACAATAGAGGTTTTGAGTTCTTGAGGTGAGGGTTTTGCGAATGAGTGGTATTTCTTTATAGAATTTGAGTGGGATTTCGATAATTTTGTGTTGGATTTTTGAATCAAAGAGAGTTTGGAAGAAACCAATCGATTCTAGATGAGTTAGGACCCGAAATTGAGTAAGAAAATTCGTCGGATTCCTGGGTAGGGGGCTGGGGCGGCGTGCCACCATAGCGCCAGAACTACTGGTCAGTAGTTTTGGGCCTGGCGTGCCACGCAAACAATGCGCCCCAAACTCTGGTCAGTAGTTTGGGGCCTGGCACCCCACGCCAGTAGTACGCCAGGGGTCGTCTGGCCTTTTTCCTTCCGTGTTTCATTCCGAACGTATTCCTTTGAATCGTGACTACATTCTCTTCTTTGTATTAGCTCCTAAAGGCTCCATTAATCCTTGAGAGATCCTACATGTCATTTTCACATGTCTTAATTTACATTCCAAACTAAAGTGAGTTTAAGAGAGAAGTTCAAGAGCTTTAATTGAGTTGATTTTGAGTTCTTGAGTTCCTGGTCCTTGTTGAAACTATATTCCTAATTATTGAATAGCTATATGTTATCCATTTAGGTTCTTGAGTTGATTCGTTCGTGTCTAATTTTCAGCATGAACCCTATGAATTGAGTATTCTTGAGATGAGTAGTATCGTTAAGTTCTGAGTATTGAGTTCTTTATATTATTATCGAGATTATTTTTCAGCATGAACCCTATTCTTGAGTATTAAGTGAATTCTTATTAAGATCCTTTAAACAAAACATTATTGTTTAAACTGAGTTTTGAGGAAGTAAATAGCAGTTTTGAGAAAGAGTATAAGGGAACTAAGTAGTCTCCAAATGTCTCATTTTTACATGAAGAAAAAGAGTAGACTTTTTTTTTAGAAAAGTTAAAAGAGTTTTCAGAAAGATTAAGTATACAGCAGTTACCTCTTAAAGAGGTCCCTTTTTGAGTAATTATCTCAACCCAGAATGTATTTTTATGTTAAGCAAACAGAAACCTTTTTTTCTAAATGAACAATGAGTTTCAGAAACATTTCAGAGCAGTTACCTCTTTTAAGAGGATAGTTTGAGCAATTACCTCAAACCAGAGAAAGAGTAATGTTTTTATACATTTGAGCAACTGTATATATCATTGGGAGTCGTATTGAAAACCGATATGGGGAAGAGTTCGTAATTATTGAATAGCTATATGTTATCCATTGAGGTTCTTGAGTTGATTCGTTCGTGTCTATTTTTCAGCATGAACCCTATGAATTGAGTATTTTTGAGATGAGTAGTATCGTTAAGTTCTGAGTTTTGAGTTCTGAGTATTGAGTTTTTTATTTTATTATCGAGATTAATGTTCAGCATGAACCCTATTCTTAAGTATTCAGTGAATTCTTATTAAGATCTTTTAATAAAAACATTATTGTTTAAACTGAGTTTTGAGGAAGTAAATAGCAGTTTTGAGAAAGAGTATAAGGGAACTGAGTAGTCTCCAAATGTCTCATTTTTACATGAAGAAAAAGAGTAGACTTTTTTTTGAGAAAAGTTAAAAGAGTTTTCAGAAAGATTAAGTATACAACAGTTACCTCTTAAAGAGGCCCCTTTTTGAGTAATTATCTCAACCCAGAATGTATTTTTATGTTAAGCAAAGAGAAACCTTGTTTTCTAAATGAACAATGAGTTTCAGAAACATTTCAGAGCAGTTACCTCTTTTAAGAGGATAGTTTGAGGAATTACCTCTAACCAGAGAAAGAGTAATGTTTTTATACATTTGAGCAACTGTATATATCATTGGGAGTAGTATTGAACAGCGATATGGGGAAGAGTTCGTAATTATTGAATAGCTATATGTTATCCATTTAGGTTCTTGAGTTCATTCGTTCGTGTCTAATTTTCAGCATGAACCCTATGAATTGAGTATTCTTGAGATGAGTAGTATCGTTAAGTTCTGAGTATTGAGTTTTTTATATTACTATCGAGATTATTTTTCAGCATGAACCCTATTCTTGAGTATTCAGTGAATTCTTATTAAGATCTTTTAAACAAAACATTATTGTTTAAACTGAGTTTTGAGGAAGTAAATAGCAGTTTTGAGAAAGAGTATAAGGGAACTGAGTAGTCTCCAAATGTCTCATTTTTACATGAAGAAAAAGAGTAGACTTTTTTTTGAGAAAAGCTAAAAGAGTTTTCAGAAAGATTAAGTACAGAGCAGTTACCTCTTAAAGAGGCCCCTTTTTGAGTAAGTATCTCAACCAGGAATGTATTTTTATGTTAAGCAAAGAAAAACCTTGTTTTCTAAATGAACAATGAGTTTCAGAAACATTTCAGAGCAGTTACCTCTTTTAAGAGGATAGTTTGAGCGATTACCTCAAACCAGAGAAAGAATAATGTTTTTATACATTTGAGCAACTTTATATATCATTGGGAGTAGTATTGAACACCGAAATGGGGAAGAGTTCAGACAACTCACAACCCCCATAAACCATGTCTTGCCAATCTGGACCATACTTTTTAGATGAATCCTTATAGCGGAGTGGATCCACTTAGTTGAGGGGTTCTATATCCCGGCACAATATAGGATAGTTCTTGCAGCGTGGATAAGACGTTGCATCATCACTTAGCTCACAATGATGGTTGTCAGTTAGAGAATCTCCCAATAAAGTTAAAGTGTATTTTTTTTATGTAACACTTCTTATGTTGAGTTCAGAGTTGAGTAAGTATTTTTGTAAAGTTAGATGATTTCATTTCTTTAATCCTTTACATTCAGTTGAGTTCATGCTATATCTATTTGAAACGACCCCAAAAATGCCCGAAAATGTGCTTCGGATACACCTATAATTGTAATTTCCATATATCTCAAAATCCGTGCATGATTTCGGAAATTCGACTTCATATTCTTATTTGTGGGGTCAAATTGAGTGGGAAATGGGTCTAACCCGAATTTTAGAGCAACCGTATCAAAATTCGAAAATCGCAAAAATTGCGATTTGGAGGGTCAACTTTAAAGGGGCATATCTCTTAGCACACAAGGAACTGGAAGGGCTGCAACCTATCAAATTAAAGCTCTTTGAGTTAGCTTTCCAACGCACTTGGTTTCACCTTAGTCCGAGTTAGGATGAGGGAGTTATGACCATTTTCGTAAAACCTGTCTGTGCAGATTTGCAATTTCCAGTGAGCTTTTTTTTTAGGCGGGTTGGAGACTTTTTTTTTTATAAAAAGGGGATATGTCCCATACTTAGTCATTTTTTTCTTAACTCCAAAAACACTCTCTAAGCCCTCTCCAAAAATTCCACCAAGATCTTCAACCAAATTCAAACATCTCAAGCTCTAATTCCGGATTCAAGACTCAATCTCAAGCTTCGATTCTCCATTCCAATCTTCATCAAGGATTCTCCAAAGTTGAGGTATGTGGGTTTGATTGTGGAAACCTTCCTTTCCACAAGTCCAACCATTTATCCTCTATTTCTACTTCAAGTTTATGGGTCCTTATGATTATTTATGAACTCTTGAATTATGGAATTACTACTACACACCCTATTATGGTCCATTTTGCATATTATCATGAAATGGAATTATTATGTGATGTTTATGGTTTACATGCTTCCATGATCAAATTATGAAGGTTGATATATATATGTATGTTGTTGGTGGGCTGATTTATATGGATTTTGGAATTGGTTGGACTTAGTATTCTTGAAATACATGATTTCATTTACATGAACAATTGCCCACCTTGTGTTTGATAAAATGCCCATTTATAGAATTCTTAGGAAAGGGAAGGTCCAAGGTACGTCCTATGAGTCGGATAGTTATGTAATTACTGAAATGATGATGAAATGGACACATGTATATGATTTTCTCTATATAAGTGTTGTGAGTCGACCAAGCCTAGTACGGGGGGTAGTAGGCCCGTATAACCGTATCGAGGGGTTGGTACCTTGGTTGCCTAGTACGGGGGGTAGTAGGCCCGTATAACCGTATCGAGGGGTTGGTACCTTGGTTGCCTAGTACGGGGGGTAGTAGGCCCGTATAACCGTATCGAGGGGTTGTACCTTGGTTGCCTAGTACGGGGGGTAGTAGGCCCGTATAACCATATCGAGGGGTTTGTACCTTGGTCCCTAGCTCGGGGGGTGGTAGGCCCGTGTAACCATATCGAGGGGTTGAGGGGGGGGGTTTGTACCTCGCCTCTCCAAGGGGGTGGTAGGCCTTGGAAATACTATATTGATGGTCACTCGCCACACATGTACTACGTCCCACTAAATATGATTTTTATGTAAGCATCATTATACATATCATTTCATTAATATGCTATCTATTGGGTATGATTACGCATTTTTCCTATGATGTCCATCTAATGTAGCATTGCATTGCATCCCATATACTTAGTACATTCAAATGTACTAACGCATACTCTATGCCTACATGATGTCACCATGTAGGGACCGGAGCACCGCTTGACCATCCTCCTCCGCGTGGCTAGTACGATTTTCTATAGTGGTTATTGGTGAGTCCTCCATTTCGGGGACGTTGCTCATGATCTTTTGCTATGTATAAAACTTTTCCTTTCTAGTTATGTTTTGACTATGAGGGTGAGCCCGGTAGTTTGTCTTGGCCCCCGCTAAGTACTCATGTTTAGAGGTGGTGTTGGACAAGTTGTGTATTATGCTTGAGCTTGACTCATCTATGGTATTTATGTATCATTTCTTTTTTTTCTTGCTCCCTTAGTCCCGATTTCCCCCTTGATTATGCTTATCGCTTATGGTCATTTAATTGCTTCCGCGACCAAGGATGTGTAATGATACGCTATGAGGCTTGTTTGGGGTTCCTTCGGGTTCCCCATTCGCCGGTCACATCTAGGCCCTAGGCTTGGGTCGTGACAAACTTGGTATCAGAGCACTAGGTTGAATGATCCTCGGAGTCCAACACACCGCGTTGATTAGAGTCCGATTCATGGTTGTGTTGTGCACCACAACTATGAGTAGGAGGCTATGAGACGTTTTAGGAAATGTTTCCCTTCTCCAAGTTCTAAGTCGTGCTGTAGAAGTTGAATTAAGTTCTTCCCTAACGGTTGTTCTTTGTTATGCTAGATCATGCACTAATTGATCCGGGTGCCTCTCTTTCTTTTGTCACCCCCTTTGTTGCCAAAAAGTTTCATGTTGAGCCCGACTTGTTGCGTGAGTCATATAAGGTGTCTACTCCTATTGGTGCATATATTGTTGCTAGGAAGGTCTATAGAAATTGTCCTATTTGCATCTTGCATAAAATATTGCCTTGTGATCTTGTTGAATTGAACATGGTCGATTTTGATGTTGTTCTTGGGATGGATTGGTTGCATGCATACTATGCTTCTATTGATTGTAGAACCCGTAGGGTCAAGTTCCAATTCCCAAGTGAACCCATTCTTGAGTGGGAAAGCCAAAATGTGGTAGTCAAGGGTAGATTCATCTCTTGCATTAAAGCCCGTAAGTTGATCTCTAAGGGGTGTCTCTATCACCTCGTGAGGGTTAGGGATGTGGAGTCCAAAACCCTTCTTATAGAGTCGGTTCCGGTCGTAAATGAATTCCTTGATGTCTTTCCTAATGACCTTCCCGATGTTCCTCCCGAAAGGGAAATAGATTTTGGCATAGACCTCCTCCCCGATACTCAACCCATTTCTATTCCCCCTTACCGTATGGCCCCGACGGAGTTAAAGGAGTTGAAAGAACAATTGAGGGACTTGTTGGAGAAGGGTTTTATTAGGCCTAGCCAATCACCATGGGGTGCACCGGTGTTGTTTGTGAAGAAGAAAGATGGGTCCCTTAGGATGTGTATCGATTACCGGCAACTCAATAGGGTCACCGTCAAGAATAAATATCCTCTTCCTAGGATTGATGACTTGTTCGACCAATTGCAAGGGGCTAGCCACTTCTCTAAGATTGATCTTCGGTCCGGGTATCATCAAGTGAAGGTGAGGGAGGGTGACATTCCCAAGACAGCCTTCCGGACTAGGTATGGACATTATGAATTTGTGGTCATGTCCTTTGGGTTGACCAATGCACCGGCTACCTTCATGGACCTAATGAATAGGGTCTTTAAACCCTACCTTGATTCCTTTGTTGTGGTCTTCATTGATGATATTTTAATCTATTCGCATAGCGAGGAAGAACATACGGGTCACTTGAGGGTTGTGTTGCAAAGATTAAGAGAGGAGAAGTTGTATGCCAAGTATGAAAAGTGTGAATTTTGGTTGAGGGAGGTTGCCTTCCTAGGTCATGTGGTGTCGGGGGATGGTATTAAGGTAGACCCTAAGAAGACCGATGTGATTAGAAATTGGCCTAGGCCATTGACCCCGTCGGATATTAGGAGCTTCTTGGGCTTAGCGGGTTACTACCGGAGATTTGTGAATGGGTTTTCTTCTATTGCTTCTCCCATGACTAAGTTGACACAAAAGAAGGCTAAGTTTGAGTGGACCGACGAGTGCGAAAGGAGTTTTCAAACCTTGAAAGATAAACTTGTGTCCGCTCCTATATTGTCACTACCGGATGGGCTTGAGGGATTTGTTGTGTATTGTGATGCTTCTAGAGTTGGCTTGGGTTGTGTCCTAATGCAAAATGGTAAGGTGATAGCCTATGCTTCTAGACAACTCAAAGTGCATGAAAAGAACTATCCTACGCATGATCTTGAATTAGCCGCGGTGGTGTTTGCTTTAAAGATTTGGCGTCATTATTTGTATGGGGTACATGTCGATGTGTTCACCGATCATAAGAGCCTCCAATATGTCTTCACCCAAAAAGATCTCAACTTGAGACAAAGAAGGTGGCTAGAATTTCTTAAAGATTATGATATGAGTGTGCATTATCATCCCGGTAAAGCTAATGTGGTGGCGGATGCTTTGAGTAGGGTGTCTATGGGTAGCCTAGCTCATGTTGATATTGGTGATAGGGAAATGGCTAGGGAGGTACATCGGTTGGCTAGGTTGGGGGTTAGGTTGGAAGAGGTTAGTAATGGTGGTGTGGTCGTTGTTGATGGTGCTAGGTCTTCCTTGGTTGATGAGGTGATAGCAAAACAAGATCTTGATTCTTCCTTGTTTGAATTGAAGGCCTTGGTGAAAGAGAGCAAGGTGGAAGTTTTCTCCCAAGGGGGAGATGGTGCCCTTAGGTACCAAGGTAGGTTGTGTGTGCCTTGTGTTGATGGTTTGAGGGAGAAAATTCTTGAGGAGGCTCATAATTCTTCCTACTCCATCCACCCCGGTTCCACCAAAATGTATAGAGATTTGAGGGATGTGTATTGGTGGAGAGGCATGAAGAAGGACATTGCCAAATTCGTCTCCGGTTGTCATAGTTGTCAACAAGTCAAGGCCGAACATCAAAGGCCGGGTGGTCTAACCCAAGACATAGAGATTCCTACTTGGAAGTGGGAAGAAATTAATATGGATTTTGTAGTTGGTTTACCCAAGACTAGAAAAGGTTTTGATTCTATTTGGGTGGTGGTTGATAGGATGACAAAATCGGCTCATTTTCTACCGGTAAAGACAACATATGGGGCGGAAGATTATGCAAGGTTATATATTCATGACTTGGTAAGGTTGCATGGGATTCCTCTATCCATCATATCGGACCGTGGTACTCAATTTACTTCACACTTTTGGAAGTCTTTTCAAAGGGGTCTAGGTACGAGAGTTAAGCTTACTACGGCCTTTCACCCGCAAACGGATGGACAAGCCGAAAGGACTATCCAAACACTTGAGGATATGCTTAGGGCTTGTGTATTGGAGCTTAAGGGTAGTTGGGATGATCATCTTCCATTGATTGAGTTTGCCTATAACAATAGCTATCATTCTAGCATCGGTATGGCTCCTTTTGAGGCTCTCTATGGGAGGCGTTGTAGATCACCGGTTGGGTGGTTTGAGGTTGGTGAGGTGGCCTTGTTAGGACCAGACCTAGTTATGGAGGCTCTTGAGAAGGTTAGGATGATTAGAGAAAGGTTGAAGGTGGCCCAAAGTCGCCAAAAGTCCTATACCGATGTGAGGAGAAGGGCTCTTGAATTCCGAGTTGGTGATTGGGTTTATTTGAAGGTGACACCCATGAAGGGTGTGGTTCATTTTGGTAAGAAGGGCAAGTTGAGCCCAAGATACGTGGGTCCTTATAAGGTGATGAGGAGATTGGCAAGGTAGCTTATGAGTTGGAATTGCCTAGCGAGATGGATTTGGTTCATCCGGTATTTCATGTGTCTATGTTGAGGAAGTGTGTGGGTGATCCGAATGCCATTGTGTCTCTTGATGTTGTGGGGGTTGTTGAGGATAATTTGACCTATGAAGAGGTTCCGGTCCAGATTTTAGATAGACAAGTGAAGAGGTTGAGAAACAAAGATGTGGCTTCCATTAAAGTCCTTTGGAGAAATCAACAAGTTGAAAGTGCTACTTGGGAGGCCGAAGCAGACATGCAAAGGCGATATCCTTATCTTTTCCACTCCACTCGAGCCTAAGGTATTGATCTAAGCCCTTTATAAAATCTCAGGTCTTAAGTTCAGCCCCCATGTCATTGCATACATTCATGGTTAAGTTGACAAGTTCATTGTGGTTTTACAACTATATTGAGGTTTTGGAAATAAGGTGTAAGTGCATTGTTGCATCCTTATGTGGGCTGAAATTGACATGTTTGTGTCTCTCATGTACGTTTCTTTAACATTCGGGGACGAATGTTCCCAAGGGGGAGATATTGAAACGACCCCAAAAATGCCCGAAAATGTGCTTCGGATACACCTATAATTGTAATTTCCATATATCTCAAAATCCGTGCATGATTTCGGAAATTCGACTTCATATTCTTATTTGTGGGGTCAAATTGAGTGGGAAATGGGTCTAACCCGAATTTTAGAGCAACCGTATCAAAATTCGAAAATCGCAAAAATTGCGATTTGGAGGGTCAACTTTAAAGGGGCATATCTCTTAGCACAAAAGGAACTGGAAGGGCTGCAACCTATCAAATTAAAGCTCTTTGAGTTAGCTTTCCAACGCACTTGGTTTCACCTTAGTCCGAGTTAGGATGAGGGAGTTATGACCATTTTCGTAAAACCTGTCTGTGCAGATTTGCAATTTCCAGTGAGCTTTTTTTTTAGGCGGGTTGGAGACTTTTTTTTTATAAAAAGGGGATATGTCCCATACTTAGTCATTTTTCTTAACTCCAAAAACACTCTCTAAGCCCTCTCCAAAAATTCCCAAGATCTTCAACCAAATTCAAAAATCTCAAGCTCTAATTCCGGATTCAAGACTCAATCTCAAGCTTCGATTCTCCATTCCAATCTTCATCAAGGATTCTCCAAAGTTGAGGTATGTGGGTTTGATTGTGGAAAACTTCCTTTCCACAAGTCCAACCATTTATCCTCTATTTCTACTTCAAGTTTATGGGTCCTTATGATTATTTATGAACTCTTGAATTATGGAATTACTACTACACACCCTATTATGGTCCATTTTGCATATTATCATGAAATGGAATTATTATGTGATGTTTATGGTTTACATGCTTCCATGATCAAATTATGAAGGTTGATATATATATGTATGTTGTTGGTGGGCTGATTTATATGGATTTGGAATTGGTTGGACTTAGTATTCTTGAAATACATGATTTCATTTACATGAACAATTGCCCACCTTGTGTTTGATAAAATGCCCATTTATAGAATTCTTAGGAAAGGGAAGGTCCAAGGTACGTCCTATGAGTCGGATAGTTATATAATTACTGAAATGATGATGAAATGGACACATGTATATGATTTTCTCTATATAAGTGTTGTGAGTCGACCAAGCCTAGTACGGGGGGTAGTAGGCCCGTATAACCGTATCGAGGGGTTGGTACCTTGGTTGCCTAGT